>VYXH01009387.1:602960-613046 GCA_013397275.1 Burhinus bistriatus | reverse complement strand
ATGTGCACACACATGCACGCACAAAGGCACAAGATGGAAGGAGAGGAACCAGGTAGCCACGAGGCTATGACATTTTATATAATACCATACAGACACAGTCACACACAATATGATATTTGGGAAGTTTGCCAGCATACAAGAAACGTATTGCCAATAAATGACGAAGCAAAACCTCTGTGATTTAAACTGCCACCTAGGCGCCAACCCATTTTTCCATTACCCATGAGAGAAAAGCTTCAGCAGGCACCCAGCAGGGAAGTTAGCAGCAGCTCAGCAAATCCAGAACAGAGCCCTGATTTTTGCTGTAACTGACTTTAATTTAAATTAGGATTTTTCACATAGTGTATGATCCCCTCCCAAACCCCCACTGCTGGGATTTGGGGGTCCCAAGCCAAACCCCTTCTGCTGCTGCGTGCTGGTGCCCGCACAGCCCTGGTACCCTGCAAACCCTTCCTTTGAACATCAGAAAGATGCTCACTTCTGAGCAGGGAGCTGTTATTTACATACTGCTATGGTTTGAGAAACCCACAACAGTTTATTGCCATTTACACAATTATTCTATCACCCGTTGACCCCTCCCCACCTGGGAAGGGGAACTGGGAAAAGACAAGGAAACTCGGGGGTTGAAATATAAACAGATTTAATAGAATAAGACTAAATAATTAACATCAATAACACTAAAGAACCAATATTGATCCCGATACCAATATAAAATATACAAGGGTTATACTCAGCCAACTATATCAGTAGGAAGCCGTGCACTCCCAGCAGCGGACAGTAAATGTTGGACATTGCGAGCGCTACGGCTCACGAGGAAGGCTCAGGGGTCCAGCACCGGGGCAAGGAGTTCTCAGGATCTCCACCATCAAGGGAGAGAGAGCTTCGCAGCAGACTTTCTAATTTACATTGAATGTGACATTCATGGTATGAAGTAATCCTGCTGGCCAGCTTGGGTCAAGTGCCCGGGTCTTGATCCTCCTCATCCCTCCACCTGGCTAGCTCGAAAACACCGAGACCTTGAAACGCACGCACCGTAGCTGGCTATAAAGTAAATATTTTCACAAATTCAGACACGAGAGTCTTCTAAAAGTACAGCTTTCCCAAGCATTAGAAGAGAAATTAGTCCTGCGTCGCTCAAACCAGGACACATACTTTTAATGGAAATAAAAAGGGCTGTCGATGCGTGCCTCTAGCTGAGGCTTTGTTTCCTTCACTGTGGTTCATGATAGCTGGGGCAACCCTGAGATATTTCTCTGGCTTATCCTGCCGAGACCACCCGGTCCTGCTGCGAGCTGGAGTCCTCATGATACCTGTCTAGAGACTCTCCCTTGAGTCTGTGTCCAAAATGCAATCTGCTTCCTGCAGATAAGTGGGGCACACATTTCCTTCAGTTATCCCCAAGTTACATCTCTCGTTTCCCAAAACAAGTAAAATAAAAGCGTCCCTGCTATACCGGAGTCAACAGCACATAAAAAGTGGAGCAATTTATCAAAAAGAACAAACAGATGTAGGAGTAATCGTTCGCATAAGCAAATTCCAGAGACTTTTTTACTGCTATTCATGCTGTTATGACGTCCCTTTGCCTGATTTCAAAGCAATCACTGTGGCAGCACATCACACGTCCAGTTTCACATGAGATGCAGAGCACACACTCAGCTCTTACAAAAACAGGCTAACGTGGCACCGCACGTGAACTCCCCTACTATCTGCTGTTGAGGGGCAAAGTCTGCTTTCCATTAAGCCAAATACATTTTCTCCAACTCCTAATGCTCACTTTATGTCATTATTTCTTGGTACCCTGTGGAAGTTTCCCCCACCTCTCTCTGCTTTTTGGCCCTTCAGGGAAGAAGACGACAAGCTTTCTACAGCCTTAAAGATAGCCCAAGTAAAGGTCCATAGAAAAGCTCATGTACCTGAATTTAAATTAATTAAGAGATTTTAGCAAAGCAGTAAAAGCTTTAGCCCCTCAGATGCAAGACAGAAGAGAAGGTCCATCAGGGCAAAGACCTACAGAAAAGCCAGGGCCTGGCTTCTTTCCTCCTTACCCCATGCCCCACCGCAGGCACGTTAGAGGCAAGACTAGAGTAGGCCAGCTCTTCCACCTGATTCAAGAAAAAATGTATTGTATAGCCACAGGCAATTCTTTCTTTATTTATTTGAAATTTTTACTGGTTTATTTTAACTATGATCAGCTCTTTATCTTTTGTTATTTTAATTTATTTTAAGCTAGAGGGGGAAAAAAAAAGAATAGCTCACAATTTGTGTAGTACAATGACAATAAGCAATATCCAAGTAGTTACACAGTTCAAGAGAAGCTATTCTCTTTGCAAAAAAGACATGAAACCTTTTTGCAGTGTGGTAATATTGCACTGTAATCTATATCAAGAGAAGGATTGGAGTACATAAGTATGAAATTGTATGGGCAAAACAGGATGGAAAGATGCCTTTGAAGGATATTGAGAATGAAAACCAAAAGCAATACAATAAATCAATAAATAAAAAAGAATTCTTAAAGATGATTGATTTCCAAGTCCTATTAAAAAAGGTCTTCCTTTGATTTGGGTTTTCTATGATGTGGGAAAAGGTACTTTTTACAACACAAGTCCACTGGAGTGCACGAAACCCCTAATGTGGGGAAAGTCGCCAGGCCAATTTAGTATAAACAGCTTCATTCCTCAGGGAGTGCCTGAATCTCCCCTTCCCCTCGAGTAGGGTAACATGTGGGTAAGCGAAGGGTTGTGATCCTCAGCTTTATTGTAAGTAGGGATGCTAATTAAAGCTGCCCATGAACAGCACAGGCCTCCTGTATGGACCATTAACAGCAATCCCGTTAAGTACACATCATCTTTCTATCCCTACGCTTGCTGAGAAACTGTTTCCAAATGCTCCTTACAGGGTTGAGGCAGTATTTCTACTACTTATTAACAATTGAAGACCAACACAGATGACTTTGGTTTCTGGAGCTTTTAACGGCACAGCAATATTGAAGCACACGTTACTTTTTCATCCTTTTAAAGTGCACTCTGTGCTTCTTTATCCTTAAATCACCTGCAGTGAGATCTCAATTCCCTCTTTCTTTCCCAGCTGCTACATACTTCCAGAAGCGCTCTTTGATCAGAATGTAAGGTGCCTTACTTATGTTGTACTATTTCCCCATTTTAAAACAAACTGGAATGTAACGCTGCTATTTTGTTCAGTCCTTGACTGCTGTCTTTTGATGAGATATGCTGGGATGGCGGCTCATCCTTCTGTCAGTCCACAAGTTTTACTGCCTGTTAACTTGTTCAGCTAATGAAACGAAAAAAACAAATTAACAGCCTCAGTTTGCAAAGCTATTTCTACCTGTCAGCCAAACAGAAATAAGTTATGTTTTCTCATATTACTAATACTCTGCTCTTCCCTGCAAGGATCTGAAATAGCCGATGCAGTGTGAACCTCCCCAGCGCAGCCCTGCCCTGCCTTCCCTCGGCCCGTCTCCTTCCCTTCTCTCTGCCGTGCTCACCCTCGTGTGTGCTCCCTCTCTCTCACACAGACACTTCCATTGGCAAAAACAGGGGGGGGAAAAAAAGGAAATCTGATTCTGGAAGCTTCCTCTGGAACTCAGGGACTTGCAGCAGCGGCTGGACTTCAGAACAGAGTAAGTATGAGACATGTCACAGTTAAAGCATCCCGATGCGATAACCAGAGAGAGCTCCAAACCAGGATGGGACGTTCCCCAGTCCCACCTTTTAAGGAGTGTTTACCACAACATCTAAGTGCAAAATAGAGATGATCTAAAGGACAGTCTCATCTCCTTGGTGTCCACAGAATCATAGAATCACCTGGGTTGGAAGGGACCTTTAAGATCGTTGAGTCCAACCATCAACCTAACACTGCCAAAAACACCACTAAACCATGTCCCTCAGCACCACATCTACATGTCTTTTAAAGACCTCCAGGGATGCCAACTCAACCCCTTCCCGGAGCAGCCTGTTCCAATGTTTGATAACCCTTTTGGTGAAGAAATTTTTCCTAATATCCAATCTAAACCTCCCCTGGTGCAACTTGAACCCATTTCCTCTTGTCCTATCGCTTGTTACTTGGGAGAAGAGACCGACCCCCACCTCACTACAACCTCCTTTCAGGTATCTGTAGAGAGTGATAAGGTCTCCCCTCGGCCTCCTCTTCTCCAGGCTAAAAACCTCCACACCAAGAGTGCAGTGGCCTTTCCGACTCCTTCTGTTCCACAGCCAGGTCAACACCAGCCATTTCAGCATCTCCTCCCGACTCCTATCTGTCATGGAGCTGTTGCATGGGCCACGCAGCTTACGGTCTGAACTACAATATCTGATCATTTCTTTTGACTGATATTTGGATAAAAACATCTTTCTGCATCATATCTGTGCCGTTCCTGGAAAAAGAATCATTACCCTGGGTAGATAATTAGCAAACTACTTTCCTATATGCTATTTTTCCCTCTACCAAAAAAAAAAAAAAAACAACCCAAAAAAGGGAGCTGAAGGAGTGAAGCCAGGCTGCTGCCCCACGTGCCGGGTGGCTGGTGTGGCCCCGTGGAGGAGCTGCGAGGAGGGCTCGGGTCCTTGGGGAACTGCAGCCACACAGTAGAAAGGGACCCTCTCCTAATCTACAGATTAGACCCTAAGGGACCCTAATCTACAGATTAGGAAGGGTAAATTGTAACTGAAATATGATCTTTAAGCTTTTTTTTGTGGGGGTTTTTGTTATTTTTGTTTGTTTGCTTTTGGTTTTTTTTTTTTTTTTAAATATGATTATTTGAAATCCAGTGTTTCAGATTAGCGCTTTCTTCTCATGCAGCTCCCCAGCTCACTGCCTTTGTAGAAGAGAATCCAATTCTTGGTGCTATTTGTGGGGTTTTTTTGTGCATGTGTGTCCTTAAGCAGGTATGCAATAAAAATCCACCTCTGTCCACCCCAAACGGCCACGCTCACAAAGCATGCAGCCGGGTTTGCGAGGGAACTCTGCAAATTTTACATCCCAAGCCGCAAAATAAAGGAGACGGGTGGGACGAGACTTCACCAGCGGCCACAGTCCCTGCAGGGTAGCCCGACGTGACCCAGCGCTGCCGGGGAAGAGCGATCCCGCAGGAAGGACTCCGTGTCCCCAGGAATAAACTATTTTGAAACTATAAGCAATACCTCCAGTCCCCACATTACTGGGTTATAATGATCTTTGTATAAATAACTGAGCATGCCTTTCTGAGGAAAGAGTAATCATTAAAGAGGAGCCTCTTCAGAAAAGACAAAGTCCACTGCCGAGGAAAGATAATGACCGGTAAGTTTAACAGAGGGAGACTTCTGAATGATACATCTTGGATTTTCAGTGTATTTTGGGCTCCAGAAATTTACTTTTTCTCAATAGACTAGTTACTATTTCTCCTTCAGCCACCTAGTCAAAGCTGACTTAAATCTTCCAATGCTCATTTCTATGATTTTTTCACAGCGCTATACTGAAAAATATTGGAAAGAAAGCTGAAAAATCATTCAATATCAGTGTACAGTAAAACACGTCTGCTACATAGCAAAACAGTTTATTCCCGGGCTTGATTCTGTTATCTGCATTATCAGAAGGAAAAAATATTTTTCAAATACTTCAGTACTGCACAGGTATTTACCCGACAGCTGCAGTTTTAGTGCTTTCTAGTTAAAACCATCATTTACTAAATATAGGAACTTTCTGATCTAGGTGTTAGAAAAGATTTACTTAGAGAAATATATGCAATATTGATTTTTCATAATGCTATTAAGAGAGCCTGTTGCTCTTTATGGATACTATACAAAGTATGCACCCACAAGGAAGATATATCGAATATTAGGAAAAACTTCTTCACTGAAAGGGTTATCAAGCATTGGAACAGGCTGCCCAGGGAAGTGGAGTCACCATCCCTGGAGGTACTTAAAAGATATGTAGATGTGGTGCTGAGGGACACGGTTTAGTGGTAACTTGGCAGTGCTAGGTTAACGGTTCGACTTGATGATCTTAAAGGTCTCTTCCAACCAAAACGATTCTGTGATTCTACAAGCAGACCTTAATTTTGTAATTTAAATCAGGTGTATTTTATATGTATAGATCTAAGCATTTGGAGCAGCACTAACAAATCAATACCCAGTTTTATGTGTGATTTGATATTATCTTCCAGGATGACTCTTTTGTTTATAATAACAGACAAATCTCAGACTCAAATATTAAACTGAAGCACCGAAATGAGTGCAGGAGATACGGAATTTTTAAGCCACTTTGGAAATCAAACGTCATTTTTACTTCTTTCTCAGTACTAATGATCAGTCTGTGACCAAGGGTCAGGTCCCGGATCTGTCACTGATGACAAAAATATTCAACAGACTAACTCAGTTGAAGCCAGTGAAAATATACATGGTTCGATCATCGAGCATCAGGCTACATGATGGTAGTCTGGTCTCGGAAAGGGATAACTTCTGTCATCTGAAACTGGAATTTATTCCAAAGGGAAAGCTCTCATATCAAGAAAAAAAAAAAAGGCACAGTTAGAAGCAAAAATTATTACTTCCAGAACAGCATGACATGCAAGTACATCTACCAATATTTGACTGTGAAAAATAGAAATTTTACAGCTGCTATAGAAATAAGAATCATACCAAAGACTCATAACACCACCAAGAAATAGACTCAAAATACGGGTGTAGCAGATTGTGCACGTGCGCCAGCTTGTGTACATACTAGAAGACACTGTCTGACTTGATAATGAAACACACTGTATATATCATTTAAGATAAAAAGACACAAAATAAGTAAAACACATTTGTCAAATTCAATATTTTATATATACATTTGAAAAAGAGAACATTAAAAAGCTCCCTACATGTTCTCTTCAGATAGTTCATTGCTTTTGTGAACTTGCATTTCCCTTTCTTAATTGTTAATGCTCTCGATCTCTGGGATATAGGCAAAGTATCTTCCCCGGTCTCCCCACTCACTGTTACGTTACACAGACGATTTCCAGTCTTTCCGTTATCAGTAATAAGTAGACTCAAGTTGACTGGTAGCATATGGAAAGGACTTCTTAAATATTCATCAGTTCCCTAAATTAGTTTAGGAACTGTGATCTGGAGGGAAATTTCAGATTATTTAAAAAAAAAAAATTCACACAAAGTTTTGATTCAGGAGTTTATTTCAGCCAACATAAACCCCAAACATGGTCGTGTGTATTGAATTCTACGAAGCAAAGCCTCCCTGTCCGCCCTCCAGAAGGGAACTACTTTTTACTGGAAAAATCTCATGTAGACTGAAATATGACTTTAAAATTTGAAGAATCTATGTAAGCACTAATATGCCAAGATCTGAAATATTTGTATTATATATATACAATCCAAAAATATTTTTCAGCTAAAAAGTCCATGCATAATTTAAAAAGAATTTTTTTTTTTTTTTAATATCTTGTAGGCTTACATTTATGCCAATAGGAATTTTGCTGTTTGGAAAAGCTTCCTGGAATCCAACCCAAATTACCATGCACTAAGCCCATGTGAGCCGACAGGCAGCTTTACTTGTCACTGTGTGAGAGCGCAGTTAGCCCAGCTGCTAATTAGCAGTGCTTGCTGATGGCAAACAGACCATTTTAAAAATCTGTTCAAGCCAGTAATAATATATTACACTACACTTATACTTCCTAGAATGGATGTTACAAGGATCTTCCACTTAGACTTTCCCCGGTAACAAGACTGGCACCAAAACCTTCTAACCCAGATTTTTGGTTTGGGTTTTTTTTTGTTTTGTTTTGTTTTTTTTTTTAACTTTTAAAAATTTATTTATTTTTTACTTTTTTTTTAAAATTATTTTTATCCCAGGCCACACAAACAGTTCTCCACCCTCTCAGCAATGAGAGTAAGACTGATGCGGTCTAACTTACGTGGTGCAGTTTAGTGGCTCAAGCTTAAGAAGAAATACCCTCAAGTTTGTTTCTTTGCATCTTTTTGTGAATTCACTTGGCGTCGTCATGACTGAGCCAGCAATCAAGTGTGGTTTGTGGGAAAAAGCGCGCACGAGGTTTGCCTGGTTAGCCCTACGTGCTGCATTCATACCCCATTAAATTAACCTTCTGCCAGCCTGGTTGGTGGTTGACCCTAGAACCCCACCAATGTAATGGCATGGCTTTTACCGTTGCCAGAGACATTTATTAATCAGACTCTGTAGGTATGAATTAAAACCTGCATAAAATATACATGCCCTTACACGGTTAAGGAGGAAAAAAACAACCCACAAAACCCCCAAAAAACACCCCAAAGCAAAGGAATGCCTGGCAAGTGAAAGTCACTGCTCTTTTGAGAGTGGACACACCTTAAGACGTTTGGTCTGTACAAAAGAGAAATATTAACCAGCGATGGGGGTATACTTGGATAAATAATTTACTGGGAGGCGGTTGGATGAGAATTTACAGAGCACTTACCTATAATGGCTCGCTTTCACGGATCCACAGTAATGCAAGATGGTTTATTGCTCTCTCATCTGGTCCCTCCATCGCACTACCCGCAGGTTACAGCACCCAAACAAGTGCTACGGCAACTGATGTGCCATTAATTGATATCCCGGCTTTCACCGAGGGCTGGATCATACCTCACAAATGCGCACCTCACACTTTTTAAACTGAAAGTTTTTCAGCTATAAATGAGGCATTGCCTTTTATGAAGTATCTTTGCATTTTTTTTTAAATTTTATTTTTTAATTCACATTCTGCAGCAGCACTAGGCCGTTCAACTGCCCCTTTTACACTTGGTCTCACCAAAATCAGCCACAAAAATTTCACAATCTCTACTGCCCATGTGGACAGAAAAAGTCAGTTCCAACCGTAGGCTGTCCTGGATTTTCTTTGACTCCACGCTAAGCGGTGAAGGTTGCTGTACATGTACTCCTCTTTCTCCTGAGCAGATGGATGGGAACAGGCGAGGCTTCAGGTCTGGACACTCACCAATTTGATGGATACAACAGCAAAACTATCTCTATTTACTGATGACTTAAGAAGGAGAAGTGGGGATGCATCCCCGGCCAAGACACGGCTGAAAAAAAAGACTTTTGCTGTTAAAGGCTATCGCAGGTTACTGCACCTCTCTCCAAAACGTACCCTCCACCCCTCCTTCAGGGCTGCGACTACACACACGATCTCTTTGCACGAGTTAGTCCTTCAGGACGACAAGTCATTGCCTGCTGCTTTGGAAAATGTATTGTCATGGCATAGGTGGAGATAAATCAAGTATTCACTTATTTAAAAAAAAACAAAACCAAAAGCAACCACACAAGGAAAACCTAATTAATTGAATTCAACAAATTATGCAAAGACATAGTTAAGAAAAGCATTACTGTTTTCTAATCTGCTTCTTTTTGGCCCTCTTGTCCTGCAGGTCTGACCAAGTCGTACCTGGATAAATAAAATAAGCCACCTCTCACATGAACTGTACAAGCTGTAAGTAAAACTGCTGTTAGTAGCAGTCAGTGAAAATCAGCTGCTAACCGAAAGTCGTCCTCAAACAGCGTAGCACAAAGGACACTTCTGCTCCTCTGGAGGTGCCCTGGGCTCCCAAACACACCCAGGCGGCGGGGAAGCACCACAGCTACTCTTAACCACTAAAAGCTCCAGTTCTCTAAGGCAGCCTGAACTTGCAGAAGGTCTACCAAGGAGCACACTTAGAAAGAATGTCGAAGGACAATTCTGAACCCTAGCGCTGATGTTCAAGTTTAGTTTTTAACCATACGAGGGAATTGCTCCTCTGAAAACAAACTCGCCAGTGGGGTCGCAGGTCCGGACACTGAGTTTTCCTTCTTTTTGCTTTCCTTTATTGCTCTCATTTTATTATTTAAAAATGCTGAGGGGTTAGAAAAGAGTCAGATCAAGTCAATGTGTCAGGCTAATGTTTAACCTTAAATTAAAACCTCACAGATAAAAAGGGAGCGCTACAAATTTCACAGCTAAGTCCCCTCTCCAGCCTGCCTGACAGAAGCATCAGTAGCATTAGGGTCTAAGTGCATTCAGCTCCTTCTTAACTCATCCTTCGCTATTTTTTTTGCCCTCCTTAGAGCCGAACTGGATTAGAAAAAAAA
>VYXH01009387.1:592442-602898 GCA_013397275.1 Burhinus bistriatus | reverse complement strand
AAAAAAAAAAAAAAAAAAAAAGGTCTGCAAGCTGAATAGCCTTTCTGTTTATTATTTGTTATTGATGAGTTACAGATAAGCTTCAACTTTGCTGTCAACTGAGTTAATCTGTTCAGAGCAACAGCTATAGAAAACCAGAATCCTCCACCAGAGAATTGTCCAGCTGATGCTATGTCAAACTTTGTAGCTCCAGAAGTAAAAAAATTTGTGGCTTGGGACTATCTTGTTTTTGCAGCACTATTTTTAGTATGTGCTAGCATTGGAGTCTTTTTTGCAGTTAAAGAGAGGAAAAAGAAAACTTCAAAGGAATTTTTGGTGGGCGGTAAGCAGATGACATGTGGACCAATAGCTTTCTCTCTCACATCAAGTTTCATGTCAGCAGTCACCGTTCTGGGGACACCCTCCGAAGTTTATCGCTATGGGGCATCCTTTGTGCTGTTCTTTCTTTCGTATGCACTCGTCATCATTTTTACTGCCGAACTTTTTCTACCTGTATTTTACAGATCTGGCATTACAAGCACTTATGAGGTAAGTAAAAATAATAAAAAAGGGCACTATTCTAACATAAATGTCAGTATCGTGTATAGATATTTCTAGAGAAAAATCTGACAGAAGATTTTCTGCAGTGTTTTACAAAAGTAGTATATTGATACATTAATTGTTTTTAGTAACTGGTTACATTAATTCAAATTAGTTACATATATAGCACTTAAGTTGAAAGCACAAATTAAGGGTCAGAGCTCCTGTTATGCATATATAGCAAAGACAGGATAAGGGTTTACACATCAGCACCAAGTTCAGTTACAGCTGGAAAATATTTTAAGTGTATTCAAATGCTTTCGATCTTACAAGTAAATATTCCGGTCTGGTTTAGAGAGCAAGTATTAAAGACAGCCTTTCAGAACAAAATTCAATAGTGTTTAATTCAAACTTGGTCTAGATCTGGCAATTTGGTCCAATTTACTATAAAAGCGGACTATTTGGTATATAAAAAGGTGAGGGGGGAGGAAGGGATAGAGGAAGAAGATGGCAGGTCTCTTTCGAAAAAAAAAAAAAAGTCGGGACTGGAGAATGAATTCAGGGATTCTCTAGGAAATTAAGTGAACAACCTCTGAATTTTTAGAGTTTTTGTCTGGCATTCCTCTCGGAACATATTATTTCCTTCACATGACAGTTCAGCAGTGAAAAAAAATTAAAATAAATCAATAGAGCTTGTGATGGTGTTGCTAGGAGCACAGCGTGCAGCCCTTGTCATCTGCGCACCCATAGGGCAGCTTTGGAGCGTTTGGGAATCACCTTTTAGTCACTTGAATCAACTGCCGCAAATTCGGTTGCTTCTGTTTGTGGGCAGTTTCAACTAAGCAAGAACTGGACGAAGAAAGCCGGATTAGTTGAGGAGGACCTTCCTGGTAACAGGAAGGCTGCTCACGTTCTCTAAGCCGAAACCCAAGGAGGGCCTTTGGTCAAACAGCTCTGCCTAGGTATTTGGAAATATTCCAGTTACAGCTTGGAGAAAAGTACAGTTTACCATCTATTCCCACCGCCGCAAGTAACAGCATTTTCTAGCTGGTTTTGATGCAAGATCAGAGAATTAATTATTTCTCTCATCTGAACCACCAAAGGTGTCATTGTAGTCAGAGAGTCCCTTCAAGCATGCTGGAAACATGACTCCGCTGGCTTCATTAATTATTTTCAGAAACAAGTCGAGTTACACAAGTTAACTATTTATTTGTATGGAAATCTGTGGGGTTTATTATGCAAGAGACACAAGAAAGATGAACATGAACAAAATTAGTAAGAATCATAGAATGAGTTAGGTTGGAAGAGACCTTTAAGATCATCGAGTCCAACCATTAACCTAACACCACCAAGTCCACCACTAAACCGTGTTCCAAACTGCCACGTATACCTGTCTTTTAGAGACCTCCAGGGATGGCGATTCAACCACTTCCCTGGGCAGCCTGTTCCAATGTTTGATAACCTTTCCGTGAAGAAATTTTTCCTGATATCCAATGTAATCCTCCTCTGGCACAACTTGAGGTCATTTCTTCTTGTCCTATCGTTTGTTACTTGGGAGGAGAGACTGACACCCACTGCTTTGGAAGTACTATGCCTAGAGACTTGCACAGCCTGTGTCTGCTGGGGAGCTCATGGGACTATGGCCCACGGAGAGACCCAGCCCACCCAAGACTGTGTGGGAGGCTGCCACAGGGTTAGCAATGCAGACTTAATTTTTTTTGGTCAACTCTACAGTGAGACTCCATGTGGTGACTCAAGTATAAAATCTGAGCTCTTGGACCAAGACATCCACTCACCTCTGCAGTTGTGTGATAATTGCAAATAACTCTCTACATCCACCTGGAAGTCCATAAGAATGCCACTTGCCTGTCCCTGTTGAGGATGTGCAGGTTTGGCTTTAGACTGAGACAGAGCACATGAGAAAGCCAGCTTAGCTCAAGCACTGTGAAAGCCTCTACATTGCTGCTTCTCCATCTGCTCCACCACTGCTTTTGTCACTAAAGGAGTCAAGCTACGGAATTTCTCCTGGAGATGACCTCACGTTTCCTCCTCATATAGTTGGAATATACTTTCATTTAAGTTTCTTTTCCTTGTAGCCCCTGGGCTCTCTCAGTTATTCCTGATACAAAGCAGACTTTGAATACTGCAACCCAACATACAATCTCCAGCACATTCTACTGATAAGAAAATTTCTTAAAATGTAATTATCACTATGTATAATAACAATCATGCTCTCCTGTTCATTACTTATAGCAGTAGTGCCAGTTGCCCGTAATTTTACTTGCATAGCAAGCTGTTACACAGGGTGGACAGAAGGTTAATAGCTGTGTCACAGATGCTACATATGCAATTTACTGCAATTCCTCTTTTTCCCTAGTATTTGGAGTTAAGATTTAACAAGATTGTCCGTCTTGCTGCAACATTGATCTACATCCTGCAGACGGTAAGACGACATTGAGTCTTTGATTACGCTAGTTTCACTCAACTTTTATTTTGATGGACTCATCTCAGGCT
This sequence comes from Burhinus bistriatus, assembly GCA_013397275.1. NCBI lineage: Eukaryota > Metazoa > Chordata > Aves > Charadriiformes > Burhinidae > Burhinus > Burhinus bistriatus. Next base: position 599,865 of record VYXH01009387.1, on the reverse strand, counting down.
GTACATTTTGTGCAATGAGATGTTTTAATAAGTATTCTTTTTTTCTTAATTTTTTCACTTGGGCTGTAAAGGTTAAAAAGACAGAATGGTTGCTTTCCTAACTTTCTAGCTTTCTCCTGTTTAGGATTAAAAATGCCATTTTTTGTCGTCTGACACTTGGATGTTGCACTGAATTCTCTCAGCTTCTCAAAGTCTTGTTCTCATTATGTTCCCTTGAAGCCCCTCTCTTTCCAAATGAGTGGATTCTGTCTTTCTTGCAAAGCTAGATGAGCTGTGCTGGGTACATTTAGTTCACCAGTTACCCTTTTAAGACACTGAGGTGAAGCTATCCCATTTGAAAGCTGTTGCACACAGCATCTCCTTGGGGGAACCCCAGGTAGCTCCAGCCCCGTGATGGTCCCAGCAGGGACCATCTCAAAAGATTACATTAGTTATGTATTTGATGGAAAGATGGGATATTGGAAGACATTGCTTTCTACATTAATTCCATTTTATTAACTCCAAAACCTTTAGCAATAGATTTGAATGCATATTAACTTCCAGACTTTTTCCAGTTTCTCCCTCGGTTCTGTCAGAACACACATGTGAAGGGCACAGAGTCAGCTACTTTGAAAGGGACTAAATGGAACAAGGGAATTTTAATTTGCAAGATCACTTCAAGTCACCTCTGCATCAATGTTTGTGTTTTCCTGAAAGCTCCCCTTTCCATTTGACTAGGATATTTTTGTCATCGAATCATCTTAGCAATGGGTGAAATAAGTAATATCGAGACAGATAATGGTCCTTGCATGAGAAAAGACTTAAGTCGAAGATTTTTTTATTTTGTAAAGGCTGAAACAGAAAGCCCATATACAATACAAGCTGACCTAAACAAATCTCTAGATCTGGTATTTTGCTCTGAGCCCCACTCTAAATAGAAGCCTTATCACTGGGCGTTCACATACATGTAGTTTTTTGTCATGAACTTTTTCTCCTTCAGATCCTTTACACCGGAATAGTGGTTTATGCTCCATCACTGGCGCTCAACCAAGGTGAGTTCCCATGCTGCACTACACGGCTACCCCAAATACCCTCACCACAAGACAATCAGAATAAGTGAGCTGAGGAAAATAGATAAAGTTAAGTCCAAAACAAAACTCCTCAAAAGTTCTACAAGAAGGTTTTTGCCCGCACCTCGTAGCTCCGTGTTTCTGACTGCCCAGATCTCTCGCACACACTAGCGCGTTAGCGGGAGCCCTACGTTCGCACCTCTGCTCTCCTTTGCACTCAGTAACCACCCAAAGAGGTTAGCAGTGAACCATTTCTCAACATCCTGACAAAGTTCACGGGACAAGCTGACGATCCAAGACCGTAACCTGTACTTTGATTCTCCCCTTCCCTGTCTCCCGTGTTCAGGTTCCCATAGGCATAACTCCATTCCTTGTTGCTGAAGCTAAATGCCGTGCTGCTGTCTGCACACTTCTTTAATAAATTAAAATCAATTGATTTTAATTTAAGTAATTAAAATACAGCATCCATCATGACAGATGCGATGAGCGATTTTACTGCCATAAGGCATAAAGAATCACCATGGTCCAACTCCTGATTTCACCAAAATTGATTAGGAAGAGATAAGGAGGCTCTTTTCATTATTCATCATCTAAGTTGCGTCCAGTACGTCCACCCACCTCTCACACAGTGCCGAGCTTCCATCCTCTGGAGCTCAACTGAATTTTATGTGACGGTTCATGTTCATTATCAGGCCATAGTAACTCTGCTAATAAGAGAACCGCTACAAATAGATTTGCCCTCACAAACTGTGCCCAGTGGGACAGACTTCAACATAAGCCAAATCCAAACTTGTAAATCTTGTATAAAGTAACTTTATGATGTAAAACAAACACGCAAAATTGTTTTAATGCAGCACACTTTAGTATTAAACTGTTCCTAGTTGCAGGGAATGGAATTTAGTTTGGGGTTTGTTTTTTTTCTTAAGATTCTTTGGAAATCTCTGAAGAATTCAATTTCTCAAGAGAAAATTTTGGACTAAGAACAGAAGGAAAACATTGCTTATAAAGCTGTGTCCCATACAAACGATGTTATTTTTATTGCAATTATTCTTCTTACATAGCACTTTCGCACACTTGAAAGTTAGTTAAATGCAATTTGCAAGAAAACAACAATGCAAAACGGTATCCAGTAATGTTAAGGAATCCGAACAATCCACCAAAGCTCCTAATGGACACAAAAGATTAAAATTAATAACGACTCCCATACTTCTAGGGCTAAAGGATCATAGCTTTTCTGTTACCACCCTCATGACGTACCCCCATTTTGCTAACCATTTGGTTTTCTTCGGTTTCAGTCACTGGATTTGATCTCTGGGGCTCGGTGGTTGCAACAGGAATGGTCTGCACTTTCTATTGCACTCTGGTAGGTAACAGGCAGGGCCGAACAGCTGGAACAGACTGTTAATTCAGCCATCCTTTATACATGACAGGCAGCTTCTAAATACAGTCCGAGGGACTGAAGTTTAAAGTAGTAGAATAGAAAGAGAAATTTCCTTTAGACTCTGTGGTGCAAGTAAGTCTATTTGGAGAAAAAAAAAAAAAAATTTCCTCTCAAATCCTCTGCTGTACGTCTCAAGGTTTAAACCAGAGAGCTTGAGGCAGAGTCCAGATAAGGAGGTTATAACCTGCCCCTGCCGTACAAAATCTTTTGAGAAGATAATTCTTCTTATCTTTTACAAGTTACAGACTGGAAAAACCTTTGTAATGAAAAAAGCACCTCCCAAATCAAGAAAGGAGTGATAAATCCTAGGAAGGATGATCAAGACACAGAGAGCTTTGCTTCGGAGTCGAAGCAACACAAGACTCCGGATTACAAAAAAGATAAACGTTGCAGTGGAAGCGGCAGAGCCCTGGGGCTCAGGACACAACCTACTTTCTGTTCGCATTACCACTGATGAATTTGTTCAGTATTTCAGTCCACCCTCGTTGAAAGCACTTGTTATGTTGTGCTAGCACGGATTTGATCAAATATGAAAGTAGCTCTGGAAGAAAGCCGAATTGCAAACTTCCTGGAGCTATTTTTCTGCGTTAGGCTAACTGTGGAGCGCTGGGCTCCAAGAATTGTACAGCACGCTACGGGAAGTACAAACACAGGCCAGCCTGTGTTCCCTGAGCTGCTCTTCCACACCATGATATATTCTTCAAACGCATAAAAAGGAGGCAGAAAAAACTCCCATTTAATTGGAGGTCAAATACTCTCATAGGCTTTGTATCATTTTCTGATCTGCAAAAATAAATCAGTCATGGAAGAACATAAAGAAAGTTTAAGAAAAGGCCTGATTTGCTAGGTGCTATACGTAAAGCTCATGAGCTCCTGAAATAAGGGGTCTTTCTACCTTTTGCTGTACTTGTACAACAGGAAAGAAGGTGAGAGCATACAGTTTCTGTTTGTTTTAGGGAGGATTAAAAGCTGTTGTCTGGACAGATGCATTTCAAATGATTGTCATGGTGGCTGGCTTCGTGACGGTTTTGGTTCGAGGAACTACTCTGAACGGTGGATCGACCAAGGTCTGGGAAGATGCCTATGAAGGATCCCGACTAAACATATTTGAGTAAGAAACAAATGGTGCAAACTTTCTTTTTTGTATATTTAATGTTTAGAAACCCTATCCTCACTAAGCCCCAAAATACTCAAAACTTACTATACTACCGGTGAACAACCTTGGTGACTCAGAGAAGTCCATTCTCTATTTCTGCAGTTCTTGGGAATGCAGCTGACCTTCAGGAGAGCTTAACTCCTCTTTCCGTTAGGCTCTTTGAAGAAACCAAAGCCCTGCTGAACTGAAAGGGAGCTTTGCCATTTTCCTTTGTGCAGCTACAAACGCAGCCCGATTATTCCTTCCAATTGTACACATCTTTCATTTCCTATTCAGAAAACTGAAGCTTCACGTTTTAAGTACACTCGCCACAGCAGCTGGCAATGGTGCACCAAGGCACCAAGACAGCAAACTGACCTTCCTTTGGCTGTTTGTGGCCTTGACTGAAAAGTTCTTTGGTCAAGGCAAGTCACCAACAGAATCTAGGGACAACGTCAAATGTTATCTGCCATACATATCAAGATTAACAGAATCGCAAAGGCAACATATGCAAGACAAAAAGGTGTACTTGTACCACTTAGAATTACTGAATAATGAATTTCGTCATTAAAAAAAAAAAAAGATAATACCGCAGCTGAAGCAATTTCTTGTAAAGGAAATAACACCTTATGATGATGTAACTAAGAGCCTGGCGGATTTTGAGAGTTTAGTAAATGGCTTTGTTCCTTGCAGAGGATGGGTTCCTGGGCTGGATGCCTTGCAGGTCTGTTGCTGCAATATGAGACGGATCTGAAATCTGAGCATAAAAAGCCTTATAAATGTGATTTATCTCAATTAATTGGTCCTCTGACTGAGTCTGCATGATATATGTTTATCCTGACTTGAAAGTAACATGTTTCAATATAAAAGTAAAAAACCTTCCAAATCTAAATCTAAACAGATCAGATGTTGTTTTCCCTCCTGGAAAACAGTATTACCAATGCGGTGCTCCTTATTCAGAGGGTAGGACATACCAGATATTTCCGAAAAATTACATACCTTTTGCTAAATAAACGTGCGTTTAAGTACGTGAACTGAATTGCTTCTCCTTCTCTTTTCTAGCTTTGATGTCGACCCTTTGAGGCGACATACCTTTTGGACAATTGTTATTGGGGGAACATTTACATGGCTAGGGATCTACGGAGTTAACCAGTCCACAATACAGAGATGCATTTCTTGCAAATCGGAAAAGCACGCTAAACTGTAAGTTACCTGTCACTAACCTATTCTAGCAATCAAACATACTGACGTGGAATTATACTAACAATTTGTCGGTTACGTTAAATAAATATCGGGGTAGCGAGCTAATTTTGCCCTGACAGTCTTACTGCGTCTGGTCCTAGATGACATAAATAAACACAGAAAGAAAACCAGGTAGTTATCTACCTCTTGCAGTTTATTGATTTGAGGTCAGGCTGCCAAATTAATCCTGGGAAGCAGCGTACGTAAAAGGTGCCCAAACAGAAGTTGTGCCATTTACAGCTTTATTAGAAAAATGTATTTATTGCAATTGCATTTACATTTATTGTATTAAAAGTGGTTATTGATTTAATGGGGCACTATAGTACAGGTCATGATCTAACTAAAATGAAATCAACAAGTTACTAAAATTCTAAACTAGAAGAAGAATTAGAATCAATGGCAAAGAGCCACGTGAAACTTCACAGTATAGACACATAGGTCTCCAGCCTGCTACCTCCCTTAAACTCAGCATTAGGATGTGCATAGCTAGACACACTTCTTGCTAAACAAGCAGATTTTTTTCATATGCCTAGTGCTAATTGCTTGCCCACTTGGCTAAAGCATAAAGGTGGTAATTTTTTACTTCTTCAAACAGGTAGCTTTTTTGCTAGCTGCCATCATACTAATTTTTCTTAAGGTCGTGATAGACTATATGAATTTATCCTGTTGAAATTCTGTCTCTGAAAAACGCCTGGAAGCCACAACAGTGAGAACATCACTAGTAACAAGTCCTGAAAGACCTTTGGGTGCCCGTAGCAGAGCTCTGAACTGGCCCGAGCAAGAGACCTTGTGTAAGGTGATGCCCAAACACGGTGTAGGCTCTGTAAAACCCGGCAGCTCTCCGGAACTACAGGATTGCTGAACCGCAGCCACACAACCTCCCCAGCGTGATGCTGTCACCCACATCCGCTTCGTGCGCCAGTCAAAAAAACCCAACCAAGCGTGTTACTTTGCAACGGCGTCACTACAACCACGGCAGGATCCACGTAAAATAATACTCTGCCTAGCTTAAAGGGAGAACAGTGACAACAACCCCCAAGAGACAAAAATCTGCTCGGACGGGAGGGACAGACCCAGCGCTTGGTGCAGCCCCTTCTGCTGACAAGTCACTGGTCTCTTCCAGCTGTACACAGTTACCTGGAACCTTTATTCTTGCCTAAAGGGGCTGTATTCTTCCATGGTTTTTTGAGAACAGTATTGCATACAATTTCTTACCCTGATGATACCTTTAAGAAATTGTGTAGCTGGCTTTGAATTATATAGCTGGCTTTGATTAAGGTGTCTCCCTAAAAAGTTAGAAATGACTAGCTTGTAACAGCTTTTCTATATTTATCTTCTATTAAACAGAGTTCCTTTCCTTTGTTTTAGGGCGCTTTACCTGAATTTGTTGGGACTTTGGACAGTCCTGGTGTGTGCAGTATTTTGTGGTTTGGTGATGTACTCTCATTACAAGAGTTGTGACCCTTGGACTGCCGATTTCATTTCGGCACCTGATCAGGTACAGATACCCATTATTGTAATTAGGAGCTGGTTTGGGCCCAGACATAGCACGTATAGAGACAGTTTAAGTTTTGTGGGATGCTTTATGTCCTTTCAGCACTCGGGCACGAAGGTGGTTGCCGAGTCAGGACTAGAATATGTCTATTCTGGCTCTCCTGCGGTACTAATGTGATTGACCGCTTCTGCCAAACAACATCCCTTTAGCTCAAAACCTGACACCCCTTGTTAGCTGGAAAAAAAACATAATTTAGCAACATGCTCAGAAGCGGCTACTTCTCTTTCGTTACCCAGGAAAATCTTATCTAATTGCTTGTGTTGCTTTTGTGCTCCTTCTACCCCAGCTCATGCCGTATTTTGTTATGGACATTTTTTCTTCGATGCCAGGAGTCCCGGGACTGTTTGTTGCCTGTGCATTCAGTGGAACGCTAAGGTCTGTGAATCTGAAATGACATTTTAGCTGGGTACCGCTGATTTCTTGAGGACCCAGAAGGAGGTCAAAACATGAAACCCTAAGAAAAGCCCAGCTGTTTTTCTTCGCACGTTCTAGAAAGCAGCAGTAGTGCTTTGCCGAATTACATTATATTTATGCCAAAGTCTAGCTCCACTTCTCCAGTATCTTTTTTTATCCCAAAATGTTAGAATAACACTGTCAATACAGGCAAACGAGCAGAAAGACTGAGCTCAGCTTCCTGAAATACCTTTGAAGCTACTCATGGTGAAATCACCTTTACTTAACCTGACTGCCGAAATACCGTAGTTAGGGATAGAGAGCTTGTCAGCAAGCCTGGCCGCACATAAAACACAGTTAGACTAGGAAAAGAGATGTCTGCACAGAGTTTTAGAAACTGTGTGTCCTTCAGGAGGTGCTGCACGTTGTTGTAGTCTCTACCCTCTACAGGCCAAGCACCCATACTTCATAGGGCATAAGAAAGACAGAAGAACCCACGGTGCCATTATTCAAACACCACAAAGTCAATCTCCAATCAGCTGTTTCTAAAGGCTCCCACCTGTAGAACAAGCAAGAGAGAGCTAGCAAAACAGGAGAAAAAAAAAAAA
>VYXH01009387.1:554536-592323 GCA_013397275.1 Burhinus bistriatus | reverse complement strand
CCCACCCTACATAAAAGGCACTGGCTGCTCCTGGTAGGAGACTAAGAGACCACAGTTCGGGGCACCGAGTAGCAGTCTCTGCGCTGTAGGTATTGCCGCTGCCACGCTGTCACAAACAAATCACAGAGAGAGCATTCGCCAAATACCTACCTAGCTAAAAGTCTGAGTATTCCTATTCTGTATTTTCCAGTTAGGAGAGAAAACAGAACAGACATTTTGTGGAAGAACAGGGTACCACTGGCAGTCACTGCACATCCTTTGACTTGTAAGGGAGCAATATCTTTATTCTGGAACATTTCTGTATTTTGAGGGTCTTCGGAGCTTGGTAAACTGAAGAGTCAGTCAGGATGGGTTCCCATCTTGTTCTGTGCCAGCATGACGCAGGGCCCCTAGCGGTTGCAGAAGGGACAGGCATCCCACCAGCATCCGCATTACATGTGAAAAATACTCTTCAAGACCTGTACATTGTATAATATTAATGCTGAACAAGAGGCAGCATTACTCTATAAATACAACTTCATTTCAGATTATATTGCTTCCTATCTACTTCTCCCTTTCTACAGCACAGTAGCTGCCAGCATCAACGCTTTAGCAACCGTTACGTTTGAAGACTTGGTCAAGAAATGTTTCCCAAACCTCTCTGAGAAGATGAGCACGTGGATCAGCAAAGGCTTATGTAGGTACCCCAGATGGAATCCGTCTGTTTAACAGCAAAGCTGTCCATCCCCCCAGTTGCTATCACTGCAGGAGAAAATAGGGCAGGATTTCATGTACTCGGAGCCTGGAGAGCCTCAGACTCTCAGTTGGCTCCGAGAGCGGTTCTGGGCGCAGGGAAGAGCACTGTCTAGCGACACTACTTCACAAACACACTTGTGCTTTGGAAACCTCCACAGGAGCACTACCCTTTATAAACTCTCAGGATAAATGTCAGCAGGATGCTTCAGTAAAATTAAGCATGGTCACTATATGGTGCACTACTCAAAATCCTGTGAAAAGTTTTGTCTACTGAAAATACTGGGGAACACTCTGGGATCTTCTTTACAATACGGAAAGAATATCAATGTAGTTATTACCACATTTCTCTGTAGTAGTATTACTAAATACTATTATTTTATGTAGTACAATAAGAGATGTCTATCCAAACAGAGTATCGTATAAGCAGGTTGTTCAATTTTTCAAATAAAAATGAAAATGTAAAAAAAGACAGATGAAAAACAGACCGTAAAAATATCAAGCATCCAAAGTGCTTTGATTTTTTAAGATACCTTTTACAAGTATTACAGTATCATCATAAGCCTTTTATAAGTATTGTAATAATATCATAACCCTTTACTGATCTTTGCAAAGATCCCAGAAGAGCCAAACCAGTGCTTTCTCTGTCTCTGCAACTGTCTCCAAGCTTCTCTGTTCCTGCTTTTCTATTTTCTACTTAGTTTTTGCACTCAGGACCTAGAAAGATAATTTTAACCTCCCATACCAAACTGTGCCAGCACAGAAGATGAGTTTTGGCTGGCTTTCCTCAAGACTGCGACATACAGAGTTTTGTCTACCATTGTTTCGTCTACCAAACATCTCTACACGAGGCATTCCTTCTGAATTAATTTCATTGCTAAGCTCTGTTCCGTAAGAAAAACCAACCAACCAAAAGCCCAACAAGACTTCACGCAAGACGCTGCTGGGTGCTTAATGGTCTGCTTTAAACATCAAAGCCCAAAGTGCAAATTCCGCCCCGCTGCCTGGTCGCTTCGGACACTAGATGAATTAGAAATCAAGCGCACTATTAACCAGCGCTGACAACCTCGCTGCCTGATCTTTTCCAGGTGTACTATATGGCGGCCTGTGCACCTCAATGGCTGCAGCGGCATCGCTGCTGGGAGGAGTCGTGCAGGTATCCCGTGCTTCAGAAACGCAGCAAACTGAACGTGAACGAACAGAAATGCAATGAACTGAGTAACGCTGACATCCCTGGGGGCTGCTAGATTCCCTGAACAATTTCTGTGGACGCTCTGCTGAGAGGAATAACTGGGGGGGGGGGGGGGAGGATCATAAATCCCTCAACTCCTTCTCTATTTACTCACTACTGGGAAACAATCCTGAGTGTGATTCTTTCTTTAATTGTGCACTGAAATCACTATTGGTCCCTCCTCCCCCACCATTTCCCACTGAAAATGACAGATCAAAACCAGAACCATGCACGCTCCCTTCAGCTGCTGTGCTAAGCTCCTGTCTGTCCTCTGCATCCACAGGCTTCCCTCTCCATCCATGGGATGTGTGGTGGGCCCATGCTGGGATTATTTACCCTGGGAATTGTGTTTCCTTGTGCTAACTGGAAGGTAAGAAAAAAAAAAAAATCCTTATCTCAAAGAAAATCTCGTGGTGTTGTTTGGTTAAAACTCCATCTTGAAAATTGTTTGGGTTTTTTAGATTTAGCCTCTGGGCTGCTTTTCAGATTCAGAGCCTGAGGAGTCCAAGATCTGTGTAGAGGTCCTTTTCCACTGTCTGAATTTATCCCATCTGAATTTAACTCTACCCAACTGTGGAATAACTGTTGATTAGATCCACGTGAGGGGTTTTTTAAAAATTATTTTTATTTCTGAGTTTCTTCTCTTTCATTAAAAAGAAAAAAATTATTCAATACTCGCCCCAGCCTATATTCACCTTGGGACACGCAGAAGGATTTCAATTGCTCTGCCTTTGCTAGCTCGGGCAAAACACAATATGAGCTCATTTCATAGTGCTCCACGAGCGGTCCCATCACGTTTACCCAGAAGTAAAACGAAACTCTGTATTGCTGTTTTAATCATAGCAGTTTTGATCATCACAGTTTTGCCTCAACTCTTATTACTAGAGGGCAATAAATCACCATGTTTCATACCTTGGCCGAGAGCGAACAGAAGTGATGTACACTGGCAGACGGTAACCAGTCATCACCTGCTCCTGCCCAATCCCCGTTCACAGAGAAGCACTTCCCATGCATCACCTTTAACGTTATCTTTCTATCCCTGCCAAGGGTGCTACTGGAGGCCTCTTAGCTGGGATCACCTTAGCTTTTTGGGCTGGTACGGGCTCTTTCATTTACCCTGCACCACCGACAAAGTCCATTCCTCTTCAACTCTCCACCCTCAACTGCACGCTGGCCAACAGCACCGAGGCGCTGATGACGGCGGCTCCCACGGTGACCCCGGACAGGTATTTTCCCTATCGTTACCACTCCAGCCTGTGTTTTGGCACGGCTCGTGTCTGGGGTACAGCCTGTAGGCGCCAAGCGGGCCAGGAGCACGGATCATACACCGACTGCAGCACGAGCTGTATTTTGCGGGCGCAGTCAAGAGACAGCGTGAACGTACCCGTTGGCCATCACTAGCTGCTCCTTTCCCCTTTGTCGCCTCTTCCCAGGCCTTTGCTGGCAGACACCTGGTACTCCCTGTCCTACCTGTACTTCAGCGCCATCGGCTGTCTCGGCTGTGCCATCGCAGGGCTGTTGATAAGCTTTGTAACAGGTTGGTGCTCCATCTATCTACCTACCCATAAACGCTTTTGCCCAAGAAAGCTGTTAAAACAGCATTAAAAAAGCCCAGCAAGCAGCTCGTGAGACACGAGCTTAGGAGAGGGCAGCAGGCTCTGATCCTGCTCCCCCCCACCTCATGCTCTGAGGCTCCCAAGGCTCCCACCTAGCTTTCCATAGACTTCGGTATCATTATTTTCTCCTTTCAGGACCTACTAAAGGAGAAGATATCCCACCGGTGTTAATTAAGCCGGTCTGCAACCTGTTTTGCTTTTGGTCCAAAAGACTCCAAGCTTCCCTCTGGTGCGGCGTGCGGCACGACAGCCAGGAGGTGAGTACCGGAACCCATCGGCTCAGTCCCGCTGTGGCCCCGGAGTGGTGGGCGTACGTGCTCGTGCGTACATGAGGGCACGTGCCACGCAGAGAGCAGACCAGCTTTCCGCAATCGCATTTTTAAGTTATGCAAGGGATGCTGCGTAGGCACCGCGGACCGGGAACGAGATCAGCCCAACCCTCCTACTCAGCGTCAGTCAGTAATAGGTTACCGATTTCCCCTGTTCATGCAGCACTCGGGGTCTCTGGAGACGAACAGCCCTCGGGACAGCCAGCAGCCCATGAAACAAGGGCTGACCTCTCCCTGCTCCGGCGACCGAGCGGGGACAAAACCGCACTTTACACCCCAGAGAGGAGTTCACAGAGCTACTGTCTCCTCCCACCCACCACAGAGAGAAAGGCTTTAGCACTCACGCGTCTCCACGAAGCTCTCCAGCTGCTGCCATCCCCACCTCCAGACCCAGCAGGGCTTCTCCCGTCCAGGGCAGCAGTGCCAGCCCACCGGGCAGAGCTGCACCCACCAGCACCCGGGTGGTTGCTCCTGCCCTCCACCTCCACCTCCTGCTCCTCCTCAGAAGCAGGACCAGCTCTTCCCCAGGTGTCTCCGGGCTTCATAGCTCGTTAACAAGCCATGAAGAACGAGCACCTCATTTTCTTGCACTCGTGTAACAGTTTGCAGAGAAACAACATTGCTCCGTCTTAGCAGAACCTGCGAGGTTTGGAAAAGGGACACAAAGCAGTATGTATGTTTTCAGCTCCTTTAGAGTACTCTACGGGTACCTTTAAATCCTGAAAGTAATCTTTCAGCTGCAAGGCTCACAGTATGTGGCAAAAAGGTGGAAGCTGTCCCTCCAGCCAGCTTTCACTAAGGTTGATGTTGAAGTTGATGGTTTAATTTGGAGAGCAGCCGTGGCTCTAGAGTTGCTTCAGCTGTTTCACTTGGCTTTCAGGTGTTCGTCACAGACTTCATCTAGAACCTTCCTGGAGAAAAAAATCATCTCAATGAAAGTAGTAAAAAAAAAAAAAAAATCACATATGCATTTATGCCTTGTATTTGCTTAAAAGGTAGAATAACAACATTAGTGAAGTAGTTGCAATGTGAAGCCACTGAGGCAAGCATAGAGCAGACAAAAACCCAATCCACTAAAATGTAGGTAAGTAGGCAAATAAAAAACTGGATGGAAGTGATCGGGAGTGCACCGAGGGCACATTTCAAGACTTTTACAAGAACAGAGGAGTTGTGAGAAGTTGTTTTTGTTGCTTTTGCCAAAGCCTTTCCATGGGGGAATGAGAAAACCAGTGGTTGTGTACGGAGGGGCCACGCACTAAAGAGCGCCTGTTCGTGGGTCTGAGAGTCGTTTCACACAGCGCAGGAACTCCTCAGGTTTATAAGAAACGATGTCAAAATTTCAATATGCAACAAGATACCCTTTAAGCAAAGGGAAAAAGCAGTGCCTACAGGCTTCAAACTACTAGGGTGTTTTCTTTCTTTTTTTCAGGTGGACTTTGAAAAAAATCTGCCTAAAATTATTGCAAATAAAACTGGAACGGATGACACCTTCAAGAATAATATCAACAATGAAAACAAAAGCCGGTTCCCTGGTTACAATCCTGAGGAAAAATCCTATACTAATACGAGCAGAGAATCTCGCCTCTAGAAGCTGAGGGACAAGGGACAGTTAATCAAGCTTTATTTCTCCAGCTTCAGAAATGAAGAGCTCTTTTTATCCCATTTACCAGCTTGTAGATGACCAAGAGGGAACAATTGCTCTCCATAGCAATAAAGGTCAGATTTCTATTTATGAATTTCATGACAGAAGTGGGAAATCATCGGACAAGGGGGTTTTGGAAGCACTGCTATTTCAGAAGAAACGTTTCATGAATCTTGTCGTGGAAGCTCCTGCTCGGAAGTAGCCGCGACACGTCTCTATCCCACGCTCTGTTCTGTAACTACCCATTGAAGGGAAACGTGCAACGGTGAACTTGAGATAAAGCAAGACTTCGGAGAAGTTCCTGAGGTCTCTCACTAAGGTGAGACTGTGAACTGCCCTCTGACGGAAGGGAGAGGAGGGAGGTCAGGCTGAGCTCGTCTCTGCCTATTCCTAGGTATCGCAAAAAGCCTCCTCACAGGAACGTCGTACAGACCAGCCTGGTCTTTTAGTGACTTGAGTTAATCGTGTTTGCTTCCTCTGCGGAACTAAGATTTCTTTATAATGTCTTATTGTAAAAGCTATAGGAGAGAGTAACAAATTTTACTTGGCATTCAGGATAGTTCTTTATCCATGTTAATCTTTGAAGACATCCTTTCAGCTCGAAAAGATCCATGTACTACCTTTATGCAATAAAGAAAATAAAATGACATTTGATGATGATGTCTCCTAATTGATAATCCATGATGAATTTTGAAAAAAGACACATAATTAGGCAAAATAATCTGTCTGTTAAGCTGTCTTGGAAGAAGGTACCTAGTCCACTAAGTGCTCTGTTTCAGTGAAACATATTTCCTCTAAAACTCGCCCGTTGTAAATTAAACTCAGCAGAGGACCTCTCACCTTGATAAACTCCTGGAGGTAGTTTTTTGGATGAGTGCCTTTGTTTTTAAACAAAACTCACAATTGAATGAAACCGGTGGAATGAAAATATCAAAGACCACTCAGGTACAGACCCAGCTGATACTGCTTTGAAGAACCCAGCTATTGCTTTTGCCGTATCAGCAACCATCTTTATGACGTAGATCTAGGTCAACCTGGTCCTTGAAGTTACTTCCCCCCGTCTGTGTTCGTGCCCTCCCTCTGGGAACGGGCTCAGGACGTTCGATCAGAGAACAGAAATGGCAGCCTCTAAATGACACTGGCTCGCTTGGCCCAGGACAGTTTGTCAACAAACTGAGAGTTGGGTCAATATTTGTGTTAATCCCTTTTACACCACTTTTATAATCTCATAAAAGGTTGCAGCGGAGTCGGGCTGGCAGGCTGTTGTCTGACGTGGCACGCTGTCTGGTCATGCTCCCATACTCGATACGGATATCAAGGCAGAGACGGAAACCCAGTAAATAATACTGTTGCACCATTGGTATCTCACGGCCACACACATTATTGCTTAGGTTATATTAAGAGTCAGACTATCATGCTTAAGGATGTAAAATAATTCCAGAGTGAAAGTGGTTCAAAACACCAATGTGAAGCCACCTAGTTAGATGGTTGATGGACACCCCCCACTCCCCCCTTTCTGTCTACTGGTAGTTGGAGGATATCCGATTCAGAGACATCTAACCGAAAATGACCAAGTCTGCTCTGAGTAGTTCCTGAGACGCTCACTCAGTGCAGTAGTTATGCTCTGCACGCTGGAAGAGGCATAGGTTGCATTTTTCAGTGTGTTTTCACAATTTTAGCAACACCTTTACATTGGATTCCCTGCAGACTTTGTATCTTTTCAAGTCCTTTGCCACAAAAAAGAATCTTAGTTCATCCATTCAGTGTCCAAAAAAGTGAGTGAGGTTGGCTAGAATCACGTTCTCTCAAAATATCTTCGAAGAAATATCCTGAAGAATTAATCGTTAACTTCGTATTTCTGAACTAGTTTTGTTTCAACTAAAGCTGCTCATCAAGCCCAAGTGGTTTCTGCACTTGCAAAGAAGCCAGGCATTCCACAAGGTTTTACTGAGTCCAACACGTGGACTTACATGTGATGGCTAAAATCATTAATCAGGAGTTCATTATGCAGTCCTCTACGAGGCTGCGACCTAGCAAAACTGGAATTCAGAAAAAATTACCACTGACTAGATATTCAGGTGAGTGTCGTTTACAGTTATGTTCTTATCTTCTCGTGTAATTTGCATCCTGAGCTATCGATCCCTCCAGGGACGAGCCAGCCTGTGCACTTGAGTGGCAAAAATGAGACGGAGAAAGTAGGAATATGTAAATTCTAAACCAAGAGCTTAAATATAAGAACTTTTTGGCCATTAGTGAAAGCAGTAAAGCATAAATGATTGAAAATTTGAGAAGCGAGTCTGTATGTGCCTTGAGACCACAGTAAGGGAGTATTTAATTCTTAAACAAGTTTCCGAGCCAAGTTTAACCCTTAAATTACTTCCGATGGTTTGAAGGCACATGAGCACTCGCTTTTCAAGTGTACGATTTTTTTTTTTTAATTAACTTCGACTATTAGGAACAATGAAGCTCAAAGTCTCTTTCAAAGATATCCAAGTTTATTACTGAAAAAATGCAATATTCAAATGTGTATGATACAGTAAGTAGTTGCATTTGTACATGTAAACCTCGATAAAGTAAACAGCATCTCAAAGACAAATTTATGCCAAAAGTGTCTTACAATAGTTAATCAGATCAACAACTTTTTTCCGCAGTGAATTTTTTTTAGTTCTGGGGTACAGATCGGCTTGTAAAAGTAATCTTAGAACACAAAAGAAATCTAAAGCTG
Organism: Burhinus bistriatus; assembly: GCA_013397275.1. Classification (NCBI taxonomy): domain Eukaryota; kingdom Metazoa; phylum Chordata; class Aves; order Charadriiformes; family Burhinidae; genus Burhinus; species Burhinus bistriatus. The sequence continues at coordinate 584,048 of VYXH01009387.1, read as the reverse complement.
ACAGGCCAGAGGAACTTCTAGCTTGTAGTGCATAAAAGTCAATTTCTCTGAAACGCTCTGTGGTACTGTAATCTGCATTTTAAATATCACTTACAAAGTGTGGATTTATGAATAGAAAAAATAGTTGAAATTTTATTTTCATTCCTTACTTAGAAACCAAGTTGTATTTAAATATTACATAAATTTCAAATATATACACATTTAAGAAATCTCTTACGATCATGATATTGCAAGTTAGCCAGGACTATCAGAGTAAAAAATGAACTACGTTACTCAGTTAGATTTTACATGAGATTATTTCAAAGAACTGAAATTGCAGTGATGCTCCTCTATGCAAAAATTAGAGCCAACGGGTTGGAAGATTTTTCAATACAAAACTCCGAGTCCTCTAAAAAGAACACAAAATAAAAAAGGTGATCTGAATTTCTTTTCATTAACAGAAAAATCGTCGTGTTCTCAGTGTTTAGAATCACATTAGCTTTAGACTGCATTGGGTTTAATCCCGATTTCTCACCCAGTGGCATCCGAACAACCAGCTCACGGCAAGAAGAATGCAAACTCCAGAGAACATCCAACGCTGAGAGGTTACGGCAAAACGTCAGAACGAGCCAACAGAACTAGGACAAGGTAATTTCCAGTGCAGTGAGGAGGGAAGAGACCATGAACATTTCAAGCCTAGACCCCAGTCCTGGATTTCAAAAGTTCCCATATAACATGGAATAGCGAAGTGATTTCTCTGCGGTTCCTCGTTGTGCCGTTAGAACTTTGTGCTGTTGCGGCAACATTGTGCTATCACGACTAGGCCAAAATGACGCTGATAGAAATTCCTGGTAAATGCGGTTTCAATGTCAATATTAGACAAAAATGGTCAATATGAGTCTACTATATAAGTATTAAAATGCTAGGATTGTGCAGGGTATTTAGGACGCCTGCGTGCGTGTAGGGAGGGACATAAGGAGGGCAAAATGTAGTGCTTGGGGAAGCGGCTGAAGGGACCCATCCAGAAACCGGTGGCCTAAGGGCACATGTAGATGCACCCCGCGCTTCCTCGCACCGCTCCGTCCAATGCATACCGTCTTGTAAAAAGCACCAGAAAACCCAGTATTTGTGCACTTTTCGCTTTGGCTTCTCAGTTAGGGACACGCAAAAAGAGTTTGCAAAAAATTCTGCACTTGGAATTGCAAGAATTGCCCTGGAAATTGGACCGTCAGCAGGAAGGCATCATTTACATAAAACACTGAGGATAAGTAAAGAAGGAGTCAGAGGAGAAAAGGAAAAGGACCAAGAGGGCTGTCACCATGCTCCAGCTTCAACCCCTTGTTTTGCAGAACCGGTCAGGATTCCGGAGCAAAACTTGAAGTGAAAAGGAGCCCTTTGCTTCCTCTCCTCTTCCTTTGCTTCCTCTGCTCATCCCCAGCCTCAAAACGCTGCCTTGGCGCTTTTTACCCCAGTAGAACACAGGCTTTGCGAGCATGAGGTTGAGTAAGAGAAGACTTGGGCATCTTCCAAAGCTCCTAAATTTTCCGTCACAGGAATTCAGTCAGTTAAACACTTTCAAAAAGCGTCCCTGCATGTATTTCAGTCAGACAAAGTATGCCTTGGGACTAACAAAATAACAAGTCTGCCTAAATGTGGAATTCTGCTTGAATTCTAGTGTCAGCCTTAACACCACATAAACATTATTACGACAGGCTGGCTGTATATTTGTTTCAACCTTTCCCCCCAAATAAGCAACATTAGCAGTTTATGAGGATTACAAAAAATAAAATGCTTTGGAAGTACTTCTGCATTGTAAGTGATTGTTGATACCACTATTTTTATCTCCGTCTCTTTTCTCCTATGTAACAATAGAAAATGTGATTGTTTGATTTTCCATTAACTTTATTGCCTTCGTATTAAGCTGTTTGTGTAAAATTACTTTTATTGATATGGCCATTGCCCAGTGTATATAAAAAAATTCTAGTTTATAATAGTTCTAATGAAAATTTGTGACACTTGTAAGTTAACCATGTATGAACCGTTTCTTTTTTCCTTTATGGACACGGATCATTTTCAGCTAATCCAAATATTATGATGCTTCTAAATATGTATATACTAATTTGCCCCTGAACGAACTGTGACATAATGCAAAAGATTAATAAGACCCATGATGCCATGTAGGACTTTGCAGGTAATGCCACCAGATCCCAGGGCTCCAGAAGTTCTCTCTGGCAGCACTCCCATTTGGAGCCCGCCGTGGAAGAAGATGCAGCAAGGAAACTGCCGATGTGCTCTACTTACATTAGACTGATCACCTTAATGGCACATTTTATTCTTATAATATATTTTATTCTTATAAAATATCACAAAAGTTCTTGCCTTTCCCCATATTAACACTCACCCTAACGCTGTATTTCCCCAGATATTTTTCTTTCTGCAGAACCTTTTACGAAGGAAACCTCAGGAGAGTTATGAATTTAAGCATTAAGGAATGTACTTATCAACCTGTTTTCACTGGGCCCTCCAAACAGTTTTCTTTCGAGCTTTCCACAGGGCCCAGTTAAGTGTAACTGATCCTCAGAATACAATTTAAGACAAGCTGCTGTTGGAAAAGGGCACAGCAACAGCTGATGTGTGTTTTGTCGTAATGAAGATATGTACTTCCAAAGAAACATCTAACAAAAACCCACTTCCATCCATCATCACTATGGAAATTTTAGCCTTGTCATCATCAATATTAACATTAATGTTCATCTAAATTTTATCTATAAATCCTTTCACAAAAAGGGGTAGGAAAAAAGAATTAAAAAAATAGCCATCGTGTGGTTCGCCTTGTTTCCAGATATTAGCACTCTACCAGGATGCTCGATCACTGTGCTGTGTTTCCGGTAAGGAAACTGAATTCCAGCAATCTTCAGTGCTCCATCTTCAGGCAACCCTGTTAGCACTCAGTTGGGAACACCGAGCTCTTAATGCATCCCTCTGTACGGAGACAGGCTCTGAGCTCTAAGAAGGAACTTCTCATTAGGACGGCTAATGAAGCAGAACTCTTTTTTTCCTTTTTTTTTTAATCACCAGAATTCAGATCTCACACATTAGGCACAAATTTAGAATAAAAAGTCATACGAAACGAGATGTGTATAACGTATGTGGACTTTTTGCTATTTCTGAAATGGAAATTTCTTTCATCTGAATCAAGACATGGAATTTGGTTAGGAATAATTAAGACATTTTGGACTAATCCTTTGTATTTAGAAATACCTAGTTGCTCATGCAGTCTCTCTAAGGGCGCATGCATAGAGCAAAGTTGTCATAGATTAGATCTGCAATGATCTAAAGCATTTTTGCACAAATTGAAATTCTAAAGCTTTGTCAGATTTCACAAACGCAGCTTGCATGCACAGTCTATTCATACTGGTCATTTGTTTGGAAAGACAATATTTAGAATATGAAAAGATCATTCACCATTCATAAAATACATTATTCCTGAGGACAGTGTGTGCCTTATACTTTAGTAAAATAACGTGCAGTCAATGCAAACAGCATACTAAACGAAGTCTAGCAAAAAGTTTTCTCAGCTCAAGCAGATGGCTAGATAGTGGCAAAACCTTTAGACGTGGTTGATGTCCTCCGAAAAATAAAGGAACACACACAGTGTTTCTCCAAAACTTCTTGTGCTTTTCCAGCGCGCAAAACGCACAATGTCGGATCCACACACTTGCCTTTGATATACTCCTAAACACCAGTGTTGAAAATCATTAATAATATACATATTTCAAACTCAACTACAAAAAGGTTTTCTTTCCTATGTGCTTTTTAAATCCAATTGGAATTTGCCTAAGCATGTGCTGACACGTGCTAATAACCACAGCAGAAAACGGAAAGTATAAAATAATCAATCAGTATTTCTGATTTTTGCCAAATCCTGTATCTTTATACCTTGGGCCAGCCAAGGCTTTTTTTTTTTAAGAGAAAACATTAAAAAGAGAGCTGATCTGTGACCTTCTGAAGAACTGAAGTACTCTGGCTACATGGCACAGAAACAGAAGCTGTGACACACCGTTAATGCTGTCAAACGGTGCTTGATAATCCACAGAAAGAAAGAGAGAGACAATAAATTATAATCAAATGGTGTGATTCTATAAGCACCGAGGAGAGCGCCTTAATTATTTCTGACAAGGACTCCTGAGGAACTTAACGCACAACCCAGGATATGAAGGAACAAAACAGCCTTCCCAAAGTACGGGAAGCTGAGTTCCACCAGCCCCGTATCACAGAACTAATGGGTAATGTATCTGATTAGACCGTACCCTCCAATTTCTGTCCGCCTCTGTGCAATACTGTAGCTACTCCTATAGTTGCCTTGTCTGGTCACAGAGAGCTGCAATTATCCAAAAAATCTCATGCATATGGTGAAATGACTGAAGAACTTAAGGTCTGATGCTAGGCCCTCGGGATACAATAGAACCTACTCATCCACTTTGATGGGCTCTTGACTCTTGAAATTAACTTTATATGGCACGATAAATTAAAATGATTGTGCTAATACATGGAAGTGAATACTGGAATCACACTTTTTGGTTCAATAGGGTATTGTAAGTAGTAAAAATTCAGGTCTTTTCATATCTATCAGCAGTCATTTTGCTGCAGCTTTATCCCTAAAAATAATGTTAAAATTCGCAGCCTTTCTAGTTACTGTGCTTTGTTGACTCTTTGTTTTTTTTTTTTAAATTTTTCTCATCCAATATAGAGAAGCATTATTTAAAATTGTATAAGAGAAACAGAATGACTGTAACTGTTTCTCCACTCCCTTCTCTGCAAGTGAACCCTGCACACTTGTTTAAATTGTTTAAATTAAGCGCTTATCTTTTCCCACATTACGAAATGTTAGTAATAGACAATTTCATCACCAAAACGTGACATAAGCAAGACTGCTGTATGCTGTATACACATAAAAACTGAGATGTCATTCTTTAAACGAACAGCTACCTTTTATAGTGATTTTATCCAAAAAGCCCCCCCAAACTGTAAGAAGGCATACAAATAATAATAAAAAATCTAAAAGTAACCACTGTGTGTGTGTGCATTTATATACAATCTGTACACATATCTGCCTGTATCTAACTCCCATGCTTTGACTTATTTAGGCCAATAAAAGAAGTGCACAGTACTGGAACATTTACTATTACAATAAGAAGAGCATTGTTATAAAGTGCTCTGCTTCTCCTTCCCTGAACAAGCAAGCCACAATGTTATACTGTATGTCTGATATATATCTGCATAAGCTTGCGTACTATAAAGAGTTAATTGTATATTCAGGACGAAGTAATTTGCACTGTATGAGAATATTTCAAGTTAGCGTTCTGTGAAGTCATGGAATCATTGCCCAGACGGGTCAAAGGGAACAGTAACACAGTTAGACATCTGCATGCCACATCAGAGCGTGAAAGCGACAGTTCTTTCATCCTGGAAGCATGTGGAGGTGGCCTTTCTGCGCACGAAAGCGGAAAGACAAGCCAACAGCCACGTCATTTTCAAAGATAGCTGCAACGTGGGCAATGCGATGCGTTCTCTTAGTGCTGCTGTTTTCTCTTTGAATTTAGAATTTTTGGTTTTCAACTAGAAGGATAAATTAATGACACTGATGTGCAAATCTTAAACTGCATAGTATATATTAAGCAGCCATAGACCCCTTTTTTAGGGTAGGACCACATCCACAATCTCAACAAGAGACTAGGACAAACCTGACAAAACAGTAAGCCTGAAAGATCATTTATGTCAAATTATGGCCACAAAGGCAACAATTGCTCTTTTCTTCAGAGGCATTACAGATGGAGCTGAGCAATCAGAAGCTGTAGAAGTAGTGGATATCATGTAAGTTGGTTTTAGTCATGCCCTTACTGTATAACTTCACAGATAATTTTTTATTTTCATTACGCTGTTAGTATCTTCATGAACAGCATGAAAATTCATTGCCCTCTTTTTTTTTCTTTTTTTTTTTTTTAAACCAGAGCATCCAAATTTTTAATCTGTCTGCACATTCCTGAGTGCAAATTCTTCTTGGTGCTCACCACAGACCAGTTACAGGTAAGGCTCTTCATTTTCTTCATCGGAAGCATCTATTTTCCAGTTCCCACCAAAGTCTGCAACTGTACTGCCCAGCAAGAACATATATACACTGCGAATCTCACACACTGATTCCAGACTCTGACTTCATTTTGTAGCTGCACTCTTCAATTTCCAAACAGAGTTTTTGTTGCAGCATGGTAGTGACTAAGGCCATTCGTGGTGATACTGTTTCCCGTTCTTTTTCCTTTCTCTCTGCAAATGCTCCAGTTCAGCCTCATACATCATCTCCTGGACTAAGTATTTTTCTCTCCTCATTCTGTCGCACAAGTCTTTGGGCATGTCTGGAATCAGGTAGGCAATGAAAGACTTTATTCCAAAAACAAGGTGCTGAAAAGAAGAAGAAAAAATAATTGCTTCAAAGGTGCGTAAATACTCATTTCTAGGATCACATTTTAGGGCCTAAAAGTCTGTGGCAAAACTGGAAGTGAGATTCAGTTCATGACTGAAAAGCAACTCCTTTGGTTTTTTTAATATATATATATACACACACACACGGGAGTAAATAAGTGGTCTATCGGAAATGTGAAAATGCTGAAGTCTTCTGAAAAGTAAAACTAAGGGTATAGCTGGTGACCTAATGAAGACATGACTGCAGGATATGCTAGCTTGAATAAAAAACACTACCTACAAGCAGTCTTTGTTAAGAGCTTGTAAACAAAGTAAGTAACCAGTATCCTGGACGGTATGTAATACGCTCTTCAAAGTCAGTACACACATTTCTACTTTTCACACATTTCTACTTTTATATTAGGCTAAAATCACGCATCATTTTCCTGACACACATTTTAACTTGTAATAACTGTGCTCAATACACATATAAGTCGCATTTCTTCTTTGTCAATAAAACATAAAAGATTTGGTTGGGAACGAACATGATTTATAAGACGACTGTTGAGGAAATATGATTTTGGAGGGACTCTAAAGTCTGTGCATGCTCTGTCAATTCAGTTTGAAGTGGGTGACTGACAACGGTATGGGGAGGGCGATTTTTTCTCTCTCTTGACCATAATGAACAAGCAGTTGATGATACCGACAATTTCTTTATGGGACTACTGTAAAAAAAGAACCAACTCGGACTTTAAAGAGGTAGAAAGGAATTGTTCCTTTCCATGACTAACCTCAAATACTATGATGAAGGCCAGCCGCGCTGCCAGGACATGCCAGAACTGCAAAGTGAATTCATACGGAGTTGAACTCCATGGTGGGGCTCTGTAATCTCTATACCTGTAAAGCAAACAAAAACCCAGTGAGTCAGGCTGTGCTCAAAAACCTGAACAGGGTGAAGAACTCTCTAGTGTATCCCAGATCTGGCTAAAAGGAGAGAAACTGAAGTGAAAGTGTACTTCATGAGGAATTAAACAGAAAAGGAGAATAGTCCACAATACAGGCAATTAAATAGGGCTGCTTCTAAGACGGCACTTTTTGCTTCCAAAAATTCAGAACAATTTCGTCTATTGTTACAAAGCCGACACCTTGGAACGTGAAGTTCAAGTGTGTTGACTCTAAATTGGTTCTCGTCTTTGCTTTTAAGCATTTGAGATTCTCCAGACAAAGTCTGCATAAATGTAACATGATTCTGTAACTTCATAGTCAGTTCAAGCTAATTCTCACTGTAATACTAAATCTGAAACCAGAAGGAGGGCACTCGTGCAATGTGGTAGTTAATTTTTATGCTGCATTTCTTGTATTCATCTTGCGTAACTGCTTGGGATCTCAACCTGGGTTCGAGCCACAACAAAAATTTTAATTGTGTATTTCAATTAATATACCTCAGAATTAATATACCTCTCAGAAATGAGAATTTTCACCCTTCTTGGCAGCCGGGGAAAGTTCAAAATGAAATAATTCATAGAGGCACAAAAGATGCGACTTGTAAGAGTCCTGGAAAAACTCAGAACACAGGTTTCGTGTGTGAGTGTTGTGTCCTACCACACAGTGTTTGCACCTGAGACTTCCATGTTGAACAAACTTGAACTCCAACGCTTTTACAGGCAAAAAAGAAACTATTCTGCCAGTAATTTAAACACTGACTTTCAATTTAATGTCTGTATTAACATCTATGCCTGTATTACAAGAAGGGAGAGCATCAAAACATACCGGCAGTATCCCGAGTAACCCATCCCAAGTTCACTCAAATCAAATACTGATAAACTGCTGTTGACATATCCTTTTAAGCATCTGAAAGGAAAAGACACAGGGTCAGGACTTTCTTCATAAAGTGGTTACATAGCACAGATCCTGTATGTAAACGTATTCTGCTATCGCATATTGTGAGCATACTATTTTATTTGCTGATCAGGACAAAAGCAATTCTAAAATTTTAAGCAGAGAAGCCAAGTTTTATTGAAAGAAACAAGCAACATCTGTTTCAGGGATAATACTGTTTAAAAATCTATTTTCAGTACTTTTCATGTTCTTGCTTCTCTTCTCCCAGCAAATATAAACCAAAAAATGTTGCTATAGTGTTCTTCACCGTCTCCTAAAATTACTGAACTCGGAAAGATGGCTATAGAGGCAGAGAGGAGAATAATTTAACATCCTTGCAGAATCTGCCACTAATCATGCAGCATATTCCAAAAAATGACAGGTTTTATGAGTTGAATCAAAGAAGAACTTTCACCAACAGTAAAATGAACAGTGCATATATACCAAACAGCCATCTTAAAGGCAACAATTTATTAGTGTTAAAGACAGAAATCCCATAAATACATTGAATTATGCCTGTAGGAGTGAAATTTTTGTCTGTTCCTGGAAAACCACGGACATGTAAGACATCCCATCTTCTTGGAAATCTGTCCTGTAATTTAACAAAGAGCCTTTTGAAAGGCAAAGAACATTGAAGAAGAGATGCATCAGGAATCCTATTATAACTACTGAGCCTTCCGGTTTGCTGCGACACTTCAAAACTGGCAAAAGAAGAAATAGAATTACATAGTTCTCTATTAAATAGGTAGTGCACATTAAGCACTAACGTTGTTCTGCTGTTGTCTCTATTCATCCTAACCTGCCTCAGGTCTTTTCACCCTTAAATTCTCTCTTCCTGTGACACCACAGGAAGAGTAAATCTCTATTTTGAATCACTAGAGATGCAGCAATGACGGAAGGAAGGACAGACCCCTGTGCTTTGGGCAGAGGCACAGTCTGTGAATGCAGCAGTACTGGCTTGCTGGACAAGCCTTGATGCTTTCACTCTTATCCTTCTCCTGTGCAATAAAGAAGGTAAGTTGTGCTTGTGAGATGTGATAGAGTATTAGCAAAGTGATGCTCTGATGTAATCCTGATTGACATATTAAAAAAAAAAGAAAAAAACCCCAAACAACAAAAACCCCACAACAAAAACCCCTCCAAAACCGCCTGTACGGCACCGGGCTGCAAATAAAAGAGAGGATGTCCATGAACTCTGTGATCTGTTTAGATCATGCAGAAGCTCACGATAGACAGTGGGAAACGCAGACAGAGCACGGTGGACCCACAGTTCAGACTGGTAAGTGTCTGGCCAGAAGTGCAGGAACCCGGCCTGGTGGTGCAAAGATAGGCAAGATTCCTTGCTTGACGCTAAGATACACTCTATACGGAGCTAGGCTACGTAGCGGCAAGGCCAATCTTGCTGGAGCTTGTCTGCAAGCATTTCTGACGAGAAACAGGCAGAGAACAATGCTTAGGATAAAAAAGGGTTTGGGAGGATGTATCTGTGTAGGGGAGAAGACAGTCCAGAACTACTGCAGAAAAGAAGAAAAGCTTATCTAGAGAAAGCCCGAAAACTGCTACGACGTATATTGAACTTTTTTGTTTTCATTCAGAAGGGAAGATGTGATTTTCTACTTCTGTAATTGTGGAGTTAGTTTGCACGCTCTCCGGAATTGCTGAGTTACTTGCACTTAACATCTGTGAAGGTTTGCACAGACGTAACAGGTAGAATACGTTACTGATGTATGTTAAGTGTATTAATACAGAAAGACAGTAGCAAAAGCCTGCTTCCACTAAAATATATGTGTATATATAAAGAATATCTTAATTACTTTTCTTGTCTGTATCCTTGATCTGTACAGGGACCATACTTGTATGCATAGACAAAACGTGGAATGTAATCGGAAGTAATGGCAATAACAAAGGCATTGGTGATGACAGCCAGAACACCAATTCCTTCCAGAATCCCATACCAGATACCTAGAAACAAGGGAAAAGACAACAGTGTCATGAGGTTTTAACAGTCATATAAAATCATACTAGTGATATTAAAGTCATTATTAGTCATACAGTTTTCCCTCCTTATTGAGAAAGAATTATTCAGTCAGAAAAGCTAGTCTAGATTAAGCCATGTCCCCACATTGCTGCCACCACTGGCTCCACCTGAATGAAGATTTACAGTAGGGCACACCCCGCTGAGAAGAAATAGCTAAGCAACAAAGGTATAACCATAATTATAAAGGCCAAATACAAGATTTTGGAAGTCGATTTCTTATTTTTATTTAATTCAGTTTTAAACCCAAAGTGAATTTAGTCCTTGTATTTAACTTTTAAATTCAATTGCTTTTGGATAGCATTGTACACCTGGAGTTCCACAAATCAGAAGCCTAAAATACTAATTAGCCCGTTTTCAAAATTCCAACTATTATGATCCCTTATTGGAAACGGAAAGCAAATTCGAGGAGTCCTCTTAGCTGAGCAACTGAGTACGCTTTCGTTGCTTAACAGGAGAGTTGTCCTTGAGATCTGTAGGTTATATTATCAATTTCACTCTTGACGCAGGAAATATTTCAAGGGTTAAGCTACGTTAAAGAAGGAAACACAAAGAGATGGTAGCTGACAGTGACATTCATCAGGTTCTCTCACCTATATCTGTTGCTCTTGCAGGCATAGGTCTTCGCCACTGAGTGACAAACTTGTACGCATCCAACCTTATTTCTATGATATTGTTAAGCAACGCCAGGAGAGGTGCCAGCGGGAAGGCAGCAACAAAGATGGTGGTAAAGCCAAACTGTAAAACTAGACAGGCATCTCTATGGTTAGAAATCGGAAATGCAAAAGACCTTTCAATGTGCAACATAGTTCCAGTTTCTTAAGAAAACTGACATCTCCCTAAATTTCCTCACCCATCTCTAAGTACTCGTCCATTAAACCATGGAGATTCATAGGCTGCAGATTCCAATCTTTTTCCCACTGAGGTAGAGAAATTTTATGCTCCATTAATTGCCCTCCTCTCTTCATTTTGCGTCGTGACCACCAATTCTGTAATAAACTTTATTAGATAAACAGAGCATTATTGACTGTACTTGCTCAGTAATTTGCAATACTTGCTGGTATCGTTTTGTAGTAAGTGGGCCTATTTTGAACAGCGCCTCAATGTTTACTTAGGTATTGTCTGGAAATATTCACAATATCATACAAGATACAATTCAAAGACCTTCCAAAAGTTCTCAACTCTGCATTATGATTTTGATTATGTCTATAATGTAGCATGTTAGGCATTGTACACGTAAGCTTTTCAGAATATGGAATTTGCTTGCACAGACTTTTTTTGTAGGATCTACCTGCATGGCTAAATAAAAACAAGAAAAGGAAAAAAAACCATGCATAGTTGAGAGCCTTAAAAAATTAAATAATGCTTTATTTTTAATCCTGTAAAAGACAAACCAAATAAGTAGAGCTCAGTAAGAACTCTATGATACTAGAATATATTTAATAGTAGAACACGTCTACTATTCTTTGAACAAACATAAAGACCTAGGTGCTCTACAGAATACTTTTTTCTTGAAGCAGGAAAAAGTGTCTAAAGAGGTGTTGCTGAAGCTGCAAATATTTAAGACTATTTTTTATAAAAGGTGTGCAGAGGTCCTTTCACAAGTTATAACTATTAAGTAGGTAATAGTCTCACAAATTAAAGTGTTATACAAATGAAAAATAGTATGCAGTACTGACACAGGTGGCAATTAAAGGCTGTTATCTGTTTCTAGATATCACTGAAAAGAGACCTAATTGTCTTATAAGTATTTTTATTAACAGGTTGCTATTTTTTCTCAAGCTAATTTAGTGTTTAGCTCTTGATCTCTCTCGTTACTGAAAGGCCTTAGCGGCAAACAATGGGTTTGTCAAAACAAAACACTGCTTTCCATAAAGGACCATAAGCATGTTCCAAAATAAATTCTAGACAGAGTGAAGGTGTCGCGGGGCTGAGAAGACAGGAAGCCTGACACTTCAGGTAGGTTTCTTCTTTCCACAGAATCACCTGGGTTGGAAGGGACCTCTGGAAATTCACGTCTCGCAGCAATACAGTGCACTGCCCCTTATTTGCAGAATGATTGCACATTGTGAGCATAACCCTTTCTGACATATTTTCAAGGTTGAGACTTTGATTAAATTAATATTTGATGAGCAACCTTTTGCTTTTACTGAAAACATTTTCTTCTATTTTCAAGACAGCTGTAAGACTCTTAGCCCATTACTCTCTCCAGTAGCTCAACAGCTCTGTTTGTATTATGGAAAATGAAATCACAATAAACAATTTAGATGGTTAACATATCCTGAGAAGCTTTATCTTAGAGCAGCAGTTACTGCTTCCCTTGGGAATAAATTTACAGTATGTGAGATGCAAAAAGTGGAAACATTCTGCAAACAAACATGTGTTGTACTTGAAATAGTTATTTTGGCAAAAGTGGACTATTTATACTCTACGCTTCTTTCAGCACGTAGGGGAAGAACGTAGACCCAGTTATGTATTTAGCAACTGTATTTTTAGGCCTCAGAGCTAGTACTGAACACAAGCCTTGGGTAAGCACTAGTAGCAAGTCCTCCTCACCCTTCAGGGAAGGTTGAAAAATCAACATTGATGATTAGGTTTTGAGCGATAACGTGAAATATGTAAACTTGAACCTGCTGAAGAATTCTATTTTATGTGCTCATGAACACACACTTCCAGAGATCAGTATTTCAGCTGTTCATTGTATTTATCAATTAATGATGACAATGAATTTCAATTAACGATTAAATTCTGCCCTCTGCTAAATTGAAAAAATATTTTTTCCCTATCACTGAATCACATGAATATGTAATCACTGTTTTTAAAACAAATTTTAATATATGCACTTACGGATAGCCTAGCTCCATGAAGTTGTTCCACATTTGTTTTAAAACCATAATAACTCCCATTTGCAAACACAGATCTATCAAGCAGCCACTAGGATGACACTGAAATGAAATGGAAAAGAATCAGTAGCTAAAATCAGAGAATTCCTTTCATTTTTATTTGTTCACAAGGTGAATGGAAAATACTCAAATATGTTTGGTGAAAACCACTAACCTACAGAAATATTAAAAGAAATATTAATAATGGAAACATTAACACAGACGTAAGTTGAACAAGCTTTAGACATATTATTTCTTGGATCATAATATTTTAGACCATGGAAAACAAAGTTAAGGTACTTTACTCTGTGGCTACCAAGGTTCAACAGAAGAAACCTGTTTTTCAGAGATATCAGAGAACTTCAGCATGCTAGTGATATCAAGGGAGGTGCAATTCTAACACACTTTCAAGCTAAATTTTGAAAATACTATTTTTCTTCTGTCAAGTCAGTATTTTTACACCGGCAGAAACTTAAGCAGCTGATTAAAAAAGCTGATGGCATTATACTTATGTCCTCCATCCAAAAATTCCACATACCCAGGAGATTCCAATCATGTCAGACTTAGCAGTGCCTGTGAGGTAAGCGACTATCACTGTTTGCTCCTCCCAAAGCGAGAGGCAGAAAGAACCGCGTGTCCCGTGCAGAGTCACTCAGCACAGTGAAGAACACAGAAGGAAAAACACCTCTCCTGTTTCCTATTCTTTGCTATAAATAAGAGTTTACTCTTCACTGCACTTAGACGGAATAATAAATCTTTCAAACTGGACATAACTCATGTCCTTCAGCCATTTCCTTTTTACTCATGGACATTTCACAAGAACACAAAATAGCATTGCTTACCTCTTCCAGCCTCCATCTGTTAAAAAGCTTGTTGTACTTTCCTGGGCGGCCTGCAAATCTGGAAAATAAGATTTCTGTTTCTCAACGGACATTCCAAGAACACTCCGTATCAGTAGTTGTTTCACAACATCCACTGAGCAAAGTCAACACATATAAACACATTAAATCACACAGGCTTAAAGCTGGTATCTGTAGGATATGGTAGTTTCATAATGCAAACAATGACCACTATTTTGCAAGCGATTCTAGGCTTTTATTATGTCCAGAACAAAAATCCTAGCTTCAGAGGTTTTTGACGTTAGGTATTCAGACTCTCTAATCTACTTCTAAGAAGATAAGCCATTGCAATACATAGGAATTTACTGCAGCACGCGGATGCTGCTTGCCCATATGAAGTGTGCACTGGATTGCAAGCTCAGACAGACGAGCATAAAATCACTTCCAAATCCATTAATAACTCAATGCTTTTTACAGATCTAACAGATTCTTGTATAATGAACTGAATCAAAATTCTTAACGACCTCAGGGGAAGTTATATATGAGAGAGAAAATCCCCATGCCTCTCCCCACTAGACACAGAAGACAGTAAGATACAAAGAAGTTTAGAAACTGTATGGCAAATGCATCACTGGATGTAAAAAGCAGATATTGCCAACAGTCTTTACTAGAGGGTTTTTTCCTTTCAAACAATCTTGAATTGAAATTATATTATAAAACTTTATAGAAGGTACTCTGAAATACTCTGTAGGTTCTGCAGGACTGATAAGTCTGATCATAATGAAATAGATGTGAAGATGAAGCGAGGTTAGACCTGCCCAGTATCTCATGCTCTGAGCTAAAGATACACACAGAAATTGGAGCCAGAATTTCTGCCTCCTTCTCTTGTATAAGACCTGCCAGACACTATTTACTGTTTATAGAAATGGACCCTGGGAAATGTAACCAAAGGGGAATAAACAAGAAAAAAAAATAAAAATAAATAAAAAAAATCAATAAAGCCTATTCGCACAGGGCTAAGTGCAGACCCGCACTTAGCAAGTGGCTTTTCAAAGGTTCTGAATTCTCATTTAGTAGGAAAGTTACATACACACACTTAAAAAGTAGACTTTTTACTGTCTAGTTTCATAAGTAAAGATTTCAAGGGTCCAACCCTCACATACAGTTAAAAACATTAATTTTGTGTTATTAATTATCCTCAGAAACTGACTTGCATTGAAATCTTGCAGTTCGAACTGTCACCATATTATTTTAAAACCTATAAAATTAGCAAGGATTACAAGTTCTGTACAAGTTTTCCTTTGAGAGCAGTTAGCAAAGGTAACTTACCTGCCAAGAAAAAAGGCAATGTAAAAGATGGAGCTGTTCAAGTTGACAAACTGGAAGAGGAACATTTTCAAGGCAAAGCTGTTTTCCCATTCAGATTCAGTTCTAGGGTGCTCTGTGGAAAGAACCAATATACATTCTATAAACAAAATTGAAATCGAGTTATGCCTAATTTTGCTCACACGTCAATCAACACTAACGAAACAACTGACGGTTTCAAGTCATGGTGCCCCATCAGGTTGCAATTTTTATCCCCCCCCACCCCCCAAAGTGTTTAGTCTGCAGGTCACAAAACCATCGTCCCAGCTCAGACTATGTTGGATCTATGTGGAAACAGGAGATACAGAATAGGTCACAACTCTATGGGAAGGTATCTGTTCCATTTCCATGAAAAGGTTCTGAATTCAGCGTGAATCTTTAATTTTAAGGTTACAGGTATCTTGATTTAAAAAAACCCCAAAACACGCAACAAAAAGCCCCCAGATGAAAAGCAAGAGCGCTTGGCACCAGCCAAGCAATAGACGGGGGCTGCCAAGGAAAGCAGAGGGAAAAGAGACAACCAACAGCCAGTTGGTTTCTCACCCAAGCATCTCACCTTCTAAATAATTCTGTAAGACCACTACTTCATCCTCAAGACTGTCCTTATCATAATGCTTGTGAAGGGTTTAAAGAGTTTATAATTCAATGAGGAAAGGATGGAGGTCCTTCTTTGATTTTTGTTTTTTTTTTTTTTAAAGAAATGTAGAAATGTGTAGTAGGGCTACAAGTATTCTGTCTGGGTCTGCACTCACTGCCTTGGGTGTTTTTCCTTACGGTTTGTAGAACATTATTTATGTCTGAATCAGAACTCAGTGATAATGATTAAAAGTAATATTTTTTTTTTTTTGGTAAAAATTTCAAATTTTTTGATGGATATATCATACTTGGAATGTAGTACATTGATAAAAGATTTCAAGCACATATATGAGTTGGAAATCTAAACTTCCTGGATTTTTTCAGTTGAAATTTGTACTACTTAATTACTTTGGTCTAATGATGACTAAATTAGGATTCAAATATACAGGCAGTGGTTTTACATATGGACACTTGCTCCTCAGAAGTTAAGATGTCCTCCTTCTCTTTGACGTAAAACAAAGCGGAGTGAGCTGCCTAGCTCAAACACAGCTGATGCTCCATCATGCTTAATTCAAGAAGCCTTTTTTTTTTTTTTTAATTCTTTCATATATTTTGGGAAAAATCAGCCTGTATACTTAAATGAAGTCATTATTTTCTTTCCCATTCCCTGGTCTGTAACAATATAATACATGTAAAAAGTTAAGTAGGACTAAAAATCAGTGTGATCTGAAAAAATATTTTAAAATATTTTAATAATCTGAATAAGTTGACTATACATTCTGAATCTTTCTAACCTGTTCAACTGCCTGTTATCTGAAACACTGTAAAGTTTTGAGTCTTGCCTAATGCATGCTCTTCAACACTTTAACCAGAAGAGGGAGCTGTTAAATTTAAGCAGGGAGCTTGCTTTTAAACTATGACAAGCTCAACTGTGTATTTTGACGTGGGCTAAAAGAAGGCATGTAAGGAGAAACACTAAAAGCTAACGTATTCACATAGTGGGAGATCTTAAATGCTGTCACTGCTTTCTTGTTTTCTATAAGCTAGAAAGCTTTACCTCTGTGACTGAATCACGACTAGAGGCTTTAGTATAAATTTTTAATGTGACAGAATTAGGACTACTTTAAAATTATGATTTATCTTAGCCCATTTTTTTCCCATACAGAAGTTCAAATTAAAAAAATCATAAAACAAATAACCCAGCATTTGAGAAAAATCAAAAAAATCTGTTTTAGCATTCTAAGAATGAATATATTCTGACTTTTGTTTCATTACGACAGTTTTTTCAATTTATACTACAAAACATAAACCCAGATGTATCAGAATAAATTCCTTTCTTTTCTATTATTTCCTTAGTGAGATAATAATTTCATTTCTTTCTCCGATATTTCTCACTTGCTTAGGGAAATGCCAGAATCGTACTATGCACAGAGGAAGTTTTCAAACCCCTATTTTATGGAAATATAAAGGTATAAGCCACAGCTAGCAAGAACCATACCGCTAGTAAAGACCTACATACCTAAGTCTGTTAGAAGATAGGCCACCTTTTCATATACCTAAAACAGAAATAAGAGACGGGATAAGTATAGCACATCCTGCCTGTTGTGATGTCAAATCCAGAATGAAAATAAGCATAAAAACCATAGATGTTCTGTTGCCCTACAGCATCAAGGTATCTGGACAGAGAAGGCAGGGTGATATCCTAGCTATGTGTGGGTGTATAGTTTCCTATAAAGAATGCATTGAACTACTATTGTCCTGTTGTTTTCATCCATGTAAATATATGTATGTATGTATATACACTAAATATACAGTAAAGATAAACCAAGAACCAATAGATCAAGAAAAGTCTTCAGACATCAGCGGTTCTCCTAATGAGCAGTTAGATGCTTATCCTCTAACTTGAGGAACAAACCTATGTGATCTAAAAGTAGGCAAAAGCAACACAATTTTCCTTTGCATAACTGTGCATACTGGTGAGGATATCAGCCTCCTAATGAAAGCTTCCTTATCTGTCTATATATTGATAATCATCAGTCTTTATTTTAAATGACACTTAGCTCAAGGCAGTTACCAATTCTGAAAAATATTTCCTTGAGTATTTACTATTAATAGCAAATTATTTTCAATAGCTTTGGTGTGCTTGTTCACTTGAATGTACTTTTTATGACTTAGAATTATCACATATAATAACAGAAATAATGACAGTCTGTTTTGAAGACTGTTTTCTTATTGCAGAGAGTGCACAAACCTCTTAACAGAATTAAAAGCCATTGTTTGCTGTGCTATTACTCCTTTTTACCTGTTTGTGCCCGCAAGGGAATAGAAAAATGTTAAGTTTTATTGCAGTTGACGGAAAAAAGTTTCTATCGATGCACATTGTGCTACCACAGCAAATGATTAAACCCGTGCTGTTACATGACAGGAAAAGCTTAGAACAAAATTATGTATCACAGTGGTTCTAGGACTGTGCAACACTGATATCACAGCTGCATTTTAAATAAGAAAGGGAAGAATTCACTGTTATCAATTAAAAAAACAGAAAGAAAATTCTCAGCCAAGAAAATCATGTAGTTCCATTTAGATGAGAGAAGCATTCTAAAAGGTAATGTAAAAAACAAAAATGCAAATGTAGAAAGCAGTAGTCCGTACCACTGTGACTTGGTGACATAAGCAAAGATGTGTAGTGACAAATTAAGTAGGCAGTAGAGAAAAACATCAACAAACATAGTATTAGAAGAGGAAAACCCCCTGAAGTACCAGTTTCAGGCACCGCTGTGTGAATAAGCAAGAACGTGTATGTATCTGATATACAGTAAACTCAGTTTTGTAAAAATTGTAAAAATTACTCTTTTAAACTAATCCCTCCTTTAAAAGAACAGAAGACTTACAACATTGAGTGACATGATGATCATAAAATTGATACAGACTCCAGTGCCAGATGTTGCAAACTGCCAATACTTCTTGATGAAATACCACTTGAAAGAAGCAAACTGTTCCATGGCTACCAGACGATACACCACAACTGCAAACACTGCAGTGAGGACCAGTGAAATCTACAGGTAAGTATTTATGAATAGAGATATCAGAACAAAATAAACCATATCTGAAATAACTTCCACTGAATTATTAAATTAACAAGCCTTTTAAAGATTGCCATTTGTTTTGGTGAGCAGACTTTGAGAGAACAAGAACACTAGATTGATGAATTACAACATTTCTTTACTGTTCTTTTACAATATATTACAATATAACTATATTATATCTTTTAAAAGAAAGAGATCCATAAAAAAGCAGTAAGACTGAGACAATCAGTTTGGCCTACATCGTGTAAATCCACTAACCTTAATGAATGCACTCGTGACTTGCGTTACTATTTACATCAGAATAGGATTAAAGGCTACAACAATTCCAGTATTATTAAATATTACCATGAAGAATATTCCCGAAACAGACACCATCAGTCGACTGAGCTTGTCAGGAAAAGGTTGAAAAGGTTCAGGTTTTCCTGTGATGGGATTTACTCTTTCCACTTGGGAATACTTAGCTTCAAACTGGGGGCGCAGCTCTTCCTGGAACGACAGGGTAGATTCCATTTGTTGTACTACTTATTTCACTGAAGTATCAAAAATCAGACATGTAAGTGCTATTAAATAGGGAATTTCTATTGGTAAAAATTCTCTTTCATAATGTTCCAAACTCAAATATCCAAATAATTTGCTCTTTTGAAAATGCTTGGAAACAGTGCCGGAGACCAACAAAGAAAATAAACCATAAAAGCCTTCTCCACCATGTGAGGGTATTCAAAGGATCACGGGTCATAATACTGACTTAAACACTAGTTTCTCTGCAGAAATTGATAAGAAAGCTAGAAATTAATGCCAGTTATGATGGTGCTTTTTGTGATATGAAACCATTCATTAAAAGCCACCAGCTTGTACCTACCCATCCAGGTAAAGCTATAAAACAAGTAACGATAAAGTCTCTATTGAGTTAGACTGCAGTTGAATCACCAATACAGTTAAATTACAGCAGTGTTCACTAGTGATTTATGAAGTAAAGTAATACAAGAATTTCATTATTGCTGATGCTGAGAGTAGAATGTTAAAGGATAAGTTATGCCTCTCAAAAGGACAGAAAATCTAGTTTCTGTCCCTTTGCTCGTCCTGGCTCTGTTTTTAAGCAGGATTAGGAACTTCCAGATAAAAAACCATAGAACTGAAAGGCATCTGTGCTGACATCAGTAGTAGCTGCTGTCCTCTGTACATGCAGTATTTCCGCTCAATTTTACATAGAATACTTTTAATAAATGTAGGATATTTGGAATTATAATGCTAGTTGCAGATGGCAAAGTATCCCTGTATAGTCTCAAGTATACTTGTTCATTCCACAACTAGTGCTATAAATGCAAATATAATCTGTCAAATTCAGATTACTGACATACAATATGTATCGATATTTACACTTAAATCATGCTGATAGCAAGATTTACAGGTTTACTTCTATTTATTCTTACCTCTTCATCTTCCCAGTCTATGAGGTCCCAGTCATACGTTAATACAGCTCTCCGTCTTTTCCAAAACTCTAGAAAGACTGTAGCTGTGGAAATCATCAACTGCATTTTAATTATGGAAAAGAAGGAAAAAACGCCATGCAGATCTCAAGAAAATGAGCAACAGGTAACATGATAAGTGCCATTAGTGGCTTTCTGGCTGTTTTCCCCATAGAATCTGAAAACTCTAAGTTCAGGATAATCACAGAATCACGGAATTTTCAGAGTTGGAAGGGACCTCTAGAGATCATCTAGTCCAACTCCCCTGCTGACGCAGGAATGCCTAGAGCACATTACTCAGGACTGCGTCCAGGCGGGTCTTGAAAATCTCCAGAGGAGGGGACTCCACAACCTCCCTGGGCAGCCTGTTCCAGTGCTCGGTCACCCTCACCATAAAGAAGTTTTTTCTTATGTTTGAATGGAACTTCCTGTGTTCCAACTTGTGCCCGTTGCCCCTCGTCCTGCCACTGGGAACCACTGAAAAGAGTCTGCCTCCATCCTCCTCCAACCCACCCTTTAGATACTTAGAAGCGAGAATAAGGTCTCCCCTCAGCCATCTCTTCTCCAGGCTAAAGAGTCCCAGCTCTCTCAGCCTTTCCTCATAAGGGAGATGCTCCAATCCCCCAATCATCTTGGTGGCCCTACGCTGGACTCTCTCCAGAAGTTCCCTGTCCCGCTTGAGCTGGGGAGCCCAGAACTGGACACAGTATTCCAGTTGTGGCCTCACCAGTGCCGAGTAGAGGGGGAGAGTGACCTCCCTCGACCTACTGGCCACACTCTTCCCTATGCAGCCCAGGATTCCATTGGCCTTCCTGGCGACAAGGGCACATTGCTGGCTCATGGATCATTTACTATCTACCAGGATCCCCAGACCCTTCTCCTCAGAACTGCTTTCCAGCAGGTCCACCCCCAGCCTGTATTGGTGCCTAGCATTCTTCCTCCCCAGGTGCAGGACCCTACTGGGAACTATTTTAGCTTGTGTAACTATCCCTTGAAGTTTTGGAAATTAAATGAGGCAGTTGTGGTCTAGAAGTAATACTAGACTGTGGACACAAATCTTATAACGCTATTTATTTCATTCTGTCTGTCCCCTAAGATCTGAGATAAATTGCTTATGCTTTAAATCAAGATCTGCCTCTAAACTCAGGCTCTGGTACAGCATGAATAATAGGCTCTAATATAATAATAATAATAACAACAACAACAACAACAATAATAAATGTTGTGTTTTATGTTACTTATGTACACGAAGCATTCGATAATGCAATGATCAAGAAAATCATCCATCCAGATGACGCAGGTGAGGACCAATCGCTAACTATACCTGCCAACTAAAGCACCTTTTCCAGGCTCATCTGAGCTCTTAAAAAATGCTGCAATACTCTCTTTCACACAGTAGAATAGAATTCATGGTAATTTTGCTGTGCTACAAGGCTACTCAGAAAATAGTGTCAACAGCTAGAAGTATATAAAAAAAAGCATGTTGGGAACAAAATAATTCACAAAACTTCTTTTGTGGTGTAACCTTCTAGTCTAAATGACTGTGAAAAAACATCAGAATTTTGAAATTCAAGTATGTGTCCAGTTCTACAGAAAGCCTGGATCCTTGCTGGCTTGCCTTTGTTTTACTCTATCATCCTGCTAATGCCACCCGTCTCTGATTGCTCCCCATGCCAGGAAGCCCCTCCAGTCCTAGTTGCTAGGCACTTCTTACTGACTCATCTCTTACCCTGATCTCCCAGCTCCGAAAATGCTAAGCCTTGACTTTTATCAATTGTGTAGAAAAACAAGACATACAACAGATGACTAATCCAACCATCTGAACATCAAGACAAGAACATTCATGTGGTAACATCGCTTTGCCCTGGCAGTTTCTTTCTGCCTAATCCTGCTGCTCAAGAGTTCTGGGTAATTTACGGTTTAGAGGGTCACACACAAGTCTCTGGTTTCCTACAGAAAACATTATCTGGTGCCTCCTCCCCTGCTTTTTCCAGGGCACATTGCTTCCTATTTTACAGCTCCAAGTGCCATTCTGAAAACAAAATCCCATAATACATGGTGTACTTCCTTTTATTGTCCAGCATTTTGGTACGGACCCACTCATTCAGGGATTTGTTACTCAGTGCTCTGCAATACAGCCCGCAGTTCTGCCCGTTGTATGCTTCCAAAAGTTTAATTCTTATTTAGGTTACCTTATGTTTACTGCCCTTACACTGCCAGTACTTGCACTGATGAAGAACTAAAATCTCTAGGCATGTGCTTCACACAGTTCGTAACCTTTCAGAAGACAAGTAGGGTGATGGTTGATGGTTAAGACAGACAATAAAGACCGCTTGTGTGTTGCTACAATCTTAAGTATAACAAAAGTTTGATGTTGTCAAGAAGAAGAAATGATGAATGGCTGCTGCTAAATGCTACGGAAGGAAAGAAGAGAGCAGAGAAATAAAGAAACCCAAACAAAACCAAGACTCCCGAGAACCCAAGACCATTATGTGAGCACATCTCTTCCAAATGTTTTGTAAGAGTCACTGTGTCAAAATGAATGGTGTCTTTATTTCCCTAAAAATTTATAGCAAAGAGTATTTTCAGTAAGGAGCTAGGGGACTGTCTCTACTGCCTCTCCCCAGAGTTTGGCCATGGCCAACCAGGCCCCTTCTAGATACTCTGCTCAATTACCTCTTCAGTTTCATTCCGTCGGACTCCTTTACAGCAAAGCTATGCAATAAAAACAGCCCGATAGATTTAGTACCACACCTAATACTGAGAACTGAAACTGCCGCTTAATAACTACAGGTTACAGCTGAATGTTGGCTTCATCTCACCTCCCACCCCAGAACACTCTGAACCACCTTATCTCCATACGGCCACAGCTCCGAACCTGTTCACGCTCGGGCTCACCGCTGGAGGTTTTGCCTTCCCGGAACAGCGGGCCAGCACTCGGCTCAGCCAGCGCTGCAGGTCTACGACCCTTAGACAAGAACTGAGTCACCAACAGAGCATCTTCCATTAGGCACTAAGTCACTCAGGTAAGCAGCTTTTACTTTTCCTAACAGATGAATGAAAGCGCTAATAAATAAAAAAGAGAGAGTGAGCGAGTGCACCTTCCCAAGCCCCATGCTGAGGGCAGCACGAGAGGGGTATGACTTTCACACCACTGTAATAGGTGCACTTTAACGCAATTGCAGCCTATATATTTTCAAATATTATATCTCTATTCAAATAAACTTTTAAAAAAACTACTATCAGAAAGGGCTCTCAGCACCATAATGCATGCATGCACGCTGGTGTGGAGCATACTGCTGACCCTAGTGTATCACTGGTCATTTGGTTAATGCTGCATAAGACCCAAATTTGGATACAAATTTGCGGTGCTTGTTGTCAGATCTTGTGGTCAATCTGTTAGACGCCCGTCCACCCAGACCCAGCAATAAGCATGAGTTGGAAGCTTGTTGAGACACACGGCAGAAAATCTCCTTTAGCAGAATGCTCGATTCTAAACAAAACCAATCCCACAGCACCAGACTCTGTCCTCCCTCCTCTCCCAGACCGCCCCACCTCATGCCACACAAATAATGTACTTCCCCCAAAAGGGGTATTAGAAAGGGTAGAAGGGGATCCATTTCACAGAAAACCTTCTACTTGTCTGCTGCAGTACTTTCACGAAAACACCACTAGTTGCTCCCATACAAACACCTCCTGTGTATGCCATATCCTCAACACTTATCTGGAGGATAAGTTACGAAATATTATTTGAACTTGATTCCTTAGAAATTTGAAGTGGAAACAGATAACAACATCAAGGCATTCCACTCAGTCCGTCACATAATACTGAAACATTTCTGAGTTGCTGTTCACCACATACCAGCCTAGAATAAATATAAAGAATTAAAAAAAAAAAATACAATCACAGGTTTACTAGATCAGCATATTAAAAGTTATATATGACATGCCTGACTTCCTCATTTTTACTGTAATCCAGTATTGTTTATATAAAACCTAAAGCGAGGATTAAGAGTTGTAACTTACAGATCCCTATCTGGTTATGTATTCCAAAGTAAAAATTAACGACATCTGATAAAATCAGAAAATTTGGATTTAGATTGTTAACTTAAATTACCACAACTGTGAACACATTTGGAGATAGGATGAGACTCATTTCTAGCAGCATGTTTTTTCTGAACAGAACTCATTTGGCTGCTTTATTTTGTAGAAGACAGGCCTTTTCCAGTTTTCATCTCACAAAGTATACCGTAGGAAACCCTGCGATAATGAAAACCTATCTTTTGTTAAATTAATAGTTGCATGGTAGACGGAACAATAGCTTCCATAGTTTACAGAAAACAGCCACCCTTCTGCAACACCAGCTGAAAGACTTTCAAAGGATTAGGCAATCAGCACTGCCTACCCACTTTACCATAAACACTGCAATTTCTGTGGACTCTGTGATGACAGAGCTGGGTCGTGACAGCAAGGCGGTCGGTCAGGCTGGTTGCCCGAGGCGCGGCCAAGGGCTGCCCCACCTCACCTCGCCCGCACGGCGCCTTCCCCACCGCTGTCACGCTGTCACATTTATAGTACCTGCGCTCCCCTCTTCCCGCCAGACTAATCGCGCTCGGGGCCAGAGCACTGTTTCAACAGGTTCTCGCATATTTTGTAGAGCTCAAAGGTAAGTCTGAGGTGGTTTTTATGCTTATTAGTGGATCTGATCAATAATCTTTTATGTAGGGTTTGGGAAGCCAATCAGTGCTGTTGTAGCCAAATTCTACTTGAGTGTCTTTCTGAGAAAATAACTGAAAAAAGCCCCTGTTTTGCGATTCAAACATTAAAGCAGAGAAGTAGGAACCATAAACAATGACAGTATTTCACTCCAATTCACACTTTTCTGTATTGGTTATTTATGTCTCTTATCAGCAAATATAGGTTTTCTCAGAGTCAGTTCAGAGCCCATTTTAAATGCTGGGGGGGGGAGTTAGTGGTGGTGACGGGAAGTATTCTGTATATGCTACTTCATAGCAGATTTCTTTAAGGAAAGGTATTGCTACATTGTTCTTGCTTCTGCTGAGTT
Source organism: Burhinus bistriatus (assembly GCA_013397275.1). Classification (NCBI taxonomy): domain Eukaryota; kingdom Metazoa; phylum Chordata; class Aves; order Charadriiformes; family Burhinidae; genus Burhinus; species Burhinus bistriatus. The sequence goes on along the minus strand of VYXH01009387.1, from coordinate 558,421 downwards.
TCTTTATACCAAAAGTGAACAGGAAATAGACACTTAGGAAGCTCAGCCATTGCACTTACACTTGTCAGGTTGCTAGCTAGTAACAGAGGGGAAAAATTAAATTAATTCTAGAATACAATTCATATTTATATTCCTCTATAATTCACTAAAAACTTACAAATTACTTTCTCAGTGCAAAAATTAAAATACATTTAAGCTTGAAAATCTAATATTCATTGCTCATTAAATTTAGAAGTATCTCATCCTTGGGCAATCTGAATTTCAGAGCAAAGAGCCACGGGAGCAAAAACCCAATACGTTTCTGGGACCATCATTTGCTATTTTTCCTTCTGAATTCTAGAATACACATTCTCTCTATCTTGCTTTATATTTGTCCCACCTATTTCTGGATGACTGACATAAAGGTAAAAATAATCTGCTTTATGAGGCTTAAAAAGCATACTTAAGTGTGAAAGCTCTGCAAATATGAACACATTACTCCAGACCACAAGAAACAAAGTAGTGCCATTAATAATTTGCTCATCATGTCACCATTTACTACATAAATTAAAGTGCTTTCTAATCACTACCTTAAGGGAGGGAAACAGTGCAATGTTCAATTTATTGACATACAAAAGAATGTCCTTCGAATTTATTGTATTATCTACCCATGAGAAGAAGTTGAAATGATGACTTTCTTGACAGTTGCAGAGGTTTTGCAGACATTACACCTATCACTGGCAGGTGCTGGGTTGTGTTCAGGAAATACATGTTGCAATTACTTTAACATGCCAAAAATCTACTTTTAAATACTTAGTATACCACTAGCTATACACTTATATGAAAATCACTACATAAAAATTTATTAGGATGTTTTTTTCTGTGTTGCAGAAATATTCAGTGCAACTCTGAGCAGTTTAAGGAAAACACAAACCCAGACGCAATACCAGTACAACCTTCACGGTGAAGCCCATACACCCGGGGAGGTTGATTTGAATGGGACCAGGGCTTCACCCAGAGCGTGGGCGTGAAGATGTACATGTATGTGCACCACTAGCTTCATATTGCATACTTTCTGCTGTAAAGCAAGTTTAATCCTTATTAATCTGCTGTGAGGACAGGCTGAGAGAGTTGGAGTTGTTCAGCCTGGAGAAGAGAAGGCTCCGGGGAGACCTCGTAGCAGCCTTCCAGTATCTGAAAGGGGCCTACAAGAAAGCTGGAGAGGGACTATTTACAAGGGCATGTAGTGATAGGACAAGGGGTAATGGCTTCAAACTGGAAGAGGGGAGATTTAGATTAGATCTCAGGGAGAAATTTTTCACTCTGAGGGTGGCGAGACACTGGCCCAGGTTGCCCAGCGGAGCTGAGGATGCCCCATCCCTGGAGGTGTTCAAGGCCAGGCTGGATGAGGCTTTGAGCAACCTGGTCTAGTGGAAGGTGTCCTTGCCCATGGCAAGGGGGTTGGAACTAGATGATCTTGGTCCCTTCCAACCTAAACCATTCTATTATTCTATGAATAACAGGATAACAAGGATTTTTGTAGCCTTTTTTCAATTTACTTCAGTTAAAATAGAAAAGTCTGTATGATACAGAGCCCCAGCCTCCTCAACGTGGCCGTACCTACATCAGCATTTTAATACACATCAATCCAACTCTTAAAGGGTGCTCAGTCAAAAGGGAGAGATTGTGGCAAGTTCAGAGTAAACCCCTCCAGAAATGCGTGAAGAGTGGGTACCAAGTCCTCAGCACCTCTACAGATCTCTTGCAACAGAGCTACACCTCTTCTAGCATAGACACAATCAGTGCATACTCAGTCAGGTTCACACTGGAGGGCCATTTTTATGGGAAATTGCATTCACGCCTTGCTGAATTCCTCCAACGAGGGCCACTACATCTCTTCATAAAGCCATACACCAAAGGAGAAATTTCAGCCTTCCCCTTTTCAGAGCTGGCTTTTATTTTCTACGCAGCCATCATAGGTCTCAGATGAAATTTGACTCTAGCAGCACAGAAACAAATGCAGAGTGCAAAATCCACTGAAAAAACACGGTGGTGACCATCCCATGTAAAAAACTCATTTTTCATGCTAAACAAGGTAGGGCTAACCTAGGTAACTGAACTGCAGCCTAATCCCATACCGATGTTGTTTTTACACACTTCAGGCTACGCCTACCACAGTGATTTCCACTGAGCTGGCATTGAGTAACGTGAATACCAGTGAAACAAAAAGCAAGACATATTTTTTTCACTAATAATCTGTTCATAGCTTCCTTAAACATCTACCTGACCTGCTAATTTAAAGTTTGGGTCCTTCTACAAGTTTTGGTTAATCTATAGCAGTGCTGTTTTACTGCAATGGCACTACTTGCACATTAAGCTCTAAAGGCAACGAGTATTTTGAAGAACTTCAATGTTTCCCTAAACTGTATGAACATTAATGTTGCACTAGAAAAAGAAGAGTTAATTATTACACACAAAAGGATTTCCAGGAAATGGTTCATCACAGCCCGAGAACTAAGAGTACACAACCTTCAAAGTGAGGAGGTTTCTTCTCTATGGTCTCCCATGAAGAAGATTACAAAAGTAAGCAAATCAGAAAAAATGAAAATGAATTTGTTCAGCAAGGATATTGACTCCTTTGTACACTGCTGTGCAAATGAAAATTACAGCTAAAGGGAATTGAGTGTAATTTCCCTACATAGTTCAGTTACAGCAAAGGGATAATAAGTGATATCATAGAATGGTTTAGGTTGGAAAGGACCTTAAAGATCATCTAGTGCCAACCCCCTTGCCATGGGCAAGGACACCTCCTACTAGACCAGGTTGCTCAAAGCCCCGTCCAGCCTGGCCTTGAACACCTCCAGGGATGGGGCCTCCACAACTTCCCTGGGCAGCCTGTTCCAGTGCCTCACTACACTCACAGTGAAGAATTTCTCCCCGAGATCTAATCTAAATCTCCCCTCTTCCAGTTTGAAGCCATTACCCCTCGTCCTATCATTATATGCCCTTGTAAAAAGTTCCTCTCCAGCTTTCCTGTAGGCCCCTCTTCAGATACTGGAAAGGGCTCTAAGGTCTCCCCGGAGCCTTCTCTTCTCCAGGCTGAACAACCCCAACTCTCTCAGCCTGTCCTCATAGGAGAGGTGCTCTAACCCTCTGATCATCTTTGTGGCCCTCCTCTGGACCCACTCTAACCAGATCCACTTTGTTCACTAACATGACTACACAAGGAAGGAAAGACCATGCCCCTGAATTAAAATAATAATACTGTTAAAATGAAAGCATGTGTTTGAAAACTTAATACACAAGGTTTTTTTTCTTCAGTGTTTTGCAGCTATTATTGGTACTACCACATCAAAATCTAATATTCAGTTTGCACAGCATTTCATAGTCATCTGAAGGCCTATAATTCAAATTGTAAACGTAACTGGAGCTGATAACTGAACTCCAAAGGGGGTTTCTTTGGCTTGCTTGTTTGGGGTCAGAGCAGTTATCCTTGGCTTGACTGATCCTCAAGTAGAAGTTTTCTCTTTTATTTTTTGCTGAGTAAGTTAAAAATGTTTTCCACGCGTAGGTCCTTCCTGCCATATAACTGACCTTAACTTCAGAAATAAGCACTGTGGGGAAGCGGAACATACGTTAATCAGCAGATTAAATGGCATTTTATAAACACACATGCTTTCAGGTTATGGTAGCACCTTCTAACCATTAAACACAGAAAACAGGTAAGAACAGACCACAAAAGAAATAAGAACAAAGCCAAAATGAGATACAACATTTAATTATTATCTACTCTTTGATATAACATTACCCATAGCTGACTGCTATCTACAGCACGTGCACTTTCCATTGCTCTGACAGTATTACACACAGAGAAACTGACCTGGGGAAAAAGCACGATTAAATAAT
>VYXH01009387.1:499790-554442 GCA_013397275.1 Burhinus bistriatus | reverse complement strand
AAAAAAAAAAAAAAAAAAAACCAACCCAAAGCCCAATAAACAGAAGAACACACCAGCCCTCATCCCCTCCCCACCAGAAACCCCCAAACAAAACACCCAGAGGAAAAAGCGTAAGACAGTACTAGGGGAGGCTGAACACGAAAGAAATAGTTACTTTTTCCAGGTGTGTATCTGCTTTCTTCAGATGGTTAAGTACCCACATACATGGATATCTAATTAATTAACGATGCTGAAGATGTAACGTTATACTTTTTATTGGGCTGTTGCATGAGAGGTTACACGTGTGAGTTAAAAACTGCATGATCTCAACCTGTCTCATATGGAGAAAACACACAACCCCCCGCCAAAACCCCAGGGATACACTGAACGGCATACCTGCTACCATCAAGTGACTTCAAGATGAGTTTTTCCTCATCCTTCTCAATCTAACATTTGAAAAATTAATACATAATATACAGCTTCCAGTTTCCTGTAGGACAAGAAGTTTCCATACAAATTCAGCATCATCCATAATCCCTGGACTGATTTAGTTTTCGATTTGCTCCTGGCAGCATTCATATGACACTCATTGCTCAGGGTCACAAAACATTATCCATCAACTTTCAGGGCTAACTGTAACAGTTATATTTCTTCACAACGGAGCATAACTCTTTAGCGTGGAGCTCTTTGGAGCTGCTCCCTGCCCAGAAACCATTGCCTCATTCTATAGCAAAGTGGCTTTGAATTATTCCCCTCTGAGTATGAGGCCTGTTTAGAGAAACATGGAATTTTCTTATGCAAAAACCTTTTGTTGATCATCAGTATTGTATTAGGTCATTCCTTAAGTCAGTAGCACTTGGGAATGTAAAGTTTTCAGCCTCAACGTGGTAAACTACTAAGACTTCTACAGTATAACACCAACTTTTTTACCAGCTTATTTGGGTCTTAACTGAGTAGCCTTGTTTTGCAAGATGAAATAATAGACAAAAGGGAATTTCTTGCAGGTTCTCTATATAACGAAACAACCTCTGAAGTCAACACCATGCAACCCTCCTGTGGAATGATTTTCATTTTTCTGCTTGTAAGGCTGCAATGGAACAAATGCAATCCTGAGGGCACAAAAACAAATGAAACAAATAATGGAAATAGCTCAATTACGGATAATAATCAGTCTACAGTGCAACCAACTTCACACAGATTTGTTCTGCCTATAAAACCTCCTACCGTCAGCCATGCTGCACCAACAACTGCCAGTGCCAAAGAAAATATAACGAAAAGAACAGAGGCGAGTAGTTGGCCAAAAAGCACACCCCTGAGGTCCACCGATGGCACCACTTTATCTTCAGATGTCACTATGGTATCAAAAAGTGGAGTAGAGAACTCGGCCACAAACTTCAACAGAATCCCAATGTCTCTAGCAACATTTACAACAATGGGTGACTTTTCTGGAGTGACCCAAAGTGCTGCAGCTGCTTCTACCTCCACAGCGACACCAAGTGACTCCATAGTCACCTACAGCACCCCTTCAGCTGCGGCGCTCCCCAGTGATAACCCTTCAATCAACCCCACCGCGTTGCTGCCCACCAGCATCAATCTGACACCACCCACAATGAAGGGCAGTCCCGCACCAAACTTCAACCCCCTTCAGCAGACAACAGAGCTCATTCATAATTTTAGCAACCCTTCTACTGCATCATCTAACTCAAAAGATACCAATGAAGGTAAGTATCTAACTAAAGTCTAACTGGTTTAATAAAATCATCATACTGAAATCAAACCTTTTTTTCATTGAACAGGCGACTTCGTAAGACGTGTGAATGAACAGGTGACCTAGTAGAGACTAAAACAAACACTCACCCAAAATAAAAAATATTTTTAAAAATTATTTGCTGTTTACTTGTTTGTTTAACACTTCCAAGAGTGGGGGAAACCTGATGACAGGTACTGCCCATTCACATTGGAGTGCAGAAATAACATTTTAAATGTGGAACATGTCAACTTATTTAAGTTCAGAAACTTTTGTGACCAAAGATGACTTCTTATAAATACTTCCAAAGGAATTACTCATTATGCATTTAATTATGAAGTTGAGTATGCGTGGGAAAACAATGGAGCATAAAACTGTCATGGCACTTTTCTATCCTGCTGCTCTGAATCAGGTCTTCAGTAAAAGGAAAGGGAATATTAGAAGACACAGTAATTTTCTGCCATTAATTAGCTTTCAAGCTTTTAACACAGGACTGAAAGGCTTATCCATCATATCCAGTAAAGTACAGTTTGTACTAAGCACTGAAGGAGCATCAGACTTTCATGTTTCCCATCATAGTTCTAATAATTACAACGTACCCGATTTTTAGATAACACAACTGAAAAGAAAGGGGGGTGGGAGAGCAAGTTCAGTTCCAAGAAAATCAGAACACTTTTCTTCAAAGTTTTATGAAATCTGAGGAAAGTCTTGGAAGAATGTAGTTATTCTGCTAACTGAACAGATGCAGAAAGCGTTACAGGATTTCTTACCTTGCATACTCAAAAATTTTGTACGCTAAAACTTAATCACTCTAAATTCAGAGGTTGCTGGCTTAAATACTTAAAAATAATTGCATTCAAAGAGCAATTACTGCTTATTTCTTCAAATAAAAGGTTGATTCTGTAAATAAACCTGGCACCTTTTTTTTTTTTTTTTTTAACTAAGAACTCTCTTAGTTTTCTGGGTTTTATTAAACGTCAGTTCTTCCCTTTGAAGTCAAGGATGGAGATGTCTATTTTCTTTTACAAAGGCAGACAGTTTCTGCAGAGAGGCTGTTTTAGTCACAGTCTGCAAAGTGTTTCAGATCTGTGGTGAAAAGTCTCATTCCACAAAGCCCTCGACTGCTATAAAGTGAGAGTGAAGTATCTGATCTTATGGATTTATTGTCCTCATTCAACTGTCCCTTCTTTCTTTCTTTCTCTCCTAGAGAAAACCAACAAAGGAGGAGTAATAGTTGGTGTCATTGTAGGAGCCATTTTGGGATCTATATTAATTGGTCTGATCGGGTATTTCATATGGGGTAAGAAAAGGTCTGAGTCATTTTCCCACAGACGGCTTTACGATGATACAAGGAATGACCCAGGTAAGGAATAGCACAGGTGTTTTGCACAAGAAATTTTTTTTATTTCTGCACAGAGATATTTAAATAGTCTGGTCTTACTGAATTATTAGGAATTATATTACTGACTCCAGCCAAACTAGTTTTCAACTGACAGTACTTTATTATTTTTAAATTTTAGGTTAACCAATTCTCCCCTGAACTCCGAGTCTCCTCCTCACAAGTTATTTTTTAACCTCCAAAGTATCAGGAAATATCGTATCTACTACCAGTGAACCTCTATTCAAAGAGCTGCAGGAGAGTTCGAAACTAGAGCTCAAAAGCACTCCCAAACTTCGATTAGCAGAAAAAGGCTAAACTCCTTACTCGTTCAACTTCAATTACAGAATGAGGGATGAAGCTGTATCTGGTTTTAGGAGTAAAAATATTTTCAAGACGTTTAAAAAGAAGATTGCTTTTGTCTTCTCCATGAATATGTATAAATTTGTATTAAAGTGTAATCACACAGCGTCCAAACATTTGTATCATGTCCCTGGACTTTATTTTTAAATGTTTAAACAAACACTGAGAGGCTAAACACACTTTTTTCTCATATAAAATCAAACCAAAATAGAACTCTGGCAATACGCCTTTTCTGGCTTAAATGCAAGAGCTGAAAGCTGCCAGAATGTCCGATTAGAAACTAGCTTTGAAAGTCGACCACCCGTGTCGTCCTGAACGGGCATTACACGTGTTATCCTCACAAGACTGTGAATCAGGGCCGTCATCTTTTGCTCACCAATATGTAAGAAAGAGGTTAACCGGACTTAGCTGTGACAGACCGCTGAACTAAACTGTGAGGTACCCAGCACATGGGGATAAGAATCTTTCACAGAATATATAAAAAATAATCACATTATCCTTTCAGTTCTCCAATTAGACAACTCACTTGGCCCATACGACACGAGTTTTGGACGTGCGTCAGATGACAAAACCAGCACAGCAGACAAGGCAGAGGAAGACAACGCAGGGAGCCCACCCGATGGCATTCCTATGGCTGACATGACACCATCCCACCTTTCACCGTAATGTTTGCTTCAGATTATACTCTTGCTACTCTTGCTTGTTATCTACACGCTTTCATTTTTTTCCAAAATGATCTGTCAGCTGTTATCTTAGCCATTACTGTGCAAACAAAAAAAGCAAGGGAAAAATCACAAGGTAGACTGATATGCAACAGGCAGGGCCTAGCAGCAGAGCATCACTCTTCTACTTTGTAATTAAATGATCAACTTATGGTTTTCCTGGAAGGTTATTATACTTGCTTTCTTAGCAATAATACAAATAGCGCCCAAGTCAAATTCCGCCTTGTGTAACTTTGGTCTAGAATGCAGACGTTGTAACAGAGCAAACTTGGACTAGGGTTGCAATGACATTTTAGGATCAAATATAAAAACTAATTCCCAAGTTCAACTATCTTGAGGTGAAACTATTCTGTTCAAATAGAATTACTATCTGATAAATGACTCAGGGTATTGTTTTCCCCACTCTACATTTGTACTTTCCTCAGTGAATCTGACAAAAAGAATTAGATTTACTTGGATTACTCAGAGGTTCAAGTTTGCTGAGGAGAATGGAACTACTGAGTAACACAGACTACACTTAACCTTTGACTATGATGACACATAGTTAAAATCGAAGGGAAAAAAGAAGACAAGCTTCTATTCCTCTGTCAAACTGATCTGTTGTTTGCATTGCAAGCTAGATCTGTAGAAATGATATAAAAGGTTTTGGTACAGGTTAGACAGAAGAAATACTTATTTTAACATGAAAGGAAAGGAATTATTTCTGCCATGTATAAACATATCCTGAAAAGTATGGTCCGTTTCTGTCCAGCTAACGGGTAAAATTATGGCAGTATAATGCAAATAATTGCATAGTTTATCTGTTTGCAAGTACCAGACATGTCTAAATAGAAAGAACGAACTTGAAAAATACATAGCTGTAAAGGCATAGAATAAACAAAATAAAGTGCAGAGAAAATAACTACTCACATGGGACACGTGCTTGTTACTATGACTCTGTTAAAATGCTTTATTTAGTGTGGAGACTGTGAATCATGTCGACGGAGTTATCTCACTAATTGACAGCGAATGTTGCAACGAGGGTTCATTTGATATGTAAATTACATGCACACACACACCAGAGAGAAACAATGGCAGTCACACTGCAGATGAGTAAACCAGGTATTTATTTCCAAGTATTTAAAAGATTAAAGAATCGAGCGCGTATGTGCAGTGTTGCCATTCCTATAGGGGTCAGTCATAAAATCAGCACACTTCCCATCAAAACTAGAACTTGATTTCTAACATTAGGGGCCAATGAAGAAATATCACTGAGGCAAGCAATCAAAGTTATATTTATATCGTTCAGTTATATTTATATTGTGTTAATTTTAAACAATCTAATTCTTACTTTTGTATGTAAGTGCATGTGCTTATGTTGCCTATGTGCCACTTTGATGTTTTGCTGTTGTTCGTATATTGATTTTGTTTTTACCAGGCCACTCCAAAATTTGTGACATTTGTTCATCCTTCACTTTAAGTTAGAATCATTAATACTTACTCATACATATTATGCAAATAAAGCTGCTGTGTGCCATTTGACTCTATTTAAAATTGTAAAACTCTGGCTTGAATTCACAGTTGTATGGATGTGAACTGGTGTTATTTTCTCAGGTTTTACATAGACAAACATTAATTATCTCTTGGTTTAACACCAGCAGCAAAATACTACTAGCTTCAGTGAAAGCTAATCCTATCAAGCATTTCATGCTGGAACCATTGTTTCTGTCTTGCATGTCACTATTACACTGACCTTCTAAGAGAGGTAGGACTGTTCTTGGTAACTCCTGTTCAACAGTGGCCTCTGTGGATATGACCCTGCTTGGCTTCATGCCCCATGACATCATGTGTGCGATGTCAGAGTGAAAGTAATGAGATATTCAGACTGAGAATTTGAATATAAATAGTTAAATTGCTGTAAGCACTTAACATCAAATCTTTCCTATACTTCCCTCTAATTAGCTCCCACAAAAACATTCTAATTTATTCTATAAGAATTCTCTATAAGACATGATTTTTATATTGACTCCAGATCAGTAAACTAACCTACATGTTTGCCTCTACAAACACTTCTGCCTGCAGGATATAAAATTCAGGCTGAAAGATATTTAAGACACTGAAGACAGTTGTTACATTAACCATAAAAGGTATTATTTTCACCTACTACTAGCATAGAAATTGAGGTTGATGAAAACAGGAAAAAAGAAGTTTTTGTGACAAAACCCTAATCCTTCTTTAAATTTTATCAAGAGCTATAATCTCCCTTTACCCAGTAATCATATAAAAAGGTCAGGTGAACTCAAAGTTCAAAACAAATAAAAATGTACTTACCCCAAATTGCCATGAAAATAGCAAAGAAGACAGTCCCTCCATTATCAAACAAATGTGTAACCTGAATAGAAAATAAATACATCAGGAACAAATAATATTGCCACCTTATCTTTTGCCCCAGAGAATCCCAGAGTATGTAACTGGTAGCAGAAACTAAAAGCTAAGCATTCTAATAAGAAGTCCTACTTGCATGTTTCTTCTACCAAGTTTTGTCCCACTCTTTCAGTATAACTTGAAGTCTGGTTTTCCAGACTGTCACTTCATGCACCTCCAGCCTATTCGTTTCACAGACACCAAGAGCTGCTCTCTGCGTGTCCAGACAGGCTAAAAATTCCTCCAGAGTTCTACTCCTATGCTGGGTCAAATTCAACCTCCATATTTTATATTTTAAGGTTTTTATAAGCTTAAATAACATCTATCTTTTAACTTTTCTTCCTCTGTATATTACTTAATGCTTCTTTTGATTCCATTTATCCCAAGCTATCTTGCAGTTTCTCTGCAGCTAAGAACAGTATATATTCCTTTTTATCCAGACGTCTCAGCCACTCAAATTGTTGACATATTATCCTTCTTAAAAGGCTAGTGCCCCTAAACTCCCACAAACATTAAATAAATTCTGAATACCCCCCCCAACATAATTCTAAATCCTGCACGTAATTTCACCTCCCTCACGCGTGCTCTCCTTTTTGTTGGATTTATCCCTTGTCTTACTGTGTGTTATAAGATTTTTTGGGCAGAATAGATATTCTGTTGTAAAGTCCAAAGTTTACTGACAGAAAATAAGTAGTAATTATTTTTTGCGCATCTATGGATCACTTCAAGGATCTGAGTGGGTGAATTTGATGAAAACATCACAATTTATGTTACAAAAATCCAGAACTACTTCTATTTGTGCCCCAATATGAAACAGTATTTAGGAAGCTGAAATTAAGATCAATGTATTTTGAATAGATTTAAAGTTGCCAATTTACAGCAATGTAATTTATCCAGGGATAACGGGCCTACGTTTCTTCTAGTGAAAGGTCATTTATGATGTTTCTGAGCATTAGTGAGCAAAGCACAGATTTCAAATTCCTATTTGAAAAAAAAGGCACAAATCCCTATAAGATAATAGAGCAAACTAACTTATCATCAACAGGCATATATTAGAAGCAGCACGTGAAGGGAGAGGAAATAAGAACAGAATGTCTTGAAATAGAATATTCTTGAAAAGACTTTCATTGGTGCTGACTCTCTTGATGACTGAAGGACCAATTTAAGCTTTTGTCATGAAAAGAAACCCCTCCTTATGCCAAAGGAAGGGCACAGGTAACCAGACTCAGTTTTGCTGTAGTGTGACCTTCTCTTCCATCTGAAGTGACTCTGGCCAGCAGGAATGTTCTGTACAGGAGGTGTGGCGGGATGCTAGGGCTGAGAGCCTGCCTGCGGCAGGTTACCCAACCTGCTTCTGCGAGAGCTGCCTGCTGCAAGAAGAACTCATCCTGCTGACACGCTTTCTTTCTTCTAGAGAAGGCTGGCGTTATTGCTTCTGCCTCGCAAAGTAAGAGAACTAACTCAGGAAAGCAGAAAAAGTTAATAGAAACTCTTGCTATTTTCCTTCTTATTGAGTAAAATTCTTATAATATTGTGAGAATTTAAATTAAAACCACCTATATTTTATCCGTATGACAGTTCTTTTCTTCTTTTCTTTTTTAAAGGTTCTGAAATGGTAATTGGGTATTTGGCATTGGGTATCAATAAAACCAATATGTTTCCTTCATGAACCATACAGTGGGATCAATTGTACATATAAATAGGTCTTTTGCTTTGTTTTTCTTTTGCTTCCATAAAGGAAAACACAAATATAATGGGTATGAGACCGAAAATGTGAGAGGTGAACAAAAGCAGTGCAATAAGCCTGACGAACATTTTCGGTTTGAACGCAGATGTGTGTGAAGATGTGATTTTGGATATTCTGCTCAGCAAACTGAGCGCAGCTTTCCAAGGAAATACAAAATGAACCAACCAACCAAACCAACCCAATCCAGCAGAATCAGCGTTGCTTAAAGCAGAAAACACGTGTCTGGCTCCTAAACTACCTTTGTCTTTATAAAAAGTGTCTGGGCTATAGTCATTCAGCACCACACTCGGAATTAAGATCTGAGTCCCTTAGAGGCTAAGTGCACAGCCTGAGACTCCGTGCTGAGCAGAGGCCTCTAAGCAGACTTGGTGCTAGTCCGTCAGCATACCTGACTGATCTCGTCGTCATCATACAAGACTTCAGGCACTTCAAATCCACCCTAAATCAACACCCTGCCCTGGGGCCCAAGGACAAGGTGTGCTGGGCACAGGACCAGCCCCGAGAGCCTGAGTGCACCACGTTAATCACCCATGGATCAAAGAGTCCATGTAATGCCGGTAAGAACGACAGCTTGGGTATTCAGCGGTTCAGAACACAACTCAGATAGTACATGCCTTTCCGTTAAATTATAAACTTTGCTTCAGCATGGCATTTTTAAATGGAAATGGAATAAAGAGGGAGGGGATGAAAGAAATGGGCAGTAATAAGAAGGAAAAAGGCATCTTTTGTATTTTGTCTCCGGCTTTACAGAAAACTTGGCAGAAAAAACATTTGAAGGGTATGATTTTTCCGGCACTAGTTTGTTCTGTCTGAAGTGCTCCTCTAAAGGAAAACTTGGCAGAGACTTAATGAAAGAAACCCCGACGGCAGTTTTAATAACATGAAACATGAGCACAAGGGCTCATATAAATGTGGCAGGTCCCATGACTGAAGCAGGTTTGGGGAGATAAACTTCACTTAAAGGAACTCACTTTTCCTAATTAACTCAATGCTTATGTACTTGTACTACTTGAATGGATTAGGATTAAAACACTTATTCCAGAATAAGGGTGCCAGTGCCCAGAATAAATCAGGAATAGCTTCCCTTGTATATCAGCTCTTCCGTTGTGTGTGACAGCTTCCCTTCCCTGCGTTGTGTGCAAGGAAGACAGAGAAATAAGTTAAGTTCCCACAACAACAAAAACAGGGGGAAAAGCTGACAAGTTCCATCTCAGGAACAAGAAAGCAAGCAGGAAATGCCATTTTCTTTTCCCGGAGAGCAGATCTGACGCCTTATTTTTAAAGATGTTAGTTCCACTTACTTATATAACTAACAGTGCTTCAGAAAGTACAAAGGAACATTTGATATGAAATCAGATTGTAGTTTTCTAACATTACAGATTGCTTTCATTCACTAATTTGGGTGCAGACACAGTGGCAGTGCTGACATGTTTGGGTACGTGCTGCTCAACTTGAGCAACGCGGTGGCACCCAGCAGGATCACCACCTCTGCTGGGAATCAGACGTTTCCTAGCGAGAGGGTAACGCGGGAAGCTGCAGTGAACTCTTCTTTAGAGACAACACGGTGAGCGAAGGCACTACAGCTATAACCTTAGAGTTACAAAAAGCCTCATTGAGCCTTTTACCCCCCACAGCCCCGTTTTCTTTGCAATTTGAGTGCCCAGATGGTCATCCTGTTTCTTCCCAATGAGAAGTCTCTCTCTCTCCCCCACATGGGGGAGATCCAGAACAGACAAATCCTGAAAGATGACAACTTTTAGTTGTTTTCTGTGTTCCAATCTGAAGTTGATCAGTTTTTCAGAGCAAAAGTCTTGGCAGGAAAAGTTGGGAGCTTACATGAACTTCCATAATATTTGCAGACATCACAAAATAGTGCCTACGAAGATGGAGTATGAGTAGTTACTGCTTGTCTTCCCTGGTTGTCATCTGAAGTTTGTTTCAAGGGGACTGGTTTGAAAATACATGGAAGAATGGATGGGCTGTCACATTTTTTCTGCTCCAATTAATTTTTCACAACTATTAAGATGTGAAATTTGCATGATTTAAGCACAGGGCATTAGTATAAATATAAATAAGACGAAACCTGCCTCTTATTAACTGGGGATGTTAAAATAACAGGACCTAAAGTTAAGGGGATGCCACAATCCCAAATGTTTTACTCAACGTTGGTCCTATCTACCCAAAATTTCAAGATCTAACACAAAAATTGGTTTTCTCTTTCACATTGCTACGGTGTTGTTGTAATGCCATGGCCCAAAGACAGTCACATTTTATAAATACAGGCTTCTGAGCAAGATTTATCTTATGGGTTAGAGAATTCCAAGAAAAATGCCAAGGCTGCTTTTCCAGCATTATGAACATCCTACACATCAAAATATATTGCTCACTTGAAAACACTGCACGCATGCAGAAGTGCTTGTGATTATTTAGGTTTGAATGACAGCTTCCTGTAGCAAAATATTTAGTTGTGTAAAATCCTTGCAGACAGAGCAAAGCACATTACAGGCACATTATGCTAGAGAATTCCTTTAGGAGGAGCAGAAATTCAATTACAAAGTAAGCAAGGGAAACAGAGTAAAAAGTTAATTATAGAGGAAAGTAGGAAAAACCTTCCAAGAAAACTGTTATTACTCAGGGGACTTTATAAATTGATGAAAATAATAAGAATTTAGGAAGCAAGTGCTCACAGAAAGTAAAACAAGTTTCAGAAAAATCTCTGATCGTTTCGAAGCATTCCCTTATTAGAAACATCAATTACAAAGGCTGAAAAAAGCTCTGTAGAGAAACAACATGTTTTGCAGGAATCTTTGCTGAAATATGGGCAGCCATTACACAATGAAAGTGGATCTTTAGACAAAATTATCTTGATAGCAGTAAGACAGTAATTACCTTGGCGTATACGCAGCTTTCATTGAGTTTTTGTAGTGTGCAATTACGTTCACACATAGGGCACATGATGGTTTCGTTTGCCTCGCAGATCTCTTTGCTTTAGTATGAGACAGGAAAATAAAGGTTATAAAAAAAGCTTTTAGCATTCTTCAGATTTTCTGAGGTTATGCCGTTTGTTGTTAACAGCATGCCTACACCACAAAACTGGCTCAGTAAAATAAATTAACAGTGAATGTTTGGCTTGAAAAGCCTAATCCCCAATCAGTAACCTGAAAACTCCGGGCCCTCAAGCCGTACGCAATATTTCTGGGCATCACGCTGCACTGCTCACACTTGTGAATATCCCATTCTCTCCCAAATATCACAAAAAGAAGAACAAAACATTGTTCACTACCTTCCAACCCATTTACTGCATGTTTTTCTAAGCGATGTGGAAAATACCAAATGTTCAGAGAATGGACATCACTGATGTAACTACACTGATTTCAATCAACTTATCCCACTTCACATCAGCCGAAGGTCTGTTCCGCAGGACGATCGCACGCATACTGAGATCAGTCAGTCACATGTAAAAATCCATTGACAGGGATTTCTGGCAGCAGTATTTCAAGTCGTTGCATTTTTATTTCTTACAGAAGAACTTAGGTATAGGGCTAACAAAAAAAGCACTTTAATATCCTAACTTTGGGGAAAAGTATCTTCAAACCACATTCTATTGCATAAAGACCCTAAGATTCGGGAAGATGAAGTCACTGCCTTCATTGGGACCATTCACATTCAAAATGTAGTACATAATTGCCTTGCCAAAGGCCAAACTGAACCAACAGAAGTACAAAAACTAATTTTAAAGCAAGTTTTAACTGCAGTGAGTAAGCTTCCCAAAGAACCTCAGCAATCGCATTTCCCTATCCTTTAGCAGTGTTGACATGCCTGAAATGATCCTATGACACACTAGGAAAGCAGCAGTATAAACAAATGCCAGGAAATCTCTACTGATTTGTTTTAATAAACATTGCGCTTTCACTCTCCTCCTCATACAAGCTGAATTTACAGTTCTAACACTTTATAGAAGATTATGCTTATTTCCAAATGACCGCATCTATTAAATCCTGTCTGACATAACAGTGAATAGAAATAAAAGATTCTGGTTGCCCAGATGTCACTTCTGTAATCTTCGGTCGTATTTCACATAACGTCAGAATCACTAATTCACTGAAACCCTACAGCATAATGTGGACCTGACAACGAAAGTGTCCTAAGTAACCCCTAAGCCAGAATGGGCACCACCAGTCATTTCAGAATTGCAAAGTAACAGAAATCTCACAGTGTGTCGCATCAGAGAATTTAAAATTTTCTTGCTTGCATTTTCATTTAAAACATTAAGCACAGAAAATCATATTTCGACAACATGTTATAATGGTTTGGCAATAATACAAACCGTTGTCAAATATAAATGTTAGATTTTCTGTATTATTTATCTTGAGTTAAAATCTTGGTTTGTTTTTAATAACACATGAAGTTTCACATAATTATACTGACAGCGATAGGTCACATGCTTTAGCACTACCCTGCAGAGGCAATAACAGTTGCTACACAAGTGTTTGTGACAGGTGCTATGTTAACTGTTACTGCAACTCCAGTCTTCAGTGTAACAGAGGGAAATAAGCTTCTTTGTACTGTCCTCACTGATACAGCTGAAATCTGACTACAGCACAAGGTGCAAAGTCACCTCAAGTTAAGCTGTGCTCATGCCTGGCCTTTCTGTTCGACCGACAACAAAGGGACAACTTACAACAGTGATAATTAATGATACGTATAAACCCATCAAAACCAAACTCTTTGAAAATATCAGATTTATTTCTATACAGACTAATCAACATGTAAGAGCTTGACATCTAATGTAAGAATAAAGATAAGTAATAGATATGGCACGTAATTTGTTGAAAGAAAAGAGCCCAAATGAAGGGACCGCTACAGGACTATTTAAGCCCTTCCATTTGACTACCACTTCACATTTCCCTCAGTTGAGCTCGGGGAGGGAAAATGGATCCGAATATATTTAGAAGAGTATGAAACAAGAAATACAAATTGATGTGCTGCATTTTTGTTTCTGCATGTCTGAGCCCTATGAATATAATTCAAATACTCTGGAAGCAGCTATGGAGTTTCTTCAACACAGGTTCTCTGGATTTTTCTCTTGGTAGCTTCATCTGACGAATGAATCCTGCAACGAGCTGCTGACACTACAATCTCAGAACCCTGGGGGACCTCAGAGCCAGCTCCTGGCAGCCACACTACTACCAAGCTTTATTCCAGACCCATGCAAGCAAAAGAACATCCTCCATTCCAGTGTGTTTTCAGTAACACTGCACTTTGTGATAGAAAAGAAAAATGTCCCTAACCGTGTAGAATGGAGAAACCTCTGTTTCTAAACATGGGACGTACAGGCAGATTTACTTGTAATAATGTCTAGTCCGTGAAACGACACTGTGCATGCAGGGTTTTTGTCTTCCATTCTTATTTCACCTTCCTCCTCCCTGTACAATACATTTGAATCATCGAATGATTCAATCAGACTTGAAAGTTTATTGTTTCCCTAAAACTGTAACAGAGGAAAGGAGAGAGAGACCATGACAAGGGGCAACAGGTAGTGTGAGAAGAGCACTCGCCCTGGGAAAGAAGGAAGGGTACCACCAAAAGGGAGCAAATCCGCACCATTTCCATCTTGCCTGTGGCAGCCACAGATGAACTACACAGAACATCTTTCCTTTACACAGGAGGCAGGGACCGACGGCCCTGTGCCAGGCACCGGCTGACAGAGACATATATATATAATTTATGTAATATTTTTATACGTATGAAAAAAGAGCCACCTGGTATCATGACAGGTCCCAAGCACGGAGCAGAGGCAGGCACTCAGACAAGCTGTAAATGAGACCAACTAGTTCTTTGGTGGGACATCGTTCTGCATATCCCTTGAACTATTATTGCTGCACAAAACCTACGGATGGCATCGCAAGTAACGTTTGGTTCTCTGGCAATGGGTGCTCGCGTATTTTCTTATTCCCTCCCTGCCGAAAGTGCGCTGGATCTCAGTGAAAAAAGAAGAAAACGCTCGTTTTGTGCCTGCAGCCGCTAGAGGGAGGCTCACGGCAGCTCCCTGCGCCTGAGAGGTGAGGGCACATCACCGAGGAAAGCATGCTGCTGAAAAATAATTTGATCGGTCAAGTAAGTTCACATTTTGAGGTACACAAGACAGAGGAAAACCAGCTATTTTTCTGACAGAATTCATCATACTGCAAATCAGCATTTCCTAACGTCCACCGATTCCTAATAACAGGCATTAATAGGATGAAACCTGTTTCACATGAAGTAGCATTATACTGAATAATACTGTATCTGGGGAAATGGGGCAGTTATGACATTTCCATAATTCCCTGGCACTGGGTTTAAACTCCTAATTGCCATGGGATTTCCTGCGTCTAGATTTTGTCAGAATAACGTACCCGACTGTTTCTTCCTGACGGCTGCTCAACATTGCATTTGCATACTGCGGTAGCTGCAATGCTCAACAGCAAATGATGTATTTTAAAACTGTTACGGATGTTTATCTAGCAGTTTTGTTTAAATGATTGCAGAAACACTACATAAATAATCTCACAGTCCCAAAACATGGCAAATATAAGAACATTTAGGTGGTGCAGTCTGTCTGCCTGCTAATGGATGACTCCTGTCTGCTCTAGATAGGAGGTTTCTGTCTAACCCTCAGTAACCCCCTTCCAGGCTAAGTAAGCAAACGTGGGAAGGAACAGTACCTGTTATCGCTGGCCCTTAGAATTAGTTAAGTACGCAAGGTGATGCAGAAAACACCTACATACATTTTATCAGGCCAATCACAATCAGCTTGAGTTAGTTAAGCTCTGTTCTTGAATCCACGTCTCGCAGCAGGTCTTGGTCATAGCAAGGCACTGACATGACAGTTTAGCGTCACGACTAACCAGAGGGTCTGCACAGATTCACACCATCAAAGGCAGAGAGGGCCTTCTGCCCAGAATTAACACATCCAGATTACAGATGTGGGGCTGCCACAGAGCACACGGCTAGGACTTCTGCATTAACCCACCCTCTGTCAGTATTTTGAAATGAACGCTGGCTAACATTAGCTATAATAAACATACAAGTTCTCCCTCCCCTTGTAGGCATCTAGGGCTTATACGGTAGATCACCTAACTCTCAGGCTCTTGCTTCTGGAGTAGAGTCCTGAGCCCCCGATAGGCACCTTGGCGCTCTGTGTAGCAGAGCCTGACACTGAGGCACCTCAGGATGGGTCCCAGCGCAGCCAGTCTCCATGGGGAGCATCGTTAAAGTCTGCGTGTTCTGTCTGCAGCTACTCAACAGCAGCCAAGGGGAAAAAACTCAGGACAGGAAAACATGAGAACTACCCTACCTCTGCGCTCCTGCGATTTACACCCTGCAGCCTTCTGCAAGCAGGATAACTGTGTCGATCTGTTAAAAGAACTAAGCAGGAGTCATATCTCCAAGTCTTCTCGGGAGAAGCGTATGACGCATACAAGTACGTAATAGCTTACAGTTTGAAAAAATTAAATTCTTAGAAATTCTCTTCTTTCTCTTGGAGTTTGTCAATGCCAAATCTTTCTCTTCCACAAGGAGTGCCTAAAATATTAAGCCATACGCTGACAATAGTAGATTATGGCCCTTTGTTCCCCCCTTGCTGAACCTATGCCATGGTACATGTGAAGAATAGATGATTTCCAGTTCAACAGTCCCAGAACTCCAAGAACAGGCAGATCCTCTACATTGCATCCATTTCATTTTACAGACCTTTATCATGCAAAACAATCCTAATACGGAGAACACTGTCTTAAAGGGAGCATAATTTCCTGGCTGATACACTTATTCCATTTAATGCAGTTTGAAGTTGTAAAGTCTCTCAGGAGTTTGCTGTACAAAAGCAAGCCTAAGAAAGCCTTAATTACAGCACTGCAGAATACAATAACTCACTGTGAAACAGAAGATAAAGACAATTCCATAAAGAAAACGTAAAATAGTCCTGCTCAAAGCCCAAGAAACAACACTTCCTATGGAATCTGACTCCAAGTATACTTACAGCCTGAGCATCCAAACTGCTGGGAGGAACAGTTACAATTTTTAAGAGCACTGATACTGTTGTGTCTGATGACATCTAATGGAAAACTTTGTAATAAGGACGTATCCTCTGAAACAGTTCCTAAAAATACAATCAGCACTTAACTCAAGCATCCTCATCGCTACTTCTAAATTGACATAAACCCCTCTCAGAGCAAAATCACAAGAGTGGGAAACTTGAAAATTAGGTTCATTTCACGCGGTTGTAATCTCCCTGAAGCTGGGTTCTCCTGGCTGCAGTTTACACTGACATAGTTAAGAATTTTATTAGACTCAGTTTGCCATTATTAACACTGAGAAAAGAACAAAGGCATAGACAAAAGTAAGTTGAAGTTTAGCAACTGTACCACACTCTGGAAATTACAGGCAAGTCAGAGGTAAAGAGGGAGTACATCTGATTGTTTTTTCACCCATTAGCCTTGACTAGAACGACAACTATTGCAGTACCCATGACACTGGAATCGGTACTTGCTGGTTTTCCTTACAGACAGAATGGGAATCACTGCAGATGCAGTGGTAAGAGCACTTGCTGTGAGTGGTACGCATCCAGCTTGATGCAAAACAGATACATAAAGTGGATAAACTTGACTGAAGAACCCAGTGTTTTATTTGGTTATTTTCAAATGATTACCATATCTGGAAAGCATTTATAAGTATAATAATCTCAGTTGTACCAGACTGTTCTTAATTTTCAACAGGTTATTACGTTTTTAAATGGGATTTTACCTTACTTGGCTGGAATCCATTGTAAATAATCCATAAAGGAAAACAAAGAGCCCAACCAGGGCAGCAGGAATAAGCATTCCAGTATACCATCCCAACCAGGCAAAATACAGTCCAATTTTTTCACCAAAATATCGCCTACATGAAAAGGAAACACATACATTGTTTGAAGTTAAAACTTACGGTGACCTCTATCTATCTTCACAGCAGTAGAATAATTCTAATGAGAAACTACCATTATGAGTTTATGATAAAATTACTGTCAGTTTACCAAAACGTTTCATTTCAGGCTAGCATAACATTCTAATTGCAGACTTACCAGAACATATATTTTATAAGGATATAACTGAAGTGCTCTGTAATTTTCATGTCCTCGCAGAGGCTAAGTAGATGTACTAGTTTCAACATTATTAAATGAAGGACATTTTATTTGTATGCACAGATATACACACACACAATTTCTGGAAAGTGATGAATTACATTGGTATGACCTAAGTATTACATTATAAAAAGCATTTGTGATTGAAATATGTCATATTACATGATTATCTATTATTAGAGAAAACAATGGATTGAAAACGCAAGTTGAAGATTGAGCTTTAGTTCTTCAAAACTTGGGTATCAGCTGCTAGAAAAGATGAAGTAGCAGTGATCAGAAAGACAGTTGTGGATGATACTATTTGATCAGAAGAGAATTGTCCCATGGCACATGCTTAGCTCCACAGCCTTCAGTGGAAAAATGTTGGGTACGATGATTGGTTATGACTGTCAGATGAGGAATAAAAACTGACAGCAAGGAGAAACGAATTATTGGTATTCAACATCAAAGATGAGGAAAGTATGAAACCCAAACATCACAATTATTTAACTTCAATTACATATATTTCTCTGCTTTGTATTTGGTAACGTATGACATTAACTATAAGATATATAAACAGAAGTTTATTTAAACCACGCAGAGATGCAACAATTAGGCTGCATTTTCCCTCCACAGGATCTGGTAACTCTGACTGTCCATGTGGGTAACAGACTTTGCTCTCTAAGGTGCTCTCACAAGGGGCAAGTGTCTCTGATCAGCAGACCACTTCATGGGTTTGTATGTTAAGTTTCACACTGCAAATTGTCAAGCAGCTGGATCTATGCGCCTTTTATGCAGCCTCATTTGAGATTAACAGCCCTGCACAAAAGAGCACCCAAAAGAAGCAACTAAGAGAATTCCGATCCTATTTGATAATATGAATAGCTAAATTTTACAGGAAAGCATAAGGATAAGGGATTTAGCAGTATGATTAATGCACTGTTACCAGGTAATTTGTTATCACAGAAACAAGCTACTCTTCAAAGTACTAATACCTGATTAAATCGAGAGGTTGGTATTTGTACCACATTCCCCACCGTGCCCAACGCTCATACAAGAGGTGTCTGTGATTCTGAGCTCCATGTGTTTTGATGGGATGTCTGCTTTTGTGGCTTCCCTGAAATAACACAAAGAAATAAAAATATACTACTAGGCACTATGGAAAAGATACACATTTCTTAGGTATTTGATTATAATTTTAAATGAGGAGTTCAGTATTGTTAATAAACAGGTCTCATATTATGGACATCTCTAGGAGACGGAGCTAACACATAAGCCTGACAGAAGAGATACGGTTACATACGCTTCTGAAATGGCCAGTTTCTCTAAGAATTAATTGTAGAACCATACTAGTGCAAGGCTATAAAGAACAACTCAACTCTTTACACGGCTTCAAGTACAGCGTTTCTATTTCACTAATATATGCTTATTTGTATGCTTCCACCTGTTTCAATTTTTCAAATTTTTTTAGATGTGTTTGTGTCATCTTTTTTTCTCTCCAAGTCTGAAGCAAGACATCTCCTTCAGCTGAACTTTTTCCCCCAAAAAAACCTACTACTCTGTTATGGTGAAGAAAATCTTTCATCAAATAACTGCAAGTGAGCCAAATATTTCTTGGGAAGAGCACAGAGCTCTCCAGAGCAGTACTTCAAAGTTAGCAATCAGACAGATTCTTGACCCCGGTAGATCCAAGTAATTTAGTCGTTTAGATTTTTATCACTTATTTGAAATCTTGAGCATTTCCCACAATTGAAAGAACGCTATTTACTTGTTGCAGTCTACTGACCCTCTGGTTTAAGAATGAGTTAGAAACAAAGCTAAACATAGCAAAGAGTCCAATTCTACTAATTTCTCACTACAGTCAGCAAAGCAGCATACAAAAACCGTCAACACAGAGTGTGACCTTTGCAATGTCTGGGAACACCTAGGCACAGAATATCAACTTATGCTCACGGACACCTGGATGAATGACTGCAATGCATAAAGCATTACCCAATATTACATATTTTTAAAACTTTTTTTTTTTTTTCTTCCCTCTTTCTTTCTGCACTGTTTATCCATAACAGAGTTCAAATCTCAGCATTCCCACTGGAACTGAATTTTCACTCTCATTTGCTCATGTAACAAAGAAAAAATTAAAAAAAAAAATAAATAATTGAGAGTGTTCAACCACTAGCCCTTAGCACCAGCCAAGCAGCAATTAAGGTAAGGGAGGCTTAAAAATATGACTTCATTAACCTTAACTGAAACTTTGAAACAGTGGCTTATGCCATAACAAAGGAACACACACATAAAATGTATAGGACAGCTTGGTTTTGACAGCCAGAGAAAGCTTCACAGGTTTTTCTGGTAGCATGGCCAGCTTTTCCTCAAAGGCAGTAATGCACAGCTGAAGCGTTAACAATGATGTTCAATTATTGATCTGAAATACTCCTTCTCTATATTCCCAGTATTTAATTATTAATATCATATGAAAAAATTACTCTCAGAAATTTGTACAGCACAGGTCAGTCCTTTGAAACATGAGCCCAACTCACAATATTCAGCCCAAGCAACCACAGAGTTCACAGCTGCAATTACTGTGCCACTGACGGCATTTAAAATGACTTAAGATGTATGGCTTGCTTCTTTCTTTTCAATACACAAAGATTGTCTGAAAACCCTCTGAAGTCAAACACAAGTTTTTCATTTACTTCATGGGTTTACAGTCTTCAGTGGACTTTAACCTACTGAAGAAGATATCGTCAAGTAGAAGCTATCCAGAACTAGTCAGAAAACACTAAACGGGAAATAATTAACCAACCTCCCTAACTGTGATCAAGTGCACAAGCTATTAGAGAAAAAGAACATTTTGTAGGTGGCAGGCAAAATAATTTAATACAACTAACTGGAACAATTTAGAACAACTGATATTCTCATTAAGAACTCCACAGGCAATGTCTGGTTCAGAAAAATAAAAAAAGAAGTGTAATATTCTAGTTCAGCAAGAAAATGCTCCAAGAAGTTATTATAATACAGTATGTAAGAGAAATTTTAACAGCCAATATTAAAGGAAGAGCTATAAATAAAAAAAGTTTCAACCGATTACATAACGAAATTGAAAGTTTGCAGGACAAAATTAAAAACAAAGTAGGATCTCAAAGCATTAGTGCAAGCTTTAATCGAAATACAAATATAAAATGAACCAGGTTACCTCATGTGGTGGAAATGCTGCTTCATATGTTCCATTATTTAGTAATCTATTAATACCTAAAAAGAAAAAAAAGTATTAGTTCTGATATCATTTCTTTATACACATTTAATTTCAAGCAGCGCAAATTTTCAAGTTACATATTGGGAATGTAACTTAACATTAGATGCTTAGGATGCTGCTACACATGACAATAATCAATATTCCCACCAACTGTTTGCGCAGGTCTTGCCGATCCCTCGAGATTTCCGGCTCTGTCAAACTACAGCAACTTTCTGAGGGCCAACGTCTGCAACTTGCCTCTGAGGGCCGGGCGCTCGCGGCAGACCAAGTGTGAGGAGATCGTGAGGATGTTGTATTCATCAGAGCATACGGTACAGATTTTACGGGTGACCAGATGATATGACGTGCACAGAGAGTGCTATGGACAGACAATCCTTGAGGCAGCGAAACCCCTGCAGGGTTAAAAGCTAACCTCTTCTTATTTTTAACTATAAGCCAGCTGAAGGAGTTTGTATCAGAGCAGTGCTCTGCATCATACTGGCTACGGCATTTTGGATCAACTCCTAGAGTCTTCCTACAAACAGATCTGTTGTACTATCAAAGCACATTATAAAAAATAAATGATAAATAACCATTAATAATAATAATAAAAAGGTTCAGTAGCCTGCAGGAGCACACCCATAGCCAACGGCTTCCCCAAGAAATAAGTACTTACGATGGATTTCAGATTTGTCCCTTCAAATACACAAATTATGCTAAACTAATCTCATAATGAAATTTGTCATTATCAACTTGAAAGGCGTTAGATTTAACCCTTGTTTTCTACGGTTTTCTTACTACTGCTTTTCTTCAGAAACACAAGCAGCAACTTTCTGTAATTTCTGTCATCTTATTTCAGTCTTAATTTAATTCCTGCAAAGAAAACAGGAAATCATAGCTACATCCCCAGCTCATTGCAAATGGAAATGAATAGTTAGACTCCCTAAAAAATAATACTGTAATAGGAGAGTTGATATAAAGTGAATTTAGTCTTCAGGTCAACTGTCCCTGAGCTGCATGGAGACCTCAAATAAGTTAAGTGTAGCTCACATTGATTCTGCTGGACTAGAACTGCTGGGTAGCAGCAGAACGACTAGGACCAGTCCTAGAAAACCCTCGACAGTTTTCCCGAGATACATGTTATATTTATTATGACTCTTGATCACATAAAGTTATCATAATCGCTCCAATTTATTTTAAAGAATGAGTAATTAGGTGAAAAATATTGCCAATTTTCACGGAGTTATTTAAGAAAATAATTGATGTGACACTCCTTCAACTCTGTTACTGAGCAAATAAAAAGATTTTAAGGAATGGCAAAATTTGAGTTTTTACTCAAATGATACTTTTTCAGGTAAGTAAAGATAGAAACTTTTTAATAGCTTCAGGTTAGGAAAAAACTACAGCATTCTCACCCATTTTGGATTTTCCATCTTCATACTTAGTTCTCTGTAGCATGTGATGCACAATTCTACTTCTTGTGGAATTGCTGAAGAAGCTGTCTTTGTTGTTTATCGTAAAACTATTAAAATAATGAATGTCTTTTAATATGCAAAACAACGCACAGGTGTTCAAACACAGCTGCTCAAGTGTTTTCTTCTTACAGCGCCTTACTGGATCTTTACCCTCCTTGCTTACAGCACAACGTATAAGATTTTACATCCCTAGAGCATCTTCTTAGGCCCAATACATTTAGCATCATCATAAATTATTGCTGGGAAAACAGAACAACTAAAACTAAGTTCTAAAATATCCTAATATCTAGGTAATTTCTGTTCTAGATATAATTAATGAAAAAAATCTTCAGAAGCAGTGGAACTACCAGAACTACTATTTAGGGAGAAGGAAAAAAAAAAAAAAAAAAAGATATCTCCATGCACTGGACACTTGAGTAGCAGCTCCACAACCGCTTTACCTCAGAGAATCCTAGGACAGAGCCAAATAAAGCATCCTTTCCCAGATGGCTCGGGATTCCGGATGCCAGAAATCTGACATGCCAGAGCTTTTGCCTACTCAGCTGTGCCAAAAGTGACACTATTACAGTTGATAATGTCAGCTGACCTGGTTGAGAAATAACACCAAAACCAGGTGATTGTTCCAATGCAATACAGTCGATTACTGAAAAAAAATTGAAATTATAATGCAATTACTCTGTCTTTCCAGGATAAAGTCAGTCCATTAGCATATAGCTCCTTTACTGAGAAAAAAAAAAAAATTATACTTCTACTTTAAATGAACTTTCCTCTCTTAAAAGAATTATCACAAAATAAATACTTTAAAAATGAAGAAACAGCCAGAATTTTAAAACCTGACTTTCTGGGTCCTGAAAAAAAGTTATGGCACAGTTTAACTACATCACCATCAACATGCTGATTTGAACACACGCAGTTTTTGTTTGGTGTATATATATATATTTATACTTTCAGAGACAAAAGCACTTTTAAAATGCAGATCTGACATGAAAGAAAAAAAAATCATCACTGGTTTTAGCTTGCCTCCAGGTGTTTCCAATTTCAACATCTGTCTCAGGTTTTGCCCAAGTAAAATATATAATTAAGCAAGGCAAACTTGAGCAAGTATCTGCATTTTGTAATGTAATGGAAAGAAAAACTCCTAAACCAAAAAGGCAGTGTTCATTTTTTTCAGTCAAATTTCCGCCTATACTGCTTAGTGACCATCAAATAGCAAGCAACAGAGAGTAGATTTTTGGCTTTAAGAGAAAACCCATAGAAAATATCAAATATGATACCGGGTATTTGCCAGTGACCATCTGTTAACGGCTGCCTCTATGGCACTTGCTTAGAAGAAGTGAGAAAATAAAAAATCCTTGTGGTCTCTGGCGCTGCCTTTCCAGTTCCAGCACTTACTGGTGTATGCGTGCACGGCTAAAGGGTGCTGTGTAGCAATCTGTTTCTTCCAGATCCGGCAGGGCCTCCTTATCAAGCTTCATTGGGTTTCTGGGCAACCAACTTTTCAGCTCTCTCATATTCCTCTGCAAACTGAGACAACGGGAAATCAGATTTACACGCTCTCACCTGCTTGTCATTTCTATCTCCAACACTGCGTATTTAGTGACATCATAATAGAAATGAAACGAAAGCAGGAAATTTCCATAGTAAGTAAAAGAAAATAAGGAGTTAAAGAGCAAAATTAACAGTATTTATTTGTGTTCTATCTTACACACTTTGCTCGAGCTCAACTCATCCTAAGAATAGTGAGATTATGGTTTGAGATGGGACTGCAGTGCTGAGTCTGGGTAAAATCATTTTCCAAGGTAGTTCATCTGGCAGAACCGTGGATGCTTATGCCTTAACTCAAGAAAGTATCTAATTACTTTCTCTGGCCCCACTAGAGAAGGCAATGGTAACTCCTCCTCCCTCCCTTGTCGGGCAACTCGGACACTAAAATTCATAAAACTTGAAAGTAAATACGAGACTGCTCAGGATCAAATTTTTATGATTTTCTCATTTCAGGAAAGCCTTCCCCTGCAAAATTTTCCTCAAAATCCAAAGGCTGATATTGCCTTACAAAACAGTATACCTAAACATCAAATAGAGAATATGTTATGCAGATATACTTATACAGTATTGAGACAAACCCCCCTAGGTATAGCTTCCTGCAGTTTCCCAAAAACTGACACTATAAAACACAAACAGAACATAATTTTTGTATCCCCAATTAGGTTATATACTGGTAACATAAAGGGCTTTCTTCTACTGGCAATTTGCCTAAATAGCGCCTCAGGACATGGTTTACACAGGGGTAAACCGAGTGAAGCGCAGTTAATTTTCAAGTTACCTCTTTATCACTTCAATTTTGCACTCCTTGCTGACCTATATTTTTTTCATATTCAACTGCAATGAAATATAGGTATTTAAGGAGTATGTCTCATATTAAATGAGTGCTACAGTATGACTCTATTATAAGCATACCTGAGATCCAGAAAAAAATCTACATTTTAGAAAAACGTTCTCTAAATAATATTTTTTCAGCAGAATTTGGGCCTTACTCAATTAATTTGTATGTATAATATATAAAGCACATATATCTCATATCTACAAAAAGTGTAAAGTGAAGAATCAGATTTTTTTATCCGAGGAGCATACTTAATTGCCTGTGCTAAGCAGCGGCATAGCTACCCATTTCATAATTAAGAGTAATAAGTGATGACACAGTAAGCTGCTCTCAGGCAGCAAAGCGATCTTTGTGAAAATGTACTTCTTTGTACCAACATCAGCAAAAAAAGTTCTACCCCTATTTGACACAGTATCAGACATTAATCTAAGCCAAATGTGGGATCAGAATTTTACATTTACATTCAAAATTCTCAAAATTTTCTTCTTGCTCTATATTGCCAAGGTATGGACTGGCGCGCCCTCTGCGTAACTGGTACTGCACTTGAGGGACACCACTCTACTTGACACTAAGCATTACGAGCCAAAGACCATAACTATGTTTGTAAAGTTGAAACACAGAATATAGTTCCCAGGCAGGTGCATCCCTTAAGTGTCTCCTTTACTCAAATAGTACCTTACTGAGCGAGTTGATTATTTTTATTGGTTCCAGTGGAAGTTCTCTCGGCACAAAGTTATACACAGTGTATCTAAGTACAGTTTTTACTTTATTGTCTTCATCTTTTTTCTGTTGTACACATGATGATTTTTTTTTTTTTGAGTCGAAATCCAGGTTTTTCTTTAACAAGGGAAACATGCAGATGCATTAGGAAGAACAGAAAAACAATACATCTGATTTCAGATTTTTTATTATGGAATTCTTTTAAAATTGGTTACGTGAAAAGTCTTGATCATTTTCTCTCTCCAAAAATCTAAAAAACTAGTAGATAATTATTACCTCAAAAAAATCAGCTCTTGTTTAAAATTCATGTCTGCTCCTTTTAACGTGCAAAGTAATAAAGAACAGGATGGAATAAATTAAGAATTATGTCCACATTACATCTGCAATTTCTCTTCTGAGGCAAAAAGGCTTTTTATCTAAGGTGTGATTGCTCTTTCATTACATCACTTATGGTTGATCATTCCAAAACGTAGTGCCTTCAGATAGCACAGAATATTTCAACTGAAAGGTACATCCCCTCCAAGTACAAAAACAATCCAGCAAGAGACCTCTTTTCTTGGCTTACATTATTTTACGGTTGAAGAAGAAACTGAAGGTTCATGGAGCTTTCATTCAAAGCGATAACAATTTTAAGGCAATTTTTTGCCTAAATCATAGGGCTAAGTATTAGCATTTTTACTCAGAGTGGCTTTCTAGGTCAAAAGTAGCAGTTTAAACAGATTCTTGACAATCTATTCAATGGAGTCTATTTAACAAGAGTAAAAGCAGACAGAGCTGGTCTGGTGAAGTCACTCATGAAGTCAGGAGTTCAGGCAATGAGAAACGTCCCGGTGGAACAGTGCTGCAAAGATACGGGCTGCTACCTCAGGTACGCTCTTACTGAAACCGCTCCAGCTGGCGCTACTGTAACTTTACGCACCTTGGATTATGGGATATATATACTCTGAAACGCATATATATTTTCTTCTTAGATATAAAATTTAGTATTTTATGAAGATGCCTGTAATTTCAGCTTTGCTCAACTTCCATGCTCAACTGTACTGTTCCGTTTTCTTTGGTTGGTCTTTTTTGCAGTTGAAAAATCCTTGCAGATGACATGTACTCAGCAGACCGCAACGCAAAGAGACACAGTATAGGTGAGTTTGGAATTATCTGATCAGACTCATGGAACAAGGTATCAGAATTAAGAAATTGCCATGGGTCGTGTCAGGTATTTTTGACAGCAATCACCACCCAGTAGTTTGCTCGGTGTTTGCGCCTCTCAAGACGGCCAGAATTGTCCCCCGTATGCCACCAAATTACACGGGCATGGCATGTTCCCATGTTTTGTAATGGGAAACAAGTTATGGTTGACAGATTCAACATACGGACACAATCATCACCAAAAAAGGAAAAAAATGATACCGTATTTGTTCAATGGAAGGATATTAACAATTTCACTTCAGTGGGCAGACTGAAATCCAAAACGTTTTAAAAGTCCTTTTGCAAAGTAAACATTGCAGCTCAGTTGCTAAACAAAGTCATTTTTTGGTTCTTTATCCTTGGAAGTATAAACTTATTTCAATAATTCAGTGGGCAGAGTGAAGCTGCATACTAAAGTAACTATCTTTTAATTTTCCTTAAAGTCATTTTTAGCCAGGAGGACATGGGTGTGTCCCATACGGCAGATATAAGACTGATTCATTCGATTATGCAGCCTTAAATCTGAGAGCTCAGACAGTTTTTGATACCTACATTATTTGCTTGCATATCCCACTTCTAGCAACTTCCTTTCCTTTGAAAAGATTTGTTGAAGGCTTTCCAAATATTGCTTTTAAGGAGTATGCTAAAATTATTTCTACAGTGTGGCCCCATGAAGAGAATTCAAGCTTAAGGATTAAGTACAGTGTTAAGGGTTTTTTTTTAAGGTATATAATTAAGGAAATAGAGAGATGCCACACAGATATCACATATAAGAAAGACAGTATACCAGTAAGCATTACATTTACCTTATGTCCTTTCATCATGCGCCTAATAATCTTTTGCAGACTTTTTAAAGGACATTTATAGATATATACATCTACCATATAACCACGTCAATAAATTCAGAGAAGCATACACGTCACAGCAGGGTCTAATATACCAGTGTTACCTCATATTCTTAAATTATAGAAACTCTATAGCCTTAAAAGTTTACATTTGATATACAAGGATTTTAATATAGTTCTTCATGGTAGCTCTTGTAAACTCTACTTAATAACTTAGAAATATTAATGAGAGATTTGATAAATTAAAAGAAGCAGTTAAGTCTGAAAAGTTGTAAGATGCAAAGAAACAATGACAGTAGTAGAATTTAAAATGATGAGATGTGTATGTCAGCAATTTTAGAGTTAGCTTTCATTTTTAGATGTAGCTGCTTTTTTTTTTTTTCTTTTTCTTTTTTCTGCACTATTCCTTTGTGCACTGGATTATATAAAGTGCTAGAAAAAATATTCAGGAAAATATTCATCCCCAAATTCTCGCAAAGTAAATCACAGGCAAAAACGTTTGTTTCAAATGGAAAATCAATCTGGCATGAAAAGTGTGTATTACTTGGTTCACAGGTACTGTGAATTTCAGTTGCATGTTTCAGACATCTGTCCTTCTAAATATGGAAAATAAATTTATTTAGTATCTAGGACTCACCAGATGGATTGCAGATGAAAATGAGACAATTCTGCAATAAAGCTTGTTGATTTTGCCTTTACATTACAAAGCACATCACTTACATTTTTCATAATGCACACTAAAATGGAGCAAGCATGTGAATGACTGGAAAGAGGAAAAAACGCAGTTGTAAATTTATGTTACAGATTGTTTTATTTCAATATATTTTATCTGCCTATGTGTTTAAAGTTTTCTCACTTTACTGTTCAACAGTGCTTTGTCTATTTTTGTCAGCTGATCATCTTGCAAACTGATACCGTGAGACTACTTAAATTGTTCCTGAGAAATAATGAGAGCTCTTCATCACCTAGAGTAACAACAGGATAGTTGTTGCATAAATCAAATCCAATCTCATCTCAAGATCCATCTCGAGAAAACCCATGATAGAAAACTCTTTCTGGAGATTTCCCCCTTGTAAAAATTTTCATATCTTTTCCGCAGGTAATTAGGATTTACAAGACGTCATTATGTCTGACTAGAGCAACGGGGAGCGATCACAGCTCGCAGCGTCCCCCGGTCTCACTCCTCAGCTCCCCCAGGCTCCTTTCGCCCGCTGCTGTGGCCTCTTGTACCCTTCTCCTGGCTGGCAGAGGCAGTGACAGCAGCAGCAGCCGCAGGTGAGGTTTGCAAGTGCCTGCCTCCCAGAGAGTTCAACAGCTTCCTCTGCCAAAATTATCAAGCCAAAATTCCAAACAGCCTTGGGTGCGCGGTGTTGATTTAGTCCTGATCACCAGGACACACACGAGAGAAGCTGCATTTGCATGTCTAAGGATATAGCTGGCTACCAGACTCTTAGACATACCCTCAAAAATATATTTCATGCTAAAAAAATATGCCTTGGTAACAGCAGACCTAACTGTAGAGCTAGCTGTAGCATTAAATCTTTGCTGCTAGGGTAAGGGCCTTTTTTTTTTTTTCCTGGCATAAACATTTTTGCATTTCTAAAATGAGAACTGGCAAAGCTCTGAAGTACTGCATCTTGGTCTGGATGAATATTTTAACACTTTGAGCTAACATATTTTGAGTTTTCAGGAAAATAATCTAATTTTCCAAGTTTCCTGGATAAATTTACAACTGCGAATGGATTTTCTTTAGCAGGGTGACTATCTGACAAAATTAGAAGCTACGCATCACCCACCAACCTGCCCATGGTTTTGCTCCTCCAGTCAGTGTAATAACATTTTTTCCTGAAAGAACAGCAAAAATCAGCTGAGAACAATCAAGTAGGAGACAGTTGAAAAGGACACATACATTATAAAAGAACACTGGACATTTTAAAACATGCATTGTCATAGGCAGAAAGGTGAAAAACACTTAAAAAAATGAAATAAAATAAGTCATTAAAATGCTGTAATTTCATCTGTTTTCAAGTTTGAAATTTATTCCCGAGTCAAAATTATAGATTTGTGGCTAATAATAATAATAGCTAATCAAAAATTCATTCATAAGACACCCATCAGACAGAGTTCAATGGTGTAATAACAGTATTCATTTCATATGATCTTTTCTAGCTTTTACTTCATAAAACTCATTTCAGAAGAATCACCAGGGCTTCCGTGCTATTAAATGCTTTATGCACTCTCTGCATTAAATACCATAAGCACTTAATGCCACTAGAGACTATCTTCATTCTCTGAAGTGGTATACCATCGCCTTCCCTTGCCATTTTGCATCCAGCTGAAGCACAATAAAAATCGAAGAGTACTAAGTGCAACAAACAACTTTTCTGTTAACAGTTCTTTTCCTCCCTTCACTGCTCTTAGACACTTAGAGAAACAAGACCAGAAATTCCCAATAAAGTCTTCTGAGAACAGTTACTTTGAAACCATATAGAGACATATTTGCTGCAATGTAATATTTTCCACATCTAGTTTCAGGTTTTCAGGGTTTTTTTTCTGGCCTCCTCCTATCATTTCATGTCACATTTCAACTACACAAAGGCTTCGATCTTGCAGATTCTCCGGGGTATCCGTATCTTTACCACCTGGGGACACTGAAGTTCAGCACCAGAGGCTTTGCTCCTCTCTAGTTCATCTTCTACTTAAAATTTGCCCAAATCCTTTCTACTTCTGCAAGGTTTATTTTTTAGGAGGAATTAAAATAAGCTTATTTGGATCCATCATTATAGAAGTTTAACATTATTTTCAGTTGATATTTAAGCTCCCCCCCCCTTCTAACACACACACACACAAATGGTACTTTCACTCTGGATACTTCTCCATCACTTCTTAGGCTAGATCCGTACATAGTTAACAAGATCTGCCACTGCCCATCTGGGCAGTATTTGAGCTTGATTAAGGTACATTACTTGCATTAAAGTAACAATGAGACGAATACATTAGAAGGAGCAAGAAGGAAGCGTTGCCTGAAAAACACAGGGCCATCGGAAAACTATGTATCTACTAAGCCGCAAGGCTGTTGGCCGCCTGACATTTGGTACTACTAGGCAGAACTGCAAACGAAGCAATGAAGATTTATTAAAGGATTTTCAGACCTTACATTTTTTTAACAAAACCTTTCCTTCATTCCCTTTAATTGCCCTTAGCTGTTCTGCACAGATGGAGTCCAGCTAAGCTACAGATAGAACTAATTTATTCATTACACACAATAATAACTACGTGTCACAAGAGAAACTTGTAGACACGGATAAAATTAAACTTTTGTCTGAGTTCCAGAAATACATAACAGTTTCATTTCTACTGACAGACTGTATACTTAACAAAAATATCTAGGAATTGTTAAAAAAAGTATAATCCAGTCATGATCCAACCTTGGGGCTAACGTAAAACCTGTGTGAAACCATATACAAGACAACAGTGATCACAGAGACTGGTCTTTTGAAACGTTAGAAAAATTTCTTTTTGTAATCGAAACACTGAGATTCCACCTATATTACATATATGGTATATACTACATATCTGCCAATACATTTAGGTATAATGCCACGCTAAACCAATTCTGGGATGCTGGGTGGTCCCTTGGGTCAGAAGAAAAACAGCATTTTTACTTTCCAGCAACAGAGAGGAGTAATTCTTAACCTGTATAATAATTTGATTGATTTTAGTTAGATTCCTGGATTGAGCAAAATGAACCTAAAAAGTATGAGTTTAATTCTTCATGTATTGTTCATATATGATACTGACATACGGTATATTTTAGTGATCGTAACTGAAAGCCAAAATTTTGCAACGCTGCGCAAGGGAAAAGGGTGTACTGCATTACAGTACTGCAGGGAAGGTTAGCTCTCTTCGGTTATATACTAGAAATGGACAGTCAGAAACCACTGATAAATCAGATAAAGGCTAAGAGAAATAATCTGTTCTTAGAATCACAGAATATCCGAAGTTGGAAGGGACCTATAAGGATTGAGTCCAACGCCCTGCTCCTCGCAGGACTACCTAAAGGACTACCTAAAACTTCTTGGGAGGGAACTACTCTAATTCATTTTAATTGCAGGAGAATTGTATGATTTGAGCTTCCTCTGTCCATTGAATGGGGAAAATAGTTACCTCAGCAAAACAATACGTGCTATCCAGTTAAGAAAGGTTTGATTTAATCAAGCAAGCTCAAGGCTTAAAACATGCAGAAGTGCTGTTGACAGAACATGCAATTCAATTATAAAATCCGTGGTCACAGGATGTTGTTACGGAAGCCTAGATGGCTATTTTTGTATCCATGAAAAGCCATCGGGCTAATATAAACAAAGACCAAGACATGAATTCTGCCTCAGCAAGTCTCTAAACCACAGCCTTCGGGAAAGGGAGAAGGCATCATGAAACACTGCTCTAGGTTTGCTTGGCTTCTGTATTGGACACTTTAGACGGGCTGCTGGCAGAGCAAGACAGACCTTTCGTTCTATTCTGCCACGTCCAATCTGTGTTCACAATCAAAATGCATTCACTTCTGTTTTTTAAGTAGTACAAAAATTAAAGAAATAGCCTGTTTGAAATATTCACGCAAGTTTTAGATTGCATTTTCATTTCAATTCTTATTAAAATCTTTTTAAAGAGAAAAATAAATGGTGGTCAATTTACTATTTCTCACAGTTCTATTATGGAGGTAGAGGTGAACAGCGGGCTTTTTTCTTATCAAACAAATGTGTTTCATTCTACAGCAAAATTGCCAACAAGGTGAAGCAGCAAAATTTAGCATTTTATCTACTTTTGGTGTACTGAACTGAGTGGGATGAAAGGAAGCTAAAGCAACAGCCCAGAAACAAAGAAATATGGTTCAGATACTATGGAAAAAAAAAAAGAAGAATATATTTACGTGTGAATTAATAACGTAATAAACAAACATGACTTTGAATGCCCTCCAAATAAAGTAGCATTGCAAAAGTCAGCCCTTTTTTTCCCCAAAGAGCACTGATCTGTGACGTTGCTAAAATGATGAAGAATTAAAACCATTGCTAAATCCTAATCTGTGACTTCAAGTTTTGAAAGCAAGAACTGGTTTTGAATTGGAATTTAGATTGTTTGTGTGTGTGCATGTACACACATATGCAAACACTTCTATATCTAAAATGTTGACAAGTATTATTCAAACTAGAGAAGCTCAAATGGCACTATAATAATATACTCAAACATATGGAAGATGACTGTTACAGAAAACATTTTTTTATGGAAAGGACTTGGAAGGCTTAATGGGATGATGTGGAAACTCAGTATAGAACTGGGTATTTGAAGCAAGTTTTGAGGAAAGGATGCTTCAACGGTGACTGTTTCTGGATTAGGACCAATGCAAGAGAGCCACATTGCGATAGCTGAAATCAGCAGGGACATGAAAGACACAGCACTTGGCAATTCAAGCGAGAAAGGGGTGCTGTAAGGGTGTTTTCCGTGAGTCACACAGCTTTGGCATCTAGTTACTACTTTAACTCCTGATGAGGTTTACAGCACACTACATGCTTTCCTCTCTCTGGAAGAGCATTATTAATCAATTTGAAAAGGGGCATTTCCTCCTTTAAAAACTTCTGTATTATCATAGGAGATATTAACTTGTCCTACAAATGAATAACAAATATTGCAAAAAGATATGATAGAATTTGTTTAGCACATAGAAAAGGAACTCAGTTCGTTATTCTGCCACAGGAAACCTAGAGGACCAAGAAATCAAGGTATCTCATTTCATCTGAAGTAAGCCAAAATATTCAGAAATACCCTAGAATCATGGAGAATACTTGAGCTCAGATGGAGAATATCTGAAACTCTGCCAAAGACATTCAAAACAACATGTGAACTATTAACAGTATTTTCTAAAGACATATGCTCGATTTGACTTGGAAGTTAAGTTTGAAAACAAGCACCACACGTAAATGTGAAAAAACAGTGCCTATTACTTGCTTCTCCTCTCTCCCCATCACCTCACTAAATTAAATATCAGCATGCCTGGCCACAATGCAGCAAAGACTGCATTTTAGCCCTAAGGTAAGTAATGAACCTTTAATATTAAAAGCACTAAATTACAAGTTTCTTAAAATAGTTTCCATCATACCTGAAAGGCATCCTGATGTTCATTCTTTCTGCGTATTTGCACAATGTCTCCCACGGACAGTGGATTTTAACAAACATGATATCACTGTTTGTAACAGCTGGCTGTAAAGGGCAGTAACAAACAAATACATATTAATAATTCAAACCTCTATGGCATTCACCTTTCTAAAAGCACTCTTCAGGGTCAAATTCTGCTTTTAGGCCTGAAGTGGCCATGCAAGTCTGAAAACACTGTAAATGCTCTCAGCTAGACAAAGGAAAATTAGTAACTTGTGGGGTTTTTTTCTCCCAAACCCTGTAATATGAGTAAACCAGTAACTGTCAAAAGCAATCTGTAGGACAGATCTTTGCTCGTAAACACAGCAGAAGTAGAGAAAGGCTTTATGCAGCATTTTTTGACATGGAATAAATGAATTAATTTTAAATCCCCTCAAAAGCACCTTAGATAAGTAGTTTGAAGACCATTCTGTGTGTCTCCCACTTAAGGAGAAGAGCGCTCAGCTGCTAGAGACATAAGAACAGCTGAGAGAAGGCTGCAGGTCCCACTCTGCCAAAACGATAACTCCAGGGAATGGTTAAGTAATTGCGCTATCTGCTGTGAACTTATAAACATGATCTCTGTACGAATTGAGATTTTTTGCAAAATTACAAAGAATACTCTACACAAATGTTTTTCATCACTAATTTACTTGCACGTAAAACAAGAGTTTCAGCATTACAGGTTCCTATATTTCTCTTATGAACACTTCAGTTCCACACCCTTCTCCCAGATGTATTTGCTTGAGTTTTTATAAGTAAATATTTTGATAGTGTTGAGTCTGATTAAAGCCTCCCACAAACTTGAGTAATGCAAGGTTTGGTGAGTAAAGGTAAAAGAAAATTTAGTTAAAGGGCTAATAAAATTTAAAGTGTTCACAATTCTACCTACCGGTTCCATAAAGTAATATCACAGTTCAACAATACTACTTCTAGGATTTTATTTTTCTCAAAAGACGTGGATAAAAATATACTACTGGAAGACAATCTAAAACACTTGATATCTAGAATTATGATCTTATAAAAACATTTTTTTTCCCTGGTGTCAATACTTCTGAATTGACAGCAGCTGAGATTGGGTTATTCACTGAAATCAGAATAAAACCAGATATTTTTACTACTAGACTGTAACAATTTTTAAAAACCTTAAAGCCAAATTTTAATCCACTGTCAGGTTAGTTATTTATGAATACTCAACATGGACTTCAAAACACTTGAAAGCTCACTGCTTTAACATAGAACATGTAAGGTAATTCTACTGAGTTAGAGTACAAATCAGGATGAAAGACATGTGAAGCAGACGAGCTTACTTAAGGATAGACCAAGTATATGCCTGTTTTATAAGTAATTCATGAAACAGCAAAAATCCAAGGCTGTTTTCCTGGCTCTGTTTTCCTTCATTTTTATATTAATACTGTCATTGATAGGGATGGATTAACTTGACACGGACAATCTTAACCCCTTGAAAAACAGAGAGACGTTTAGTATCACGCATTCTGCTGAAAGACAGAGGTTACATATTAAAGCAACCACATGAGTTACCGAAGCTTCTTCTGTTCTGCAAGCATAAGGAGCTGGAATTTTTCCCTCTATACTGCACTACACCTGTGTGGAGGGGTATGTGTGTGTGTGTCTGCATGCGTGCACGTGCGTGTGTGTGTGTGTGTACAAGCATGCATCCCCAAAACATCTTAAACACACACTATCAAAAAATTGTTATTATTAATTTAATAGTATCAAACAAATGGTGGGAACAGCCTGACTGGAAAGGCTTGTATGACTGTCAGGAATCTCATAAATTCATTTAAGTATGGTAGGTAGTATTACGAAGGTTTTTTAATGTCACATAAGCTACAAGACTCACCTCTCGTTCTAACATCAATCCTTCTGCTCTCAAGTTCTTCTCAAACGTGCTCCTTTTTTCTACCTGTGGACTTGACTTTTTGTAGACCAAGATATAATCAATGCGCTTTTTGCCATCTTTGAAGAACAGTCCTGATGATGCCATGGCATCAGTCTGGAGAAGATAAAATAAAAATACGCTAAATATAGCATCCACAAAGATGAAGAGCCCTATCGTGAACTGCATGTAACACAGCATTTCCTAAAGCATGGAGATGTCCACGTATCCGCAGGATGAACGCGTAAAGAAGTCACAAGAACAGGCAACTCATACGCATCAGTTGCTCAGGATTCCAAATTAATTAGAAAAAAAACAAAATAAAATAGTTTCACAAAACCCATATTCTAGCTATTTCTTTCAGCTGTGCAAAACCTTTAAAATTATTGTGTGGTATATATTGATATGAAGTTCTGTTAATCCTTACTTTCCAGTAGGAATTAAAAAAAGTTAAAGGCAAGTAAATTAAACCAAGTTTCCCAGCTTTGTACCTGAGAAAATTGCATACTTTTATTTTCTCCAAGAAACAAATAAATCTAAAAAATTAAAAAAACCCCACCATTGTTTGGAATGTTTTCCTGGATATTCTAGCTGAAGCGCTTTTTCAATGCCATGTTAGCAATGTTTAAATCCTGCCTCGTTCCTTCCCACCATACTTGCAAACACAAGGGATTCTCTGACCTTGATATGGAAAAATCCTGCTTTACATGCTGCTGCTGTAAGCTATTTTTACATTCTGTGTTTTGCATGATTCAAAATAGATGACGACTATATCAACTAGTGTCAGACTATGAAGACTTTGAAATCTGAAAAGGCAAACTAAGAAACTATCATCATCTTTTGGAGAACGCAGCACTCATTTTAATACAAACTATCCAGAACAAGCACGTTAGTTTGAAGTAAGAGACTTTACAACGATACATATGGGACCAGAAGTCTATGAATGCTGCATCTTTTAGCCAATAGGATGCTAGTCTTAGAAATTTATCCTATTTGGATTATTTGATCTGAAATTTATAATACTCAGAGTTGTATCCAATAATTACACTCTCTATTGACAAATAGAACCAAGTATTAGTGCATGGTATCAGCAGTATAAATACTGGATACCAGCTCACTTGTTTCTATGTGAAAGGATTTTCTTACTCCCACAAACCTCACTGCCAACTTCCTAAATATTTAGTGCTTCTGTGAACTTCTCAGTCTGCAAAAGCTAAAGTTTTCTAACAAGATTATTCCTCTTTCTCTGCTTTTTTAACTCCCAAAGCAAAAACCAAGGAACAGGCATTCTCAGACCACCTAGTGTTACAAAGGAGTGCATCATCACACATCTGGGAACATTATTTAAGTGCATTAAGCTTCAATTTAGGTACAATTATGCTTATTATTTCCCCTCAGCATCTGGTGATGACATCAGTTGTGTCTTTTCCAGATGACACTTTTCAAAACTAACCATAAAAGCATTCTGTTACCTGCTCCAAGGTATACACCTGCTTACGTATTTTATTAACAAGTCTGTAAATACAAAAGGGGTGTTAGAAATCTCAACTTTGTCCCACTTAGAATCATAGAATCATTTAGGTGGGAAAAGACCCTTAAGATCATCCAGTCCAACCACTGACCCTACTCTACCAGGTCTGCCACTAAACCATGTCTCCAAGCACCACATCTACACAACCTTTAAACACATCTAGGGATGGTGACTCAACCACCTCCCTGGGCAGCCTGTTCCAATGTTTGATAACTCTTTCAGGGAAAAATTTTTTCCTAATGTCTAGCCTAAACCTCCCCTGGCGCAACTTGAACCCGTTTCCTCTTGTCCTATCGCTGGTTACTTGGGAGAAGAGATCAGCTCCCATCTCACTACAATCCCCTTTCAGGTAGTTGTAAGGAGCACTTGGCTAGAGTTATGCTGTCACTTCCATACGCTGCTTCAGGTGCAACCATCCAGATGTGGAAGCAATGTCAGTTTTTGGAATATAGGAGAGGTGAATCCAAATCTCTCTAGGCTAAGCTGAAACTACTGAGGTTGAGTCTTCTACTACCTCGGCAAAGGTCTTAATTTCTAAGCAAAAAAGGTGGTACCCGTTTCTTTCCTCTTTGAATTGGCATTTGTCGTCTTCAGAATTTTCTATTTGCTTCACGTGCAACTTGCCATGAGATGCGTAACTAACTCAGGGCTACAGGGTGCAGCACAGAGATCAGATACTGGGGCTTTTGGTGTATGAGTGCTGGCTGATCACTGCCACATTTGTCTCTTCCTGTATGCCCAGGCCACTGGCACCTTTGCTCCATCACAAAATAACAGATAACGTAGGATTCAGAAACCTCTGAATACCTTCCCTTCGCCTAACTGAGGGGAAATGCTAATTTAAAATCACAGAATGACAGAATGGTAAGGGTTGGAAGGGACCTTTGGAGATCATCTAATCCAACCCCCCTGCCAGAGCAGGTGCACTTACAGCAGGTTGAACAGGAACGCAGCCAGGTGGGTTTGGAATGTCTCCAGGGAAGGAGACTCCACCACCTCTCTGGGCAGCCTGTTCCAGTGCTCTGCCACCCTCAAAGTAAAGAAGATTTTCCTCATGTTGAGATGGAATTTCCT
The DNA here is from genome assembly GCA_013397275.1 of Burhinus bistriatus. NCBI lineage: Eukaryota > Metazoa > Chordata > Aves > Charadriiformes > Burhinidae > Burhinus > Burhinus bistriatus. The sequence goes on along the minus strand of VYXH01009387.1, from coordinate 516,442 downwards.
GTGTCCCAGTTTGTGCCCGTTGCCCCTTGTCCTGTCACTGGGCACCAATGAAAAGACTCTGGCCCCGTCCCCTTGACACCCGCCCTTTAGATATTGATAAGCATTGATGAGATCCCCTCTCGGTCTTCTTTTCTCCAGGCTAAACAGACCCAGGTCTCTCAGTGCTTCCTCGTAAGAGAGGTGCTCCAGTCCCCTGATAGATGGGTCAAGAAACAGGTCAAATCACAGAAAATTAACATGAACCAAAGTAACGAATACATTAGGGAATGTGATTAACCTGAATCTAGAATCTATCTAGAATCAATTATACAGATCACCTATGTGCAAAAAAATTCTAAAAACTTAAAAAACTCCAAACAAACCCAATCTACTAAATCTAGAGAAAAGAGGAACAAAGGCAGAGAAGACAACATGTCCAACGTAACCAAGTGAAACAATATGGAAACTGGGAAGTAATTACGAGAAACGGACAGACACCGGAAAAATAATTTTCCAATCCTAAATCATTTTGGAAGTTTGCTGAGAACAGGAAATATCCTTTCCTTTTCCTTGGCTTTTGAATTCAGATTTTCCTTTTTTATTCCCATGAGAAATTAAGTTAAATATAACAGAAAAAATAAGGAAAATAATTTATCAATACATTGATCAAACATTTGTTGAAGAACAGCATACCCTATGCTCTATTAATTTATTTTTTATACATTCTTCTATTTCTATTTATCTCAAGATATTCAGATAAATAGTATCTGAAGTCCAAATTAAGGAAGTCAAGATTATTAACCAAGATTATTAGTGCACTGAATATAGGTCTGTCACCTCTTCTAAGAATTCTGAATGGGGATAGTAGTAAAAACATTAATTTTTATTCTTTTATTAAATGTTGTGGATGTAATGATCTAAAGATACAAGATGCACAGGTTTGAAGGTGAGGTAGTAGACTAAAGGTTTGAAAGTTCAAGTTTTTTAATACCCAAACTTTTTTTCAGGTTTAAGACACAAGCAACGAATCTGCTCTGCAACAATGAAGAATTTCAGCACAAGTATTTCACAAAGCAGACTAGAGCTGCTTTTGTGGTCCACGAAGAAGGCAAAATCAGACACAAAAGGCCTGGCCAAAATTCCCCCAAAGGCAACATCTGGAACTTATACAATTTCTGCTCATGCAACTTCTGTACAGATATTCTGCAAATTAAATCTACGGTTTTGTAATACACTTCTTTTCTTTGGATTATTATTTATAGCCTTTCTTTTCGCATTTCTAAAACACCTGATTTTCTTCAGTCTCAGAAAAACGTGGTTTCTTTCTCAGATTAACAACCGTATGCAAATATGCCCTCAGATTCATCTGCACCAAATAGAATTCTTTGAGGGCAACGTTCAATAAATAATGAGCTGTGCTGACAGCAGAGAGAAATATTCCATCTGCTCGTCTCAGGCCGCTTTCAGAGCACTACCACCACAGCCTGAGATGTGCGATAGTGAAACCACTTACCACAATCGTGAACTGAACCCAATCTATGTTCTATCGATTTCAGGACTCGTTCACTTTAATGGTACCGGCACCGCTAGTTTCACTTTCCTGCAATTCTCAAGCAATGTTGTCCACCTATGTCAGCAGGAATACCTGTGCCAGTAAAAGAATTTATCTGGTGATACAGGTGTTTTTTCAGTTGATCTGAAGGAGCTCCATAATGGGTACAGAGAACAAGGAGCAGTAATTTCAACTGAACGTATGAGTCAAGGTATATTGGCCACTGCCTACACCCAGCACAGTGAATCACTCTGTTAGTACATCGGGCATTCAGGCAAAGCACATTTATTATTTATTTGCTGGTTTGGACCAATAAATCTCTGATTCATTCTTTCACCTTTTTCTCAACACAGTGGAAGAGGAAAGTATCGGAAGAAATATTTTGTGCAAAGCCCTTACTCTCCTCTACTCTTTTTAAGATTTCCTGTTAAAAATGAAAAAATGTCAGAAAAATGTCTCTAAAAAGGACCAATTAATGTTTGTTTTTCTCTCTAATTCTCTTCATCCTCTCTACCCTCTTAGTTTTCCAGATCTTCTGAAACAGTATCCACCTGTCAGCTTTCCCACATTTACACACATGTGAAAACTTATTTAAGTTGGATCTGAGAAACTCCTTTTAGAGTATTGCTATATATAGTTCAGCTTGAAAACCCAAGTTTTAACTTCACCTTGTTCTTCCCAAGTGTTTAAATACAAGAACTTTAAATCTTATCTATTTGTGTACTAAGGCTGTGAAGCACTTCCTCACTCAACAGTAAACTTGTTCAGAATGCAGAATTGTAATACGCTGGTTTGCATTACAGTAAGGTATTACCTAAGGCTTTGCCACTACAGATCTGTCGCAGTTCCTTGGTTTTCTTCATTATTTGCCATCATTTTTTTGGTTAATTCATAGCTTGTGATTGTTATAACAAATAACATGCTTAATAACACACTGCTTTGAAGTCCAAAACAGCGTAAAATTCAAAATATTAACATTATCATTCAACTGAAGTTTACAGTTTACACAAGACCAAACAAGTTGATCAATTTAACCTAGAATAAGAAGCTTTTGCTCAAGCAAAACAGTGAAACAGTATAATGCAAATACTTAGCAAAGTTATAAAATAAAAACAGTTTACATTTCTACTCAAATCTGGTTCAAGAAGAATTTCCTTGGATTAGCCAATACGGAGGCATTTTTCAAGAAACTGTTTTTCAGATTCTAATGAATAAGCAATGCCCACTTTACAAAGTGCTAACAGCTGTTTTACAGGCTCTTTCTCTCCCCAATTAATTTAAATAGCACAGTTCACAGAAATGATAACTATGTCATCTCCACTGATTTCAGTCTGCTGTTCCACTCTGTAGATTAAACTTTTGCCATTTTTTCACCCCATACATAGAAACAAGTATTCTAGAAGACTGAGTTGGAACCATTCCCAAAACAGTAAGAAAATTTTAGATTCATGTAAATGACATGGTACGGTAGGCTTCAGCTATGCGGTATTTTTTAATAGCAAAATCACTAGCAAATTTTGAAACTTACTGAAAATTAGTGAAAAATACACCATAACATAATGTATCAGTACACTTTCTTTTTCTTTCCACTTTACAGCAGTGAAAAGTTTACGTTAATGAATAGGTAAAGAATAGGTAAATTCAGAAGTTAACTGGAACCAAATGTAGATAAAACGTATCTGTTGTAACCATTCATTTCCCCTTCACTTAACCATTGACAAGCCCTGACAAGGCTAACACAACAGCAAGTGCTTAAAGGCTGACAAAATCTCCATAGGTGTACTCATTTTTATAAATTTAAAATTATTATTTATATGCTTGTAGATGTGTGATTTATAGGCCAAATTGTTCTCAGACACAGGCGTGACCATGAGGTACCCAAGCGCAGAGAGCGCGCCTGGCGGGGCTGTGGACGCTCCCTCTCTTCCTGCCTTACAACTTCCAGTCCTCTGGTTCACAGAGGGATGTTGCTCCAAAATTCTTGCTCTCTATCCCTTTCCCAAGCGCATTTACTCCATATTGCAGCTTTATCTGCTAACTGCAATTGCATTTCCATAAATACCTCACTGAACTTGTTTCCGCTGGGCATAATGGTGACAAAACCCTGCTATTTTTTTAATCAGTACGCAAACTCCCATTGACTTGTCCAAATATTTACAACTGATGTTGTGCAACAGCAAAGCCTCCAGCACATTCAAGCCACTATGAAATGTTCTCTCTAATTTGCTTATACGTAAAAGCTACAGAAAGAAACCCGTCTGGGAGAGAGCAGGTACTAGGCAGCACGTGTGGTATTTCCCTCTACCACCAGCCCAGTGTTCAGCCATTTTCAGCTCAGGTTTCTATTTATTTGGTAACTTTCCACAGAATTCCTCTTCCATAACTTTGTCCAGCTGCTCCCGAATCCATGTAATCTTTCAGATTCCACAACAGCGTCTATAGGAATTTCCACAGCTCACTTTTGGGAGAGCCATCTCTTTTCCTTGGTTTGAATTTGGGTCAAGTTAGTTTTATTCGATGCTTCGTGGCTATCATTCTACAAACAAATAGAGAGGTTCTTTAACCTTATAATTAATTTAATACAATTAATGAAACTATTTGACTGAAATATCCCCTTAAAATTATCTGTACCCCTAATGTACATTACATAAATGAAAAAATACTTTTTTTTTTTAAGCAATCACTATTCTTCTTTGGCCAAACATGTACAGTCCCCCTCTTATAACAGACTTTCTTACTAAACTTCACAATTATCTACAGTCAGACTACACTTATTAATAGCAAATATTAATGTAGGGGAAATAGTAATGTGTTAATGATAAATATACTAAATTCTTATTATGCATACGGTATATATTGCTATAGTATAGGATTTATATTATATTATTAATACAAAATATTGACTATTTTGCAGGCTAAAGTTACATTTTAATATTCAACCACATTTCAGAGCATTCAAGCCAAGGCAAAAAGCTAACCTCTTACAACGTTCACCTTCACAATGCAAAGGGACCCCTTCAGTGGAGTTCCGCTTTCCCATCTTAGGCTTGCAACTGCAATCACTACCCATCTGACCACTGACCAATATTTGGAAAAAGCCTTTAGCAGTTTGTACTGTGTTAATTATTCTAGGGGATTAATTAAAAAGCCGTTTGAGGACTCTTAAATTATGTTGGCATTGTTTTATACAACAAAATAGTACAGACAACTGAGATCCCAAACTGTAAAGCTTTACTTCAAACTGATTCATCAACTCGACATCTACTTAAAAGCACGCCGTTATTGACTCTGGTTGGAATAGTGGCAGGGAAATTTTTATTCAGGGAAAAATTCAGAGTACTTCAGTGTGAATTTAGCCTATGAAAAGCTGTGTTATTAGATTCTGCATGTGTTTGTTTTAAAAACTGAACTTATTCTAACTCACTATCAACACCCAGTAAATCACGTCTGACATGAAAGAAATTGTCTGACTTCGTCGTTTCATGTATAAGATTTTCATTACCATTATCTAACACATAAATGTGAAATTAAGAGCAGGGAACAAGACCTTTAATAATTGTTTTACATGTTTTCCTCTACAGTTTCCTGAAATTTGCCAGCAACGGCAATGAAAATGAGCACGATTTCTACCTATTTTATACATATGCACACATAAACACAGAGGCCGACAACTATTTATTTTAACATCACCTGTTAGTAGTTTGCCGCTGACGCACTTTGTGAGTTGCTTGAGAACGTATCTAAAAAATAGTTTCACCTACTACCCTCACAATCGGCAGTTACAAATAAAACGTCAAAAAAAAACAGAAGGCGAGTGCTGGTCTGGCAGCACGCAGAGAGCGTGCTGGACTCAGCCCGGAGCAGGGTATTCTCACCCCAGGTACCCCGACCCGGAGAAACAACTTCTACGTTGGGGTGGAGCTCAGGCAGTGAAGAGTCTGCATTTCAATTTCTGACTTCAAGGACTGCAGTTTACTTAATCAAAAGAACATAAGGAAGTGTGATATTTATCAGAACATACAGAGAACATCAATTCTCAGCCATAATCAACAACAGGAGCAGTCACTTACGTAAGTGCCGACTGATACGGCACCCAAGAATTAAGCCCCCACAGCACGATATGTTTATTTTGCCTCTACAGTAGACAGGATGAAGTTCATCTTTCCTCCGTGTGGGTGGTGTAATTTGGATTTAGATTTGTAAAATTATGTAAAGGAAAGTAAATATACCAACAGACTAGTATCTGGGATCCAAAAGATCGATGGATGAGCACAGCTGGGCCTCAGGATTCTTCTTTCACAATTTGCACCCTGAATTTGCTAAATTTCTCTCCCCAAAATCTTTTTATTTCAAGGCAATGATGTTTAGAACAAATTCATTTCCTCCCTAAGACAGCTTGTGAATTCTGACAACTAAATGTGCTAGAGAAAAATCATCTTGATAAACTCTTACCAATAATGAAGCAACATATTAAGGAGAGACTTGCTCAAATGTCTTGAGTTTTTTCCCAGGAAAACTCTAAGAGGGGAAGGGGCAGGGGCAGAATCCACCAGTAGAAAAAGTTATGCTGCTATTGGAAATGGAAGCACTGAGTCCCAGCATCACCGCTCCGTAATAAAACCACCTCACCAGCAGCATTTTTTTAGAGACAAAGATGTAGGGAAAAGTTGCAGAACCAGAAAACATTGGAGGAAGAATGAAAGACAAGGAAACAGACTTCGAAATGTATTTGCTTCCTCATGGAAACAACAACATGTTCAGTGACCTACTGCTGACACACAAAACTTTTGTAAACACCACTGTAAAGTTTACTGGCTTGGAATCTTACAGCCCGAACAGGACTGTATGGAACGTCCCATATAAATCTGTATACATACACACACACACAGAATCACTTTGTACACTTGCAAGGAAAGTCAGGAGGAGTAAAAGAGGGGGAGAATGAAGCTCACAATTCAAAACACACTGGGTATCAGAGGTGGAGCAAGGAAAAGCAGTTTTGTGTATCTTTTCATGTCTTGGTTTTTAAGAGATGTTTTAGGGATAATAATGGAAGAGTTCAGGGCTATTAAATCACGTGTAAGACAGAAGTAGCCATGGAAACAATTTGAGGAACTAAGGCAGGAATTCTGACAGAGGTAAAGTCTGATGTGTGAAATTCTTGGGCATGGTAACTACCTAAAACCGCAGAATCTACGTGAATAGCTTTCCTGTTCTCAGTAGAATGGTTATTTCTCATAAAAGAAAACTTCGTTCCAATAGTATTTATTCTTATTCTTAGAACTTCATAAGATGCTATGAAGTAGAGCGATTACTGGCTGATTCATGGAAACCAGCTCATTTATTTTGATTATTAATTCACCCTAATACTGTTACTATGACCTCTGCATTAACATCTTCAGTAATATTCCCACTGAAGGATGACACCACTTCAGTGCTTAGCGTCTACATTCAGAGCTTATGACTCAACTCTTACCTTTAAGTATTTTCTGGAAATAAATACATCTCCGATGCTAACTGCAATGGGCTTATTTCCATGCACAAAAATGAGATTCCTAATTAATGCTTGCTTTGTTTCAGGATGTTTAAAAATCAAACCTGGGACCCCAATGAGATTACAGACTTCTTAAGTTACATGGAATTAGGTGTGAAAATATTTTAAAAGATTTTAAAATAGTACTAGACTCATTTTTTACATTTAAAAAATCATACTCTAATTAAGAATATTCTAAGGTGTGCTTTATGAGAAATTTTCTAAGCACACGACTAAGTTAGCAATCATCTTTTTGTGTTTGAAGGGTTTTGGAATGGATAAACCAGAAATAGATTTGTTATACTTATCCTTTCAATTACTTAAGTCCAAAAGTACAGATTGATTGATTTGAAGCATATATTGTTTGGGGTTTTTTTGTTTTGTTTTGTTTTTTCAAATAATCATGAGCATAATAACTTAGGAAAGAAAATTGGGGACATATTTGCATATGCAAAGATATCCAAAGTATCTTGGGCATCAAAGACAACACAGCCTGGTTAACAATGACAGGCTGCTGTAATTACCCATGCTAATGTACTTCTGCGTAGATTACACTGTACTGTGCAGAACCTAGCTGTTTTCTGAACAGAGAGAAAGACTTCCAGAAATACCGAACCTTCCTAATAAAACTGCCGTTCAACTTTTTAGGAGTAAACTAAAGAATTAGTAACTGTTTTAGCTTCTTCACAGAGGACATCTTTTTCCATTTTTGTTCTATTCAGACTTACGGAGTAAGCACGAAAAATACATTTGCATATGCTATGAAAAATACATTTTGCTTCAGGAAAGGAGTAGGTTTAGGTGATCTTATGCAAAATTTTGAAAGGAAGTCTGTTCAGTGTTACTGTATGAGCAAGTAGCAATGGAGGATATTTGGAGACAGGAGGAGCCTTCCCTTTTTTAATACTAACCACTTCTATTCGCTCTTCACATCTAATAGAGAGGCCTTAAGAAGCATACTGACATGGTCACTGAGAATTTTTCTTTACATGTTTATTTTTTAAAACTTTCATCTTTATGATAAAATCACTTACTACTTGCCCTGCATTTCCTGAAATATTTTCTGAGCTTTTTTATTTTTTTTCTTTTCCTCCCCCTTTTTAAACAAAACCTCACAGCAGATGAGAGCCATGCACTAGAAGCATAAACATGGAAGATAACTTTTGTTGCACTTTACCATGTCATTCTATTCTGGGATAATGATTTTATCTGTTATCATTCCTTTTAAACTTTATTTACTTCTGTGTTATTAGAGTGCATTTGTGGACTACTTGTTATCTATCAGGCCCTCTTTGCTATTCTCCTTTCCAGTACACTGTTGTCAGCTGACGACATCTTGTTCTTATTTAGACACTTAAAACATTTTCATTGCCAATCCTTTTCTTTCAGTACGCATGCCTGACGTCCAGTGAACACAGTGGCAGGATTATGAATGAAATGATGTATGTGAAACTAGTGATAAATTGACGTGATTAGAACATATAGCACAAATCTGTACAACTTTGGAAGTCATGGACTTAAACAGGAAAAAATGAAAACAGAAAATAATTCCTGCAAAAGCGTGGGAAGTAAAATATTAAGACTGAAGAACATTTTTATTCTGCAGACATGACATCTAATTTATTCCATTTTTCAAACCCACCATGAAATTCTGTAAGCGAAATACTTGTTTTGCATGACAGAAAGGAATAGGTATGTTCAAAATCACAAAGAATCCAACAAAATGTCTAAATAATGTATTTCAGGTTTTCGTGGGTAGATTTATCCTTTAATAATCACTGTAATAATCTACACCGATCATACTGAGTTTTGCCCAAATGACAATGAATTTTCAGCAGTATGTCCAGCTGATTAGGTACAATTCACCACATGTTTTAGGCAATTGCTCATTTAAGGTCTTCTTTAAAATTCCTTAGAAGTTCTGTAACATTTCCAGAGACTGAAAGAAAAACCATTTCAGATCCTATCCAACACAAAGCTAGGCTGGACAGGCAGTATTATAGTGGATATCGGTGGATACCAGAAAAAGGCAGTAAACTAGGCTACTAAATAGGCAGCATTTCTTTACAGTTCCTGAACCCGTAGTGACAATATGTGAACTTTGTTCTAAAAATCCTTTCTTTACCTTGCCAGATAGCAAAATACACTACCTAGATAAAAAATTCATCTGCTAAAAAATTCATCAGATCAAAGACAGTAACAGTAATGTAGTGAATGAAAGGAAATGAAAGTCTAATTTCTCAAATATTCCTATCTTGCCACTCTACACATGATAGTAATCGGTACAGAAAAGAATTCACTGCTACTGACTGGTGTTTCTCTGGACAAATGTTGCCTTCCATTCAAGTGATGTTTAGCCTGCTTTCCTTTCTTAGTGAAACCAGAGCACTTCAAATATCAACTTTCACATCAGGGACCTTCCCATTTCCTACATTTCCCTTGCAATAGCAGATACTACTCGCTCCATACTTCGCTCAGCAGCCGCTTGCTGGCATCATTCCTCTGCATGAGATCCCTTGACAGCATCACATACATGAAGTCATCCTTTCTACACAATCTCAACAGCAGTTGGTGATGAAAAGATGGCAGAGATGGATAACGAAGACAGCTTTTTAATGGGTCTGAATGACTCACAATTTTTCAATATGAAATCTGTAGATTCTGAAATGATACCAACCTACACTAAAGGAGATAATGAGTTATAAATCATAATCAAGGAAACGGGAGAAGTAGATGACTACCAAGATGAATGTTGGCATCCAGATGCTATATCAAAATTATCTGATGTTTCTACAGCTTTAAAACTGCAGCAACACAAACCAGATTTATGGGAAGCGCCGCATCATGTATGTGATCTGAAACACTAAACAATTCCGGGGGGAGGGGAAGTGCATTGGCTTCTGTCATGTCAGTAAGACAAGTTCATTATTGCTGAAGTATTCAAGTAGCTCATCACCGAGACTGATATTAGTACCAAGCATTAACTGCAAATAACCTTTTAAGCAATTTTTCCCTGAGTCCCTCAGGAGTAAAACAACCCTCCCAAAATAAGCCTGAATTAGAATCATTAACAAGCAGAGAACAAGAACAAGCTTTTATCCTTGTACACTTTGCCAATGCAGTGTTTCTCATTTTCATTCTCTGGTCAGACTGAGGAGACTTTTTTGATCATGATAGGTCAGTTTATTTTTCAAATATATGAGAGTACTTACCAGCAGTAAAGCTGTAGAGCTGTCTTCTGTGCTTTCAACAGTCTCAAAAAGAATTAGAAGACTCCTTTTGCTAGTTTTATACCCGTTTTGGGAAGAAGTTTGCCTTGGACATCTTCCACTAATTGCCACAAAGACTTGTCCAATAATCCAAAGGCAAAATACTAACCTTCTTTCCTAATGTAAGGCTAATCTAAATCCCCTCTGCCTTTTTACTGTGGAGGCAGGCAAATAGTAAACAGGAGGAGAATCCTGCTCGGTGGCCTCATTTGCAAAACCAGTATAAAAGAAGGAAGTTTCCAAAGTAATGGCTGTGATAAAAGGAGTTGTCACTCAAAGCCAGATGTGGCTTCAGAAGACTGTTTTTAAACGCTGAAGCACTTTGTTCAACAGGTCAGGACATATGAACACTGAGACGTAAAATGTGCATTTTTGTTTAACCTTAATACAAATACAAGGCTCCACTTTAAACTTTGAAAGAAAGTTAGCTTACTGGCTGCCTATAATCTTTGTATCAGTCTTGAATGCAGGGCTTGGAGAAAACACAGCTAGTGGTCATTTTATATTTTACATGAAAATACAAAAAGTATTTTGCTTTAGCACAATGAAATGCCTGTTACTAGACAGACATTATCTATTACTGGATTTTTTTGGTAGTGGCCTTACCTGGTATTAAAAATACTTAGTGCTCTATAACGTAGTCTAAATACTGCAGATTCTGCGTTATTTTTTCTGTCTTATAGGCCACATTTAACATAAAAGGTTTTGTCTACCTAATCAACAAAATCAAACAAGAGCATCCATTATTATTTCTGTCTTAATTCAGCTAGCCTTACAGAAACAGACAAAAAAACCCCTGTGAACACAAAAAGGTCTCATTTCAAAGGTTTAGATTAAAATATAACCCTTCTCTGCCATTGCCAAAGTTTCGTTTTCATGTCACAGATTTCTGATCTGTAAATATGATTATCTGAAAGCCTATCTAAAAGTTATTAGACAGCTACTATTACAAAAGTTTTTCCTAAAAGCATCCCAGGAAATGAAGTCTCAGAGATCACGTCAACCTGCTACTTGTGTTCCGGAGTCCTGTAGTAATAAGGATGAGTGTGACGGAGAGAACAAGCTCTACAACGGTTACGTGACTCTCATGAAACAGGCATTCAACGCTGAACTCACAAAGTGCCGCAGGCATAATGGATGAGGGAAATGCACAATGGCCTACTGAAGAGTATACTGTATCTGAAGCACAGAACTTTAAAGCAATTTAAGCATTTCTAGATTTGTAGCACAGGATTATCCATGCCCTTACATACCAAAAATCAGAGAATCGCTGGTAAAAAAACTGTGCTACAGGATACACTACTTCCAGTGCTTGAAGAAGAAAATTACTCAGAACTTCTTGAGGTTAGGTTGTTTGTCACACATTTACAAGCAATTATGCTTAATGGAAAGGAGAATTAAGGGTCTCCCAGTGCAGAATGAGAACAAAAAGAGTACATGTTTTGAACTGAAAATCAGTCATAATTCTTCGACATTATAGTGGATGCACTGCTGTAGAAAATGCATTGTGATGAATACTGTGACTAGGTAATTACAGTTGAGGTTCCTGAAAATACTCCTACAGTCTCCTATACATTAAGTGAATTTTATCTTTCATTCAGTGTGTCTAGCTATCATTTGGATTTTCCTTAGAAGGAGATTCCTACGCTTTAGATTACTCTCGACTACTACATTTGCTACATGAATTTAGTTCTTCTAAACTCTCGTAATTTCTTGAGGCCTCCCAGCTGACGTGAATTTCACTCCATGCTGGGAATCCTATGTCTTAAATTCTGTGCAATATAAATTTTTTGAAAGAAGGCTACTGCCTCTTAGATGAGTCCATACAAATCATTAGAATCCTTGATTCTATATAATTTTTGTCGCTTTTGGTACAGAGAATTTTATTCACTGATACCGTAGGTCAAACTATAATATGGGAACCACCTAAATTTCTTACCATGAAGTGCCTATTTATTTAAGCTGCAACTTCGCTAATCCCCTAAAAATTATATTTTAAAAACATTTAAACACATTCTGACAATTGATACAATTTAATAAAGTTTTATGTCCATTACCTTTAAAGATGATTTGGTCCGAGGTTCTGTTTTCTGTCTGGTAAGCTTGTTTTGAATAAGCAATGACTGATCTGTACGAGCATCATAATTTCCATGTTCTGAATCATCTGTGTATGTGTCTTTGTCCTTTCCTACGTCTGAAGGAAAAAACAGAAGAATACAGTGGGCTCATTTTAGGTTACAGTGGAGAGAAACTAACAGTATTTCTACAGCCACAGTTGAATATTCATTTTAAGTATCCACTTTTCCTGCAAAAGTTTTTTATTTGAAATGTTATCATGCTTGTCTTAAACTAGAAGCGACTTCTATTTTTTGTAGAAGGCCTATAGAAACTTTTTTCTATTAATATTCAAGCCAAAAAAGCCCACAACATTCTTCACAGTAGTTTAAAAAAAAAAAACAAAAAAAAACCACAAAGCAATATAAACCAAATATTCAAATACTTTTGTGCTGAAGTCACAATTGTCGAGACTCAAAATGTGTTGTAAAATAGGCAGGTGTATCCTGGAGACCAGAGTAACATCTCATGTTTTAAATTTAAATAAGCAATCTAAATGCCCGACTCCACTACACACATGCTCCTCATCATTAGCGTTAGATATAGTATTTGAAGATTTGCATATTTAAGGTATTGCAGTGACCACTTCAGAACACATTATAAGAGGTGCACCTGATGGTGGTAGACGATAGCTGACACCACCAAGAAAGTGTTTTCCTTTTTCATTGGATTTGTTTTTAATTGCTCAACAGAAGTTTTCATAAAACTTAGTTGAGTATCTTAAGATAGCTGCAGATGACCGGAGGACCTTCCCCAAAGCTTACTAAAACCCACTCTTACAGATTAGATTTCGTACTGCATCATCACTGCAGTCAAGTTTGAAGGACTTAAGTCTCTGAGTCACTCTACAGCCTCTATCAAGAGGGAGACTTTCCCACACATTTAATTTCCTCGCACATTCTCCCATCAAAAAATCATGACAATAGTTACCATTTATACCCAGCAGGAGTAAAATGAGGGGTAATGCCTGTAAAATGTTGGACCATGTAAGTTTTAATGAACGTTGGAAAATGGTTAGTCTTGAAAAATATTTTAAAGATTAAAAAGATGGAATAATTATTCCCACACAATTGTATCTTGGACAAATTGGAAATAGAAAAATATTCAGATAAAAAAGTTACCGACAAATCCTGAGCCAAGTTCTCATCTCGGCTTTCACATCAACATGGGAAAAGTCAGGGGAACTGGGAACAGCATTTAGCCCAGTAATTCTAAACCCTAAATAGAAGCCAAGAAACAAGTCATGGTTGCTGTGGGAACCACAATCTTGACTTTCCTGAATTTTATATTCATAAAAGCTCATCTGCAACAACAAAGTATTTTTCATTAAGTTGTTCAGTTAAATTCTCCACAGTAAGTGGTACAGAAAAAAAAATAACCACAATTATCTCACATAGCCTCGACATTTCTGAGACACAATATTAAACTGGAACATTTACCAAGAGCTGTTGTTTCTGCAATTTAGCTGCTTACACAATGATTACACAGAACGAGCCCTCAGTAATTTCTGATACTGATATTAACCTCAGTAAATCTGCGAAGGGATTTCTTAAAGTCTGAAATAGCCCATTTTAATTGTCAGGGCACCAAACTCAGAGATTTTACTTATTTTAAACAATGTTTTCACTTAATATACAGGTTAATCTGCGTAATGTAGGGAATGTAGTAAAAAGACGGTGAAGAAAGTTTCAAGCAGTAGGTATACAAAGTGGGAAACAGGATACTTCAGCACCTTTACAGATTTGACTCACACCTGGATGCGATGAGCTCTTAGCTTTCCTAAAGATCAAGGTCTTGTAACAGAAGCCAGTAAAATGAAAAGAGACAGCCCTATGAAACCCAAACTTTTGCATCTAGATAGGCCATTTAAGCTGAAGGAAAGACTCTACTTACATTAAAAAGTCTATTTTTATGAGGGACGTTCTAGAGGATTAGACATTATGAGTATGCTAACACTCCAAAAAAACCTTTGCAAAAGTACATAATGTTTTATTTAAACAATTTAAAGTTATTAAATGAGTCTTCCCTTAGTGCTCAACATACTTTTACCTGCTGAACATTTTTATGTTTTCAAAGACACAGCTTTTAAATTGTAGCATGTATTTTCTGCTTTGTAGATACTTTGACTAGACCAGTAGTTCCATTTACCTCTTCTGTAGCACATACTGAACCGAAATATTTAATATAAATAATTATAGTCAAAGAAAAAGTTCAATGGATTGCACCATATTTCTATACCAGAACGGGTTAGAAAGAATAATTTCAGTGTCCGTGTGTTTTGGGGGGCTCATTTTGTTTCTTAAGTTGAACTTTTTGTAAATTTCTTTTGATTAGTTTTAAAATTTTTAAAAGAATAGCGAATGAAATATGTTGGGTTTAGAAAAAGATATCTTGAGAGAAGCTCACAGAAATGAAACTTTGCCACTAGCAGCATTGGCTATGTTTTTGCATTCTTCTATGACCAGGTGCTTTTTCTGTAATAAGGTACCCACCACTTCTATTAAAGTAGGAAGTCTCTCTCCTGTAATTTTCCCACCCACCAAGCCAAAATTACACTCCCTTAAAGATACACTTACATGAACTAAATCAAACTTGAACTTGATCATTCCTAGTGTCAATAACGCATACTACAATACACGGTGTATTAAATCCTTAAGTCTTTCTTCCATAACTGCAGTTTCTAAATTTCTGTGACATTTTTATGTAATTTTTTTCTATAAAGGAACAGTATTTTCTGCCATCCTTTCCTCCACAATCTCTATTATTTAGTTTTTTCATTTTAACTGCGATTTGGGATTGCCACAAGCCAAACTAAGATAGCATCCCTGAATGTCACGGCTGGAGTTGTACTGCCCAAGGACGTTTTTAACGTAACATACCCCAAAAGCAGTGATAGGGACTAACAGTCTTTCTGTTTGACTTGCATTATAAGTATACATCGTTAAATTCAAACACAGAGTCTTTATTTGGCTGCAGCTCCACAAAATGTCATAAGAAAAGCTTGGCTGCCTCACGCTCTTTCCCTCTGCACTGTGGGAAAGCTACTGTTTACTTCATTTTTTTATTTCCCATCATGCCTTCCCTGGCCTTCCCAGTTGTTAGCTTCGAGAACAACTGCCAGCTCTCCCTGCTCTTATAGTTCTTGGATGGGCTCTAATGCCAACCACCACAACCAGCCTGCTTGACTTTGGGAGGGGGAAGGTGTAGGCAAGAAACCACAGATTTAAAAAAAAAAAAACAACAAATCCAGTTCATATTGCTTTAGAAGCTCAGGCTTTTACACCAATTAACAGCAAGATTGCTCCTTAACAGACCTCAGATCACTGCTCGCCTCCCAAGCTTATGTTCTCTTCTCCGCTGTTAATAAGTGCTGTCCCACCAGTGCTTTACTGGGCACATCAGAAAGATATGAGCCAGAAGTCCCTTTCCTGTATGCCAGGGGACTTCCCAGTACTCATAATATTTTTATTAAATGTGAGTTTTGGGGTGTTTTTTGTTTATTACTATTATTTTTTCCTCTTTTCAGAGCTAAAAAAGATGAAGCAGATTCTCAGCTGTGTAGGTTTAATCACTAAAATACTGCTCTACAATAGCCAATGATCAATGTTTATATGTTGAAATATATTAGCTGAGCAGATATAGTGTATTTAGCTTTCAGTTAATCTACACTGCAGGTATTAATTCAGTAAGGTAACTACAGTGAATAATAATTTCCAGAAATGTCTAAAAAAACCTTTAGTCAATGTAAAAACATGGCAAAGCTGGCAAAAAGTGTAATAAATGTTTATGAAATATTTTTCCATTTCTCCTTTATTGCAGGATCAAATTAAAAAAACCCCAAAAACTTAAATAATTTCTGTCCTGTTGGGGGGACTCTTGGCTAAAAACAGCTCTCCTACATTACTGTTAAAATAAATGGCAGATCTAGAGTTATCTGAAAAACTTTGAAACTCTGCTAAAACTTAAGAGATGTAAAGAAAAGAGGAAAAAAGAGGGGGGGGGAAGCATGATTTGTGTAAAACAAGAAAAAGGTCTGCTGCAGTGGAAGGACTGCAAATGGGAGGATGGGACTGTTGTATGCTCACAGTCATGTCCTCAAAGCAACAAGGACATCTAAAGGACATCTGCCTTCATTCTTAATCCCGTTTTTTTGTTGTGGGTTTTTTTTTTGTTTGTTTGTTTGTTTTTTTTGCAGGGGCGGGGG
>VYXH01009387.1:489347-499752 GCA_013397275.1 Burhinus bistriatus | reverse complement strand
GGTGTGAGTTGTTTGTTTTTGAGCTCCTCATAGGATTTTATTTATTTATTTTTCTCCTAGGGCTGTTCAGGTAAAACATTATTACTAATGCAAACAGAATGTGCACGACCCTTTACATGACCTCTTTATTAGTTTTCAGAGTACCCACCAAAAGCAAGAGAAAGATTTAAATATTAATCCTACAAAATCTTATATTTAAAAGACTATGTGCTTGCAGAGCTGAGTAAACAACTATATAATGTCACTATAATGCATTTTTAAGCAATTAGTACAGCCAATAACAGTATCTTGCTGATGTATTTCACTTACTCAGTTACGTAAATTAAAACTTGTGTGGCAGCTGAAAGCTTTTTGCACTGTTGTCACATAAAAAGTTTTATTTGAAAAAATCATTGAAGTCATATATACACAATTTGCAAGCCCCAGGTGACCTGTTATAGAAAGAAAAATTAACATGCTGTGATGACTTCAAGTCAGGAAAAGGAAGGTTTCTGCTTTCCCTAACACTGCAAAAATAAGATAGAAAAAAAAGACTGGATTTCAAACAGAGATGAGGATATCAAATCAGAGAAAAGGGTGACAGCTTGTAATTCTAGAGGCAGAGATCAAATCATATTTCAATGAAGTCAATGGGGATTTCACTATTCGATTCAGTAAGTCAAGGACTTCTCTTTAATTAGGTACATACTTAAATTCAATTAGATATCTATTTATAACTGTTAGCATACCTAAGCATATAACTAAGGAATGTGTACTGTCAGCTTGGATCCACGCTCAAGTATAAAGTGATTTTAAAAAGATTCAAGCATTAATCAAGGAGATAACAGATCTCTTCATCCCAGTAGTTGCTTTGCTTTGCTATCTTGTAATACAGAGGGATGACGAGCAGTTTCAGTCTTCATATATCACAAAAACCTGTCTACACTCCCTGACACATAGTTTTGCTATGCTTGATGCATGACGGTAAGATTTGCCCTAAGAGCACTTATAGGATAAAACGTTGGAGAGACTTTCATTTCTGGGAGCCTTTTACCTAACAACGCAGAATCATTTAGCTTAGAAATTGTTTTCTAGGTCCACACTTTGCATCTTCATTTTTAAGTCTTCTTCACTGCTTGGCTATCTTTCTTCATATTTCTATCATATATTTCTGAAGGGCCAAGAGTGCATTTTAGTTTTATGACAGTTAGAGGACAAAAAGCACTTGTCCCAGTTTCTCTGTAACATTTAATCCACCAATATACTTTAGATAACTGCAGTGTAGGATAGCAAGTATTTTTCAATTGAAATGTGGCACAATTATCGAAAGGAAAATTAATACAAAAATTATTCCTAAATAGTTTCTGTTTCACAAACTTTGATAGGAGGACTCTTGACCCAGTCCTTTGAGGCTACACATTTAGGGATAGGCCTTGCAAAGCTTTAGTAAAAATGAGAGCATTGTTCAAGAAATTAATCCCCTTTTGTCCTAATTTTAGTCCCAGAAACAACAAATAACCTGGAGAATAATATCACTACAAACCTGTATAAGCACATTGTGATGGATTTAGGCCTCCTTACTTGGTTCTGCTGTGTACTTGGAATACTACATTGCATATGTACATAGAAGGTTTTTCAGCTGTGTCTATGTATCAAAAACTACCATAACAGACAAGTGCAGGCTTTTCTTAACGTACAATTTCTCATGAGCTTTCAGCCAGTGGTAACCATTATAAAAAAATATTTCTCATTTTTAAAAAGGGAGTCAGGCAGGTATTATTGCTGTTTGGAGGAGTTAAGATGGTATACAGAATTGGTACAGGCAGATTAAATGCCCAAAGCGCTTTGATATTTTGAACCTCAATATTAAGTCTGAAGACTAATTCTTATTAGTTCCAGCGAGCATTGTGCTCCTAACGGATCACTCAGCTTCTTCATCCATGCTGCCAGCTCTCCAGGCATGAACCGGCTCCAATACGGGAGCTGGGTAATTCCCTCACACACCAGGTATAGGAGAAACTGCCCTAATGCAGCTTTTCAGTCATCTCACACCAGAGTCAGAATAGATGTGACATCCTTACCTATGGCAGGCGTTGCCTAAGGGCCACAAGCTTCCGAAAAAATTATCCGAATAGTCACAATGGAAACATCACGTTTCTGTTGAAGCAGAAACTGACCCTGGTTTTCTTGAGTCATATCCTCCGTGATCTTTCAGTCCCTCTTTTCACGTAAGCATTGAGTGTATCGCACAAGTTATTCTGTCCATTTGTGTTTATCGTAACATCCCTTACTCAAAATTCACTTACAAGCACTTCTGTAATCGAGCACTGAAAAAAGTTTTTATCATGCAGTTATTATGATACTTTGCTGGATTGTTACTTTTGGTTCAGGTCTTCATTTCTCAGTTCACTACATTGCAGCACGGCACATAAATAAGGGAGTTTCTTATATATAAGCTTTGTAGTAGTTGGATTCAGGATATATTCAGAATACAAGGTAACCGTTACAGCAAAATTATCAACTACATCATTCACGATCAAGTTTCCTATCTAGGAAGGATTTCATGCCATGCTAAGGAAGATGAGTTACGATGCATAAATCTCTCATAATTAACCTAGTTCAGAAAAAAAAAAAAAGAAAAATGAATAAATTAACTAGTGTTGTTTTATTTACTACTAAGTGTTGGGTTTATTTGCCAAATAACTTAAAATTAGATACTTATATCTGAATCCTGAATGCCAATTTCTATTGACTATATTATCCATTACTCATTTTTCACATCTTATTTGAAATGAAATATTTCAGTCTAACAGTGGAGGGCAGATCCTCTGATGATCCTCTACCATTTCTGATGGTAGGATCTGCAGAAAGCTACTCATATGCTTATTTGCATTAGAATGAGCAAATTGGATTTTTAAGTTAACAAGCAGACTATCAGATTCACAAGTCTTTCTCCTAGCCCAGCTGGATTTCCAATACGGCCTAACTCCTGAAAATCTTGATGCCTTAGCTGTGTATGCGATTAATGCCTTTAAAAAAATCCAGTTTATCTGTATTGTAATGAGAAATCCCTTTTATAAGTCTGGCTCACAGATGAAAGTGAACATAAAAAAAAAAAGGAAGTAAAACCTGGCAACACTAATGATGGTAATTTTAACAACAGAAAAGGATCTAGCAAATGGAAAAATATATCACATATCAGTCCAAGTAATGCCACTGTCCTTCTATTCCTTTTGCTAAATCCAAAGGACCATTTAAGATTAGACCATCCAGTGGAATATTATTTACTAGTTTTGTGAGCCTTTGCACCTTATATAGTTCTTTTTCACCTGTACCATGCATTAGAAGAGAGCGTTTATCTCAGTTATGACAAGAAAAGAGTGATTCCTCTTAGAAAAAGGGAGTTATTACTCAAATAAAGTAAAAGAAATTCTCCCGCAAATCATGTAAATTCCCTTCAGTTTAACTCAAGCGTACTTCATTTTCAGTTCAACAATAAAGAGCTGCTACCTTCTCTTAAACTCAGCCAACTGACTTCTAAAAAGCACACTCAAAACTCCAAAAAGCTACGTAGTAACCACCTCCTATAGTTTTAACAGAGATTACTGAAAAGAGTTTTTCAACTGTTCATGGAATAAAATTCTAGTGCAAATAACCTTCATCGAAACTGTTCACATTCAGATTTCTTTTAGAAAAGATGATCAACCAAATTTGTGATTGTTCAAAGATAAGGTTTGTTCCCCTTATGCATATGATGCCCTTCAAGGAAAAAGAAAAGCATTACTTTAAAATTTATCACTTACTGTTTCTTTATACATTCATATGCACACAGATATACCCCCACACCAGTGAAGCAGCTCCTGGATTAACAAACTCATTAGTTAACCTTAATGTGGCTGCAATTCTGTTACGCTTCTAGAACTTAAAAAAAAAAGTTCTAGAAGAAAACAAATTTTTATTAATGTGACCTTCTGCACGTAATTACTATGTAGCTACTAGGAACTAACTATTCCCCACTGATTTTTTCCAGCTCCAACTAAAGCCATAAGCTATTATTTGTAGCTGCAGTAAAGCCAGAAATTCAGTAACTGAATTTAAAGCTATGTCACTTAAATCCAGCTGGCACAATCAAAGTAATAACTAAGCGTGTCTTTCAGGAGAAAAACAAGTCACAGCAAAACCAGAATTGAATATACACTACATTTTTAAGCAAGTATCCACAGGGAGAAAAAAAGTATACTTTTGGAGAATGAATGTCAAATGCCTGAGTGTCATTGCTGTGACTTTCCAATGTATTAAAAAATGGATGATACTGGAATTATACTGTTACAGCAATGAGTTCAGACTTCAACATCCAGGTTCTTGTGTAATACATATTTACACATATCTACAAATATAATACAAGTATTTTCATTTTTTTTCCCTGTATTTACCTCTTACAAGATCCCGACACTTAATTCTAAAAAAAGTATGAAAAAGATTTTTCCTGTTTTGCTAAATCTTTTAGGTATTTGTGATTATTGCATCAACACGAGAGAGTAGTCCAGGTAAATCCTTTATCACAGGTATACTGTTCTTGTTACCTAAAATTCCACTGTGAGACTCAGCCTGGCTGTCTGTCATGTCACTTAAGCATCTCTCCTGTGCCTGGCATCAATCATTCCATACCTAGGCAGTAAATACTTCTACTGCCTCTACAAGAGTTGCTCTGAAGTCTTCACAGTTCATATTAGAACAAAAACTTTAGGCATCTTTCAAGAAAAATTTCAAGTATTACCTCAATACAGTCTGTAACTTAATGTTACGAAGTTGGTCTTTCCTGTACAATTCGGTAACTGGAATCTCAGTCTTCCACTTCCCTGGCCCGCAGCTTCAGCATCAGGATACTGGTTACTCTGCAGCGGTCTCCCCCATGGCGAGAAATCCTACCTTCTAACCTTGCGTAAATATTTCTGAAGAAGTTTTGACAAATTGGAATGTTCTCATCAAAAAGCTTATTCAGAAAATTCCCCCATGTTTGTGGTTATAGGATTTGACTCGCTACTTGCAGCTAAATGAGTCGACAAAAATGAGTGTGTCTTCTTGTCGAGAATAAATTCACTGTGGTTAGTTTTTCCCTAACTACAGTATATTTGTTAGCAGGCGTATTGGTCTCAGAGAAGTTCTTAGGTAAAAAGGCTTTTTCTGAACAGTTAAAAAGCAGGAATCTTTCACTCATTTGATGAGTAAAAATCTTAAAAGAAGTTGCAGTGGAGCTGGAGGGATTATCGTTCTTCGGTGAACTGGGAACTCTGATCTTAGTTTTATCTTTTGTGAACTCGAGTCACAGCAAGTGATAAAAGCCACTTAAACCAGAACTTTATACTCTTGTATAATGCAAACATATAGGAAAAGAAAAAGCTTTTTCAAGGAAGTAGCAGCAATGACATGGTTTTGCTCTGGACTGAACACCAAATTCTACAATCTTGCCTTGATAAATGCAAGGCATAATGTTTCACTTAATGTCCAGATCCAAGCAATAGGTGTTTTCCACCTTAGTAAAATCCAAAAGCCCCGATCATAACCTTCACTGGGTGGGAATTTCCACGAAGCTTTGGCTAAGCACTGAGCATTCCAGCGCATCTGAAACCTCATAGTTCACGTGATATGTTACAGATGCTCAATGCTTATTACTTTGCTTGAATTTACTGATTCCTCAAACCAAAAACACTACTTACCACCTAAAACTAACAGAGGAAAAAGAACATAAATCCATAATGTCCTTGGTCCCTTTTGTGGTAGCAGTAACAAAGGTGTAATACATTATCTTCTTACTTTATAAATCCGTTGACGTCACTAACTAAACAAGTCCAACAGATTTATGGCCTCGTCTATAGTCAACTGCAATAAATGAGAACCTTTCCACTGAAGTCTTTGATCTGATGCCTGTTAGTCCCCCTCTCACAAGAAGACGGTTTGTCTATGGACACAATTCTGGAAGAGGAAAAGCCATTTGCCCTATTTTATGTACAGTTCTGTGACGTTGCCTAATTAAAAATTCATCACATTCACTTAATTCAGCATTCTTTCACGTTCTCAGGAGAGCAGTTTGAAAAGGTTCACTAAGAAGATGACACCCATTAATCAGCCTATTTTGTAAACTCCATCAAAGTACTGACTAAAGCATGCAGCAGTGCTGCATCATTTTTAGCTATTTGGTGATCGAAGTTCAAGCAGCAGTATTCTTTTTTCCACCACCTGCCCCCACCCCCCAAAATTCAGGATAAAATTGAAAATTTTAGTCTTGAAGACAAAGTCTTACCCACATAAATACGATCAAGCACAAACAAACTGTATTTTGAAGGTTTACAGGAAGGCAGTTTTTTTAAAGGCACATTTAACTGTCCCTGATTTCTCTCCCTGGTAATGCTGATTTTTATCTAAGGCAATTCTTACTACTGACTTCTTAAATTTATTGATAAACACTTTTTCCTTTCTTGCTTGTAGCTGAAGATCCTAACCGATTACACTTCTGTAAATACAGAATAACTTCACAGATTTCAGTGAACTAATTTGGGATTAACGCAATTAACATGAGCAAGTTAATGAATCAAGTTAGCAAAGGGCTACCATTTAAATATTTTTCTGCCTCTTCAAAGAACATAGCTGTCGTCAGAAGAGGAAAAACATCCACTCCAAAGTTTAATACAATTTTGAGCTCATGAGACTCAATCTATCTTTTCCTCGATCGCTGAGCCCTCCATGTTTCTTTTCAGGTTAAAACTAGGTGATGTGAACGAAAGACTTCATCACTTGCTAAGAGAAAGAATTACTGCTGCCATACATAAATATGCAATGATATCAGCACATCTGTGTGTAAGCAATTACTAAAAAATAGAACAGGATATAAAAAAAAAATTGAAGCAACTTACAACAGTGAAATCTTCCAGTACCTGTGCCTGCCTACCAGTGAACCCAGTTACACTAAGAGAGCGCAGTAGCTTCAACTGGAACCTTACTGAGACACATGACCTTCTTATACAATCTTCATGCCAAATTTTTGGTATGTGTCATGATTTCGGAACATTTTGACTGTTCTGGAGGAAGCATCACTTTCACTCACATTTCCAGTAGCCACCTCTTTAGGAGACCTTGAAGAGCCTCTTATCTAGCATATATTTTGGGCATCAAGAAAAATCAATGCTAGAACACGTGAGACATGAGCAGAAATAGCTTTCTGAAAGCAGATCACTCATTCAGCATGAAGAGAAAATTTCTAGTTTGATGCTACATTGAGTGTGAGCAAAAAGATCTTTCACAGTAGCTGTGCAATGTGCAGCAATATCTATGTGTATTTCAGATGGGTAATACATGGCCAAGGAATTTAAAAATTATTTAATTTTGGAACTTGCAAATTACTACTCATGTGTGTATATATAGGCTCATTTTGCAGTTGCAAGGATAGGATTATTCTAATAATTCTTTTCTTACTTTCTTGGACTCAATTAAATTATCAAAATGGCATTAATACAGGTACAAATATGCCCCAATTATAGCTATTTTTCTGTGTTACTTTTTGGTTTTTTTTTCCCCCAGAGTGGAACACTTTTTATACTTGAAAGCCTAAAGCAGTTCTACGTGAATATCTATAGCAAAAATAACAACATAACAACTGCAGCTGTGACAATACTGAATAACATGACTATACAGGAATAATAACTGAATAATAGTAACTACTTCAAAGGAATTTCAAATACACACTTCCAAGTGATTGTATTATGAAGGATTGTTATGGGAAAAGGTTAAAATGAGTATATGAAAAAATAATTCTCTGTCTTCAGTCCCTATTTACTGTTAGTCTAAAAGGTGAGAAAGTATCAGGAAATTTATGATAGCACGTATTTCTTTAGTCACATTTAGTCTCCTCTTTCAAAAAACCTGGCAGTTCAGGGGAAGTATGGCCTCTCCACACTTAAGTACCGCAAGTTTAAGTGAAGAATCATTAATTTATTATTATATCAGTTCAGACATAAACTTACCTAAAAATGGATCACTGTATTCCGTATTAGACAGCTTAAGCAAGTTGTTTTCCAAAGTCTCCATCACTTTAGCTGGAATAAATACAATATTCACATCAGCATTCATTTGTATTTTCTAAGTAAAAGATACTTTTTTTTTTTTTTTTTAAAGTGTGCAGTTTCGTCGTATAAATATNAGCATTCATTTGTATTTTCTAAGTAAAAAATTCTTTTTTTTTTTTTTTAAAGCTGTCAATGACTCAAATGAAAAACTTTAGGCTGAAATTTTGAAGAGCACTTTCCATTAATGGAAAAAAGAACAAGATGACTTTTACTCTTTTCCTGAGAGAAGTTTAACTCCGTGATGTAACTTATTAGAGTAATAATTAATGCCTATCAACATTAAGGAAGGATTTATCAAAATTCAGTAGCAGAAGCCAGCTGAGTTAACTTATTCTATACAGGTTCACACACAGTTGCCAATAGTGTATGGCAATAGTTGGCAACAGGTGACACACAGAGATTGGGAGACTAATCTCTCTGTTGAGGCACGTTTATCTGTTAAAATAGAAATCCTAAAATAAAAGTAGTTCCTTTTTCCAACACAAGCTAAAATTCATAGGGGATTTTCTCCCTTTTCTCTCATTCTCTCCATACCACTCTTCCCTGATTCTGCTATTCATGAATGAACACATCTGCTCCTACATGTTCATACTTCGACATTTCTTGCTGAAAGCTTAATATTTACTTTTTCTCTCCTACACAAACTACAGAAACCTTAATGCTTTTCCCCAGCATACAGGAGTACTTTCTTGTCTTGTTTTCAGTAAGAAAGAAATAATCTTGTAATTCAGAAAAAAACAAAAGAAAAATTAGTTTAAGCCTCACTTCAAACATTATAGAGATTCACTCAGGAACTCGGTACCATGGTTCTTCTAGCTGTTTTGTGCAAAAGCACCTCTGCAACAAACTGTAGATATCTAAACAAATCAAAGCTTATTGGATGCCCCTACAATCTAATGAAAGATCCTAAAAAATTACATCTAAGACACCACATGACTTCAAATGATGTTCCCATATTCCCTTCCATTCCCAGTGTTGGAACAAGCTCCTGAAAGAGAAAAACCTCCTACCTCGTTCTGACACTACATCCACCGTAGCTGTAGATGTTCCTGCACTTAGAGGCTGAGGCCGGGGCTGTGGCTGCACACGATTTGGCTGCAGAAAAGAGGAATGCTTGCTCAGACTCTGAGGATGCGTCTGGCTCTGGGCTAGGCATGGCATAGATCTTCTAGAGGGTTTCAAGGGATGCTCTTTCACTGTCTCACTCTTGCTTGTATTCATACCTGAAAAAGCCATAAGAAAAAGAACATAAACTCTGCCATATTAGGCAACGACAAAGACAGATGGCTAATTATGAAAACTCAAGGTGATTCATCCACTTAAGTGGCGCTCCAACACAATCAAAACATTTAAAATATTTTAAGTTCAAACAGGAATACAGGGTTGGGAAAAAAAAAAATCCAGGAACTCTTCACCTACCCTTCCATCAACGTGGCACAAATCAAGTTCGCAATATTCTAAATCTGATGATTATCAAAAAGTCAGATTTTTCTGAGAAAAAAAGATGGTTTTATTCCTCTGTTTAGCTGTTGCTGACCTTCAGACTCTGTTAACTATTTCTTATTACTACACTAACACACAATATGACTTCTTTATTAATATATTGAAAAGGAACCAAAAAACCATAAAACTGGCTATATGACATTGTTCTTCACCGAAATTAAACACCGACTGTAGAAAAATGACTTAGTAGTTATAAAACTGAGCCTGTTCTATGGCATTCTTGCTAAAATGTAGTTTGAGATTTTGAACAATTAAATCAGCTGACATTGTGCTACACTGGTTAACGATAATTCAGTTTTCAAAGCTGTATGTACTATTTCAGCACATTTTGTTTGTGTGACTGGCTGTCTCTGAGTGTGATAGTTGTTTACAATCAAAAAATATGCAACTACCATTTCAAGATGATAATTTTATCAGTGTTCATCCCATTTACCTCCCATTTTATATTTCTTCCCAAAATCTCAGGAATTTGTCAGACAACTGAAATTTGAACCCGTCAATACTTGTAGGAACAGGGCCATATACAGCTATCATTATCCATAAACATACTCATTATTCCACTTTAGTAATTATAACTAGATATATTTCTGAATGTTCAGGTTTGACAGACAGTAAATAAGTATTTAATAATGATTATAGAATGGCAATATGAATGTACGACTGTGACTCCGCAATAAGTAGGCATCACAGTGTAGTACAGTATTTGGCACAAAGGATGGCTTACAGGCACTATGAAAATTTAAAATAAATCTGTTCCCGAAAGGCTCTTGTAGACTATAAGGTGAATTCAGTAAAAAAAAAAA
>VYXH01009387.1:450679-489281 GCA_013397275.1 Burhinus bistriatus | reverse complement strand
AAAAAAAAATGAACCTACAATACAGATGCTAAGGGCATTCCATTCTGTAAAATATTTACACTTTCCTTTCGAAGCTACAAAATTAATTTCCCCTTCACCATTATGGAATGATATTAATGCTCTTAATCTTTTTACCTATTGGGTAACCTTTGTGAAAGAACACTGTAGAAGCACATGGTGGCAAAACCCCCCACATTTCAAAGTCAGTTAAAACAGTTGGGCCAATGATTTGGAAAAAGCCCAACTCTTACAGTTGTTTCTGAGATACAAGGAAATTAAGCAGCTTTCCTAAGTTTACATGGAAGGGAAATTCATTATTATACACCTTCTGACTCAACCTAGGACCTTGTTGCACAGCATCCTTCTAAAAATTGAGTAATTCAACACTGAGCACAATCCAAGTCCATAAAAGAGCTCACCTACCATATTCGGCTCCATAATGGACAGGGTTTGTTTCTTTTGCTTTTGCTTACAGTCACGCTGTACCTGAGGAACCAGCAGGTCTGGCAGAAGATGCTGCAGCATGGGGGCATCCCACAAGCCAGGTAGCTAATTGGGTGTGCCTGAAAGCTGTGCAGCAAGATAGCCACACCACATCAGGGGACACGCTGTTTGTGTGGACTAGGAACCACGGTGTGAAGCAGGGAGCAAGCAGCTAGCCTGCAGGTAGAGCAGAAGGAACTCACGAAGGACAAGAGGCAGCTGGGCAGGTCGGTCTTTGCCATTGGGCAACTGATTGTTGCAACTCAAAAATAAGTTTTTTTTAAAAAGCAAATATATTTGTACATATTTGCCAAGGTCTCATACTGCCTTCACTTAATTCAGTAGCTACTTGCATGATTCATAGGAATTCTTCATTTTTTCATGAAGCTTTAAGTTGTTTTCAAAACTAGAAACACATTTTCAAAGACAAAGGCATTGTACATTGGGGTGGGTTGAGCCCAGCCACGAGCTAAGCACCACGCAGCCGCTTGCTGACTCCCCACCCCGAGCAGCACGGGGAGAGAGAATGGGAAGAGCAAGAGTGAGAAAACTCATTAGTTGAGGTAAAGATAGTTTAATAACCGAAGGAAAGAAGGAAAACAAAACAAAACAATGATAGAATGGCACTC
Source organism: Burhinus bistriatus (assembly GCA_013397275.1). Classification (NCBI taxonomy): domain Eukaryota; kingdom Metazoa; phylum Chordata; class Aves; order Charadriiformes; family Burhinidae; genus Burhinus; species Burhinus bistriatus. Next base: position 488,169 of record VYXH01009387.1, on the reverse strand, counting down.
ACTCACTCACAGGATGCTATGAAGAAAACTAACTCCATTCCAGCCAGACCCAGTAGATACATTCAGAAGTCAATGCCAGAAATTTTTACTACTCTCTTGTTCAAATGTCAAGTTGTTCCACCAAGAACAATACAATGTGACCTCCGAGAGACTGCTGCCCTTCCTGTCCAAGTGAACTACATGGAAACACGCCACAGAAGGAAAAAAAAAAATACAGTCCCCAAAATATCTGGGAAATCTTTATGAACACAGATATTCACATAAACAAAGATTACAAATATACATTAATATTCACCACTAGCAAAAATATAAGGTGGAGCGAAAAAAAAACCACAAAATAGCTATGATTTCAATGCCAAGGAAAATTAACTACATGGGGCTTGCTATGAAGAGTGCTAAAGCCTCCTGTCTGTACAGGATCAGCAGATCTTCTGTGATTGCTGTACACAGTGTCAAAGATCCTCAGAAGATTAGTGTAGAGAGTCTGTTTTACTACACTATTTCTCTGCTTGACAGCACAATTTACTCTGCAGCATGTTCTTATAAATCTTAGACTCTTAGTGATGTATATTACCTCTCTCTGACTGTGCTAGAAAGAAAGAAGTAATCTAACCGTTTCTGCTGCTTGGAGTGCCATGAACTTCCAAGTAATCTTCCCCATTAAAATCTGCGCCACTCGAAGAAGGATGTCACGCTCAGCAAGTCTCTGAGATAAGACTAAATCCCAACATATGAGTCCACAAAGAAGGTCCTTTGATTAGCAGGATACTCTCCATATTTAAGGATAATAGCTAAGGTTTAAAAGGGCCTTTTATTTAAAAACTTCCCCGAGCTCACAGAACATGCTTTGCTTCAAGACAAGTATTGCTCTATCAAGAAAAGCAGAACTTCATTAGTCCACCGAGGACAGTTCACCGAGATCTGCAGCACAGCATGACTGTTCTTGGTCCGATAGATTATTAATTTAACAGGAGGTTAAGGTAGATAGAGGCAAGCTTCTGCTGCCTCAGAAGGTGCCGCAGGTCTTTAAATAGGTACGAGCGGAAAGGACTCTGCTTCTTAATATTTCTGAAAAGGACGGTCTGTGCCAGCGGAGCACGCAGTGGCACTGGGCTAGAGCACCGAGGATGCCCTGCTCAGAACAGAGCAATGCTACATACCACGTCTGCTACGCTACTTGCAAGGTTTCTGAGAAGTATTCTTTGCAGCTCCTCCTAAATGGAAGCGTTTATTAGATCAAACTCTACAGTAGTTACACATACAAACGGGTAATATAGAAAAATATGCAAAAAGATGTATTTCGTAATTGTTCTGGATGGCTTTTAACGATCAATTTCTTAAGCTATGATACACTGTCAGTAATTATGGACCCTACCACATCATTATTACTGTTGCCAAAAAAGAATGTTTCTTGCATCTGTCTTGGAGTCACTGTGTGTAGCAAGATGAATCACTTTATTACCAAAGAAATTTACGGTAATGCAAGTAACACACACTGTCATTCAATTTTAACAACAGTTTAAGTGATACATATAAAAAAAAGAGTACAATTCTTTTAGGACGCACTGCCTCAATTTGTAAGAAAATTACTTCCTTTTGCTCTCTCTCACTGTAAACTCCTCTGCAATTTCAAACAGACTCCTTAATGCCACGCCGTTTCTGCTTGGGGAGAGCGAGTCACAGCAAAGTAGCCTCAGAGCACGTTTGCCGTTACGCTAGCAGTATGACCTACCTTCATGACTGAAATTTAACAAGTTAATTCATTCTCTGCTAACGTGTCAGAGTCCAGTTCTGTGATGTGCTAGTTTTGCTGGCGTTTGCTGTTGCATGCGAATGCTTACCCAGCTCTGGCACACAAACAGCTTGTGGTTGACATCATCAAATGGGTCACTACATTGATCTACTGAAATTATTTTTATTCCTTCCTCTCTTCTCCGTAGGGGTGTTTTCTAGAATCTGTACCCTTCCAACTAGACCTCTGCTACAAAGACCTTGCTTGTTCAGGGATATTTGGATCTGCAATAAAAGACATGTATACACTTAGCAAAAAAAAAAAAATGCACTCGTTTTTCTATTCAAACTGCATTTATTGGTTCTTTCCCTACAAAATATTCTTCTGACACTTAGCATGAGTATGGAAATGAGTACAGCGTGAGTATAGACATTTCTCATGTCGGAGAAAAAGGTGGTTAAAAGTTATGGTTTAATCAGATCCTGCCTTTTATTTTAGCACTTCTGTCTTGGAAAGTGTTCTTTCCGAGGGGAAGCTGGGGATTCCTGTCATGCAGGCAAATCCCTACATGGCTCAAAGCCAGAATAGCCAGCTGTACCACAGCTTCTCATAGCTTCCTGGCAGAGCAGGCAGGAAAGATGGAGCTAGAGTATGACGAGCTTTTCTCATCGTTAAATCAGTATGCACAGTTTAACGCATGCTTAACTTTATGCCAATCTAGAAAGACTCTAAATGAAGCCAGCTCTCACATGCCTCCAGGTTTTGGCGGTTAGAAACATAAAGGAAAAATTCTACTATGCCTCATTCCGTGAAATACAGATACAGTCCATCATGTCTTTATTATTAAGACAAAAAAAAAAAAAAAAATTGTATTTCATTTGCTCCTCATTTCAGATGAGGAAAGTTTGACACCTAGTCCATATGCACTGTTAACCCAACGCTGGAAGTACCCGTAGCAAGGCTGGACCACTGCGAATTTCAAAAAGAACAGCCCAGTAACTACTGTCCATTTAATCCAGCACAAACTTTAGCATAAAACAGGAGTAGCTAGTACATAAGTGAAATCAATAGCATCCGTTTTATAGAGATATGCCGTATAATAACGTCCACAATCAATTATCAGCAACACGCAGGTCTTACCAACTACTCACATCACCACAAGTTTGCTTCATAAAAATACTTCCTTAATTGTAGAAAAACTTCTGTAAATCCTTTGTCTTCACATACCGTACATCACTAATTAAAATGATATGTCAGTCATAAAACACATCAAGCAGACTAAGAACCCGATAAATCTCAAATGCTTCTTTCAATGGCATCATCATAACAAGAATCTTTAATCACATAAAACATGAAGAAAAGTCTGCAACAGTTTTCATGACATTTAAGTTTAATGTGAAAATATATTTCTACAGTATCAAGTAGAAAACAGTTCAATTTTGAAGAGCATTTAGTTTTCAATACTCAACGGATGTAACAGCTACTTACTGCTAAAGAATAAGCTTACTCTGATTGGCAGCTGTAATCTACAAAAGAAAACTTAATGTAGGATAATTACTCTATTAAATTCTGAGAAACCTTAACCAAAAGATACTTAATAATGAAGAAATAATAAATCATTTCAGTAACAGCAGAAGTTTTCTTATCTAATTGTAACACCTCAACAAATACAAAGGGTACTCATTTTCACCTCTTAGACCTGTATTTGAGTAAGTCAGGAATGTACCCATACCTTCCTTTTTTATATAAAAGGTGGACTCAAACTGGATAACCTCTGAATTCATTCTATATTCTTCCAGAAAAAGCAAAAAACACCCCAGCATCAATCAAGTACTCTTATTATATTAACAAACACACTTAAAAAGCCTCATCAAAACTGGAGAAAATTAACCAAACATTCTGAAGAAAAAAGAAACAAATACACTAAACATGAGAGAAAACAGCCTTCAATGATGAACCCTATTTTTCTTCAATACTATCAGTACCTCATGAAAGCTTATGAATCCAAATTTTCTAAAGGTGTTTTTCCAAATCACCTTAATTGCCTTTTCCATGATGAAGCAAACTGGTCAACGTAGAATCATAAAATCATTTAAGTTGGAAAAGACCCTTAAGATCATCAAGTTCAACATTATTCCTATTAAATGTTTCACATGTAGCCACTGGGATGAGTATAACTGCTAGGCTAGCCAATAAATACACCCTGAATGACAGTAACTCATGGTGATGGCATTTTTTAATTTCATCCCATTACACAAATAACATTGATTTATGCAGGGGTTTATGAAATAATATGATGTTTAATGGTATCATCAATCATGCCTTTGAAGACCGCTTCCATTAAATACCGTGATTTTACTTCAACTTTTTGCAGTTGTAAGTATTGTGAAAAGAGGAACATAAACAATTAAGTAAATTGTAAATGCCTATACTAGTGCCAGCTTTTTTTTTTTTCCCTCTCAAGTTAAACATGTGAGAAATAACTCTCAATACAGAAGCACAGGTAATGAAAGGGAAAGGAACTGGTGGGATTGTTCTCCAATAAAACACACACAACAGGACTTAAAAAAATATGTTTAGTTCAATTAGTGATTATTTAAGAAAAAAACATTGAATCCTGGTATAACAGTTTTCGGAGATGGTGAATTTCTCCCCATAGATCTTGTAAATAGTATCAACATTTTGTACAGCTTCAGTTTCTCATTTTTTATTTTATAGTACTTTATCTATTAGATTAAGAAATAGAAAGGTATTAATTTACTTATTTAGACAGTCATAGATTTTGATATCAGATGACCTTTTTTTAAAAAAAAAAAATAAATTATTTTTCTGATAAGCTATTTAGAAAGAACTACTTCAGTATACCACTATAAGGAAGGCTTAATAGAACCCTATTGATATTTCAGCTTTTTTTCTTGACTTGACAATAGAACAGCACTCAGGTTTCCAACAGCACTCTAAGAACAGCAAGCACAAAGGCTTAATAGTCACATTTGCCCTTTTGGCTATAGCTGATGGACAGTGATTTTCTTTTATAAATAGCTGCCCCTTGCAAAAATATAAATCCCTTTCTGAGATACTGTTTCCCAGGAAAAATCTCCAACTTCTGTATCGAAATGCTTATTGTTGGCCAGCACTCAATTTAGTAAGATTCCATCCTCGTGACCTCTGCACACTAGCGCAGTGATGATTTGACATGTACTTCCAGGTCACTACTAAAATTACCAGCTAGGGTTAAAAATGATCCCTAGAGGACTCCACTGGAAAAGAAAACTCCCGAATAACTGTTTTACTAGTTTTGAGTTTGATATTCGTGTTTGGGTTGGCATTTGATATCCCCATTACTATGGAACTCTCTTTGCTCCCTAGCAACATCATTTGCTCTTTGTGCCAGGGGAAGCAAACCAATAGCGCAACAAAACTAAAGGACGTCAAGAACTTTGAAGACATTCCTCCCATTTCAGTTATGTTTGCAAACACAATTCCCTGTCTCTGTAACTTTGATTGCAAACTCTTTGCAAATAGTTGTGGCCTTGTTTTTCTCATAACTATACCAAAAGCAGAGTAAATAAGCAAAAAAAACCACACACAGACCTACTACAGTGCTTTCGTGGAGAACAAGAAATTACATTTCTTCCATTACATGAATCTCACACTCAGGTTACTGATGCAAAGACCTATTTCCTTGTGGAAGCAGCAGGAAATTCAACTGCTGGAATTAAAGATTTGCTCGCAAGCTGCACAACCCTCTCCTAATTATAGCAGGAGGCTGGCCTGGCTCCCACATGGCGCCTATCAGGATAATTCCTGTAATGATCAGCTGAAAAATTAAAATGAGGTCTATTCCTTTAAACAGCTTTACCGTGATAAAAATTACATAATTAACTCACAGGATGAGAGAAATAAAATTAAAAAAACCTGAAGTATAAACATGTTTCCATTTGTGATTTGAAAGTATGTATCTACAAAATGTAGAAAAGTTGTCCCAAACCACAAGATTTATGGAAGAAGCCAAGAAGATGCCAATACTTAAGGGTCGCTGTATTGCAACATGATTAGAAGTCTGTTTTGGGGATAATAAAGACATTTATGTCATGAAAACTCCAAGCAGTCCTGGTATACCTTACCTTAGGCAAAAATGAAGGCTTCTATTACAGACAACCACGTGTCGGCCCCAATAGCTCTTCCTTGAAGTCTCCTTAGGCCTCTGTATGGTACGGATTGATATGCATACACATAAAAATTGTTAGTATTCCCACCTACGTAAAGCGCGTTAACTACTTTGGAATCAGTGTGACTCAGCTCACTTTTGAAAATAGCAGTTTTTCCCACATCCTTCACTTTTACTACTTCACCCTATTTTCTTGATTATCTAATACAGGACCCAAATGTCTTCTTTCTTTATATCTGACCGACAACTGCTTTAAGACTTCATTTTCTCATCTTGTCCACAAGGAAATTACTCTTAATGAAACAGATTTTAGTTTATGGATTTTGAAGACCATCAAAATGGAAAGGAAAAATGGATTATTTTTTTTTTGTCTGCAAAACTTGTACTCAAGTTGAATACAAAATGTTGGGTTTAGTACCACATCAGTAATGCAGGACTCATACCAAATTTAACACGTTACAGAATACTGTTCATTTTATAAAAAACTTTGAGATGGTCTCACCATCACTAACAAGATCATACACTTTCCTGACATTACCCATGTTAGTGAGACGTACTTTAAGCATTTCTAGGTGTCTGATTTGCAGGTAACAGCCAATACATTCGATCTTTCCCGACGAAGGTGGGAGAAATACAGTTTTAAAGTAAGGAACAGTTAAGACAAGCAGAGTGCATTTTTTTGCCAAGGGGGTCTACTTGCCATTAAAAACACAGTTAAGAAAAGTAAATAGCTTTAAACAGTAGTTTCATTCTAAAGCTTTATGCAATACCTTTTATAAAGTCCGTGATTATCTGATTTTACCTAATTTAAACTTTAATTTCAACAGAATAAAATTGGTGCCTGACTAATCAATAATACTTGCATGCAAACAAAGCAAAATATTTTTGTGCTTAATTGAACATGGGATTTTAAAGGCTTCAGAAGGCTGCTGACTAGTCTGGAAGATCTCCAAAGTTGTTATAAACATATCTACCAGAAAACATTAGAAATCCAACAAAATATTCTATTTTCTCCCTCAAACCCAATAACATAGTAAATCCCCTGGAAGGCTGTGTGTCCTCCTCAAAGTAGCCTATTCCCCAGGCCTCATTCTTGGAATTCTTCCGAAAAATGCTTTCTCACAGCAGCCTCAGGAGACCAGCACTGGCACAATTGAGTTGATTTAGCAACAACAAAATGAGGTTACGGAAAAGGAAGAAAGTGCATTATTGCCTTTTAATAGAGCAAGAGAGGGCTTAAATGCACCAAGCGTAATATGAAGAGGTATCAAGGGTTTTGAGCCAAGTTATAATATTTATTTGCTAGCCAAACAAAAGAGCAAACAACTGGAGTGAACAGCCCAAGTAGGCATAAAACTGAAGATGCTGGTGCTGCTCTCACTTGCATATCCAAGTGACTCCATTCCCTTTTCACCTTAGAAAATGAAAGGTCTGATAGCAACCAGCTCCTGTATGAGCAAGATGAATTACAAAACGTCTTTATCGACCTTCGATATTCTGTCCCGGTTGGTCAGATTAGAAGTCAACAAGTCAGAAGTAGGGTCCTATGACCTAATTCAGATTATAACTGATGCAACAATAAAGGTGTTCAGGTAAGACAAAAGGCATGGTATATTACCAAGGCATGTTATTTTGTGTACTTCACTAAAAAGTCAATAGGAATATGATTACAAAGTTCTGGTTTTGCTCAGCCTTGTGCATACATCTTTGCACAACAATACATAAAACCTGAGTGAGATCTGCCTTTGGTAAAAGGGTAACGCCTTGTACAGAGCAGATCAGAGTTAAAAAGAGCTGCTCAGTCCGTAGAATATTAATAACCCAACATGCCTCAATGGCACAAATCTATCTGGAATTTAATTCTGTAAGAGACTTGGACAACAACAAAGAAATCAACCTGCCGATTACTTCAATTTGTATTTCAATTCCAGAAATTCTCACTCATGTGGATGTAGGTCTCTCATTAAAGAGGCATGAAATGGTCCAAAATAAACATACAACATAGAGAGCAGTATCAAAGTAAACAGACTAAGACGAGATAGGCAGAAGAAAACATCTTATAGGATTAATACACTGTTTAGATTGAGGTAGTTTAAAAAAAAAAAAATTAGGAGATGGAAGACAAAGAGTACTGAGGAAATAATTTGGAGAGATTTATCCACCTTCCTTCATTTTCCAAGGGAGCCATTTCATTCCAGTAGAACTCCTTGTCAAAAAAAAAATAAATTTAGTCAGGTTTAAAAAAAAAAACAACACAAAAAAGGACAAATTCATATAACTGAGAAAAATCTCCAAGGCAGCATGGCAATGTCTTACTGAAAAAGGATAACAAGGAGTATAAATACAAGGTAAAAGAGAAAATAAATAATCAATTCCAAAGTTCATAGGTTTGATAGAACCTGTATGACACAATTGTCTAATTAGTCACTTTTTCCTGTCAAATTTCTGAAGCCTCACACTTTTAATTCTTCCTTCATCCCGTTTTTTTTTAATTCTGTTTCTAATTCCAGAAATAATTCTAAACTCAACCTATAGCTATTACCTCACAAACTAGCTATTACCATTTCAACTTCTCTCTCCACTGACTCTATTCTTCTGTCAGCAAGTGGGAGAAAGGCTAAGTTATTTCTTATTATAAGAAAAAAACATGGGAATTTTAATTTTTGCAAGGCATAATGAAAGAACATATACACTCTTTATTTTCTAGATTGTGTACTGCACTATAGGTGCCCGTCAATAAAATTGTATAAATAGCTACAATATGATAGGTATTTGTTGCAGTTTAAACAAACAAACAAAAAAACCCACCAAAACCAAAAAACCCACGAACAAAAAGACCCAAAACCACAACAGCCAAAACATACACATCCACCGCTTCTAATTTCATCCCTCTGGTCATACTATGGCAATAGAATCACTAAGATATAGTTAAATGTAATTAGAAGTTAAATCAAGTTCCAAATAAACACACTGTTTAAATAGGTATTTCTAAGAGACAGTAAGGCATGTAGGTATTCTTGAACAAAAGGTTCACCTAGTGAGCGTGAACAAGGGCCTAAGTTATTTTTTAAAGATGCTGAAACTCAAATCAGTTATTTGAACAGTGTACTAATATGATAAAGAGGGTTCACACTTTTCTATTCTTGCATATTAATTACTCTGCCACTTTTCTAAAATCACTCTTTTTTTTTTTTTTTTAAACAACAACTTATATTTTTACTGGTCATCTGTCTGAAAAGAGGAAAAAGATAAGGAACTCCTCTAGTACCTTTACACTGATTTGTGATTTGTGCTGCGTAGGCAAATGTGTGTTTTCTGCAGCGTGCGTGACCTAATAACCAGTTACCAGAGAGAAGGTGCTGTACCTAACCCGCCTCTCCTCACATGTCCAGGGACTTGGCCACCATGGCAGGAACGCTGCTCACAGAACACGACCCTGCAAAGCGCTCAGCCGTGTCATTTGATTTAAGCACACCAGTACTCAGGTATAAACATATTGAAATTGTATGAACTAAACAAGCGCGTGCTTTTGCTGTACAACCATGTGCGTAGTTACGGTGCAAGCGCTTTTCTTAGTCAAGACTTCAGGGTCAGAACCTAGTTACATAAACTGAAAGATGCTCACCAACATCAGCAGCAGGCAGCGAAACGCAACCAGGTTTTAAAAGCATTACTCATATACTGAAAGTAAGATGGATATGCTTTGCTAAGTAGGACCTTACAGGTCCCTCCAAGAAACCCAAGCTTTACCGTAACAGCAAGTGGAGTTTGAAGGTCGCAAAATGTTTCCTGAGATGGTGCTTGATCATCCCACACCACTTGCATCTCTGCCCTGTCTTGCAGAAAGCCCTGATAACTCTGGGTGAGAGCTGTGCTACAGCAGAAGGGAGAACATTACTTCCAATATAGATCTTCTCATCCTCCTTCCATTGTTATGTAGTTGGTCCTCTCATAGCTTGCAGTAAGTAGCAGCAATGGTATGTATATTTTTCCAAAATATTCCAACACCAGAGATTAATTGCAAAATACACCAATACAAAATAAATCAATGCCTAAAAACTACTATAGTTTAACAGCCAATAATTTCCATTTTAGGCTTCATAAAATTTTTACCAACTCCATCCATTTTGACAAAAGGTATGTGCCCCAGGCTTTTTTTTTTTTTTTTAAATTTCTGCAATTTCAATGGAAAAAAAAAAGTGCTTTAGCTGTTTCAAAAACATTGGAAAAAAATATATTTGCTAATGCTAAAAAGAATTCTGACATTTTCACTGAAGAGCTATCTTGCCCACATGTTTTAGAATGGGATATATGAATTTGCAAAAGCCTCGCTTTTTAAATGTGCAGAAAAATACACCCACATTTGGTCAAAGTATAAACTCCAAAAAATCTCCAGTAGATGTTAGATAATTTGTTCCAAAGCCGTGTGCTGCAACGACTCTACCCTCCGCATTTTTAAATTCGCACACTACTAATTCAGGCACGCTGCAGCCCTTTTGTCCAGCTTTATTGATACATGTGCTGGGGGGAACTCTGCAATAAGATGTCAAAAGCACGTTGCCGGCACCCAGGAAGAATGCAGGGGGGAGGGCGCGAAAAAAAAATAAATAAATTAAAAAAAAAAGGTATGAGTGCAGTCATATGAAAGAGACTGAAAAAGAAATCCTGGTTAAAATACCCTGGAAATATCATGAATGCCATGAATACAAACACCAGTCACAAAGAGAATATAATTCACTGAGAGAAGGCTTGCTTACATTAATTATTTTTCATACCCACTTCAGATGGCAGGGATCTGTAGATGGCTGGTTGTGTACTGCTGACAAGAAGGAACACAGAAAGACAAGTAGACACCAGTACGTATTTCCCAGGGACAAATCTGATCATACTACCACTTTTTCTTTCTAAAATAGAAAAACAGGCCTCACGGATGGAGAGAAGCATATTGTATATCCTCTGCCTTGAGGCTTTTGATTTACTTTATACAGAAATCTGATTTCAGAGACAATGCAAAATTGTCACGGCATAGATTCAAAACAAGTTGGCCCCTACTCTGAACAAAGGTTAAAAAAATAGCCTTTTTTCATTAAAAAAGTACGACACAATAAATATATTGAAATATTTGGCCTTTCATTTTAGAAAGGAAAAATGGATCACTTCGTGTACAAAGGAGCATATGGGACGGAATTAGAGTTAGCACACGTCCGATGAAGAGGCATTGAACAAACTAGGATTGTTCAGTCAAGAGAAGAATGAATAAATACACGGTGATAGTCTTCAAATACATAAGCAATTCTATACTTGAGAGCAAAGTCAATCGTTCTCTCTCTCCACAGTAGTCCGGGAAAATAGCAATGAGCCCAAGCTGCAAGAAAGCCAATTGAGTTACACACTAGGAAGAGCTTAACAGATAAGGTTAGTTAGCCCTAAAATGGAGTGCCTAATAATGTTTTTTTTTAAACTCTATTTTTTCTTGTTTAGAAAAGGTTAAAAAAACTATCTGTCAGAAATAACATAGTAATCCTAACTTGTGGATGAGGAACAGCCTTTCAGCCCCGTGCTATGACAGCCACGCTGAGGAGATGCTGCTGTTCTGTGAAGAGCCGTGGGGCTTGCCTGCTTAAGTGTGCTGGCAGTGGCTCAGGCTTCAGCATCCTTCAGAAGAGTTTCCATCACGCTCCCTCTGAGTTTGCAGGTTCTTCTGCAGCCAACCGCAAGAGAGCTGATTAAATGCAATAGGATGCGCGATACGGTATCTGTAATTAAAACTGCAGAAGCCATTTATGTTCTGACTTTTCTGATTAGCACGGTACGGTCTACAAAAAAATAATAGTAATGGCATATGAAAGGAATTCCAGCAATAACTGAATAAGTAAGATTTAACACAGCATTATATTAAATACAACATGGAAAATAACAGCTATTTACAATTTATGTTCATAGTAATTTCCCTATCAACTTTTATAATCTCTTCAGAGCTATTTCTGAGTTAAGGCCACGAACACCTTGGTTTCAATACAACACACCGAGACCACATCTTCTGGTTTCCCTTTGCCTTGCACGTTAAGCTAAAATCGCGATATAATTTTTAAATTGCCTTCAACAGATGACTCGCAAAAGTTCTTCTCCAGCCTCTGGTATTCAAAACTACAAATAAAATACATTAGTCAATGCAATTTGGAGAAATACAAAAGCCTGGAGAAACCGGAGGAACCCATCCCTGCAGATGTGCTCACATGGCGCTTTTAAGGGTTTGATACAAGCAAAGTCATCCCTGCAGATGGCCTAGTTTTTACAATAGTTCCATTGGGATTCGCAGCCTCGCAGGCTTTATCTCAGCAACCAAAACTGTGCTAGAGGCTTTACCTCTTTCTCAAGGAAGCTGCAGATCAACCTCTCAGAAGAACTTTAAGATACAACAGAAATTAAGTGTCTGGAGGGGTTTGTTCTGTCTTCAGTTTCTTGTGTGCTTCCACAGCTGAGGATCAGCCAAGTCTTCCTGTTTGTTTAACTTACTAGCTCTCTTCTACTTTCAAAGAAGACAAATGAGTTTGCTGCTAAACTCTGTGATAAGCTAATCCATAATCACCCAAAATTTCATACTACATTTCACAGGATTTAATGGCTCAACATGTGAAGGAGTCAAATAATCCCTGGATTTAAGAATCCCTAAGTACTTATCTACAAAAGTGACACTAATGGCTTCACAGCTCTTTGTGCAGACTTTTAATATCCATTTATATGGTCATATGCATTTCAAAATGCCTCTAAATACTGCAATGATAATGAACACATAATAAAAGTCCACAAAATGTATATAGAGCTGAGACCAGGAATCACTATGATTTATTTGGTGATGCAAGAAAAACTTCTCAAGTATATGCAGAGTAAACTAAAGGAAATCAATTTGAATCTGTAAAAGGAGAACAAAAGCAGTGAGTCATATTGAAATCACTCTTAATATTTTAAATGAACACGTAAGCTGAAATTATATTACCCACTACTAATGTGCAGATATGTGAAGATAAGGGTTCAGGATCAGAAAAACTAGGTTTCTTGGCACGACTGTCACTGGCTTGATAGACAATCTCTGACGAATGAAGAAATATTACAGACCTCCTGTATCAAAAACTGATTCAAAGTCTACACACGCTGAGAAGTATTTACAGCAAAAATAAAGGTCACTGTGAATTTAGTTGCGTGCTCAATGAAGTAAGGATTAAACCTTCCGTCATCCTATACTGTTCTTCTCTGCGTATAGGAGGGCTTAGCTCGTTGTTTGAAAACCAGCCGTGATCCCAGTAGATAGCACCAGTGAAACACTACAATACTACTCCCACATTCACATAATATGTCTTTTTTGTTGTTGAAGGCATGTATAAAGCTGTCAATTTTGCCTTCAGGAGTTATGATTAAGGTTATCTTAACAGACGATGTTTGAATTTAGTTCTGATTGGAATTAGTAATCTTCAAACTTAGATAAACAGTAAGTGATGTATCATAAGATAATTCAGAATCTAAGTGCCGTGCAGGAGGAAGGCAATCTGCAATGTCCTTTATAAAATATTTAGAGGTAAAACCTGTTAAAGATGACTAGAGCCTACACTTAGCAACATGGTTCACATTTGAAAAAAAACCCCAGAGAAAACTGCTGTGTTTTTTCACTCTTCATTTCCCTGCGATTGTTATTGCTTGTGCTGTCCTTTTCAATTGCATTAAAAGCTAAACCAGCAATTTTTGAAATGGATGATTATTGGTATGTGTAAAGCTTAATTCACCCTGCACCGAGAAGATCAAATAGCTTTAATACTTAAGTCTGCCTTTCCAAACTGAAGCGAAACCAGCTGCATCACTTACAAAAATCTCTATTCCTACCTTTCTGCCCTGCCCCTCTGCTGCGGGCTCCGTACCCCACTGCCAAGACTGAAGCATGGCAGCACTGATCCAGTTCAGTAGAAAACCCGATTTTGCTGTCTAGCCCACCTTCCTTGTCTGCCCCAGTAAAACCACTTGGCTGTGTAATGAAGCAGCCATAGCAATGCAAATACGCTCCTGTTTTTGACTCTTCGGAGATTTTAACCTCCAGCAGTCACTTTTACCCTCCCAAAGCAAGACTGTTCCTAAGCCATCACCCCCAGACACATTCCTGTTCCCTTTGACCATCAGTTGATGGCGCAGACCAAGGCAATAAATATCTTCTGAGTAATAATTACGTGCATGCAAAATTTATGCGTCCATTTGAGTATGACTTCTATAGTATCAGAGCTTTCAACGAGGTGAAAGGAGAGAAATACTGAGGCCTATAGTACTAAAGATAATGTTGGAATGTAGCATTAAAAAAAAAGAAAAAGCGTTGTCGCACAGAGACAAGCTATTCCAGCAAAATCTGAGTAGACAGAAAACCAGGATCTCTTATTAGAAATTGGCTGTATTTTTCTGGACCACTTAGACTCTCAATCAACACTGTGGACCATCGAGACAGATTCCAAATAATTTTTTACAAAAAAATAATATTTACATGCTCCAGAAAACGATAAGCTTTCACAGTTTAAGTTCTGCTCATTTTCTGAGAATTTCTGCAAGTCAAAAGTGAAGTGCCAGATACTGGTTATATTCGCAGTCCAGTACCACCATCTCTCTGCTCAGTCAGCTGCACGCTGAAGGCATGAGAGCATTAATACATGAGTGTGCAGTCAGAAGAGGACTGGGAAAAGGAATTCAGTATCTGAGGAGGTGTCAGCACACAGCTGTCTTCAGATATTAGCACAGAGGGTGAAGATGACATTATAACAAGGTGCTTATCGGGAGAAAACACAATCACAAGTGAAACCAACACAGAGTTGTTTAAGCAAACATTTCTTATTATTCATGAATTTCCAGGTTCAGCAAGTTCCGGTATTATTATTTTTGTTTTATCACTGCTGAGGTGATCGGAAGAAGAAGAGTATGCCCAGAGGAACACTAGGAAAGGAGAAATGCCTAGGTTAAATTTGAAGGGCTGGATATGTCCTTTTATCCCATTTACTCTTGGACATCTCCATTTTCAGATGGAAAGGAAATATATTCTGGATGGCTTTTAAAATCAATTATGCACGCGTTTTTCAAGTTCTCTTGTTTGGAAGACAGATCAGTGCCCATGCTTTTGAGACAGACAATGGGAGCTGGTGCCTGGAACTCTGCCAGACTATCTTTAAAGTATGTTCTTACTCTTGCAAACATGAGTATCACCCCTGAGGAGACTTTTCCTTTACTTTGACTTATAGCTGCTATTATGCAACTTATTCTCCTCTCACATTTTCCTGTCACTTAGAGTGAAGCAGTTCTGTTCAGATTCCTTAGTACCTGTACAAATGATTATACTTGCCTTCCTACATAACTCATCTGTGTGCTTAGATTTAAAGCAGTGACAGACTGCTGCCTGATGTCTGGGAAGGAATACTTTGTATGCTAAGCACACTTCTGAGTAAAGTAAGATACATCTGTTTCAGATGTGGTATTAGACGGTGCTCAGAACTAAATCATTGACAGTTCCTACTTTGCTGGTACATTGTTTTTGCAAGAAATTGGATGAAATATGTAATGGATGGGATGTATAATGAGGTATTATAAATGATTTCTATTAATATTATCTGGTTAGGGGATACAATACTTCTTCCACATTTCATTAAACATCATTTAGATTGGAACGAGAATTTAAAAAGAAATGTATTTTAATGACTGCAGCCTGCATTTGGTGTCTTATACACCATATACACATTGCTGTCCTAGTATTTTCAATCTAGGATAAGTCTCAGCTATCTTTTAAATGTGTTTTGAAAAGGTCCCCTCAAAGCAGGCAAAAGCCCCTTGTGTTGTATTGGGGGGGGGGAGGGGATGTATCAATAAAAAGTTATTGACACTATGCCTCTTTTGAAAGTCATTTATGACACTGACTAGATAACATAACCTGGATTTCCATGGACAGGTCAGGAGACCAGAGCAGCCGCCAGGCACTCCTGAGGACTCCAGTGAATGTGCTGTGCATGTCGCAAGGAATACCAACAGGCAGACAGCTTCGGCATCCGGACAAGGTCCCAATGCTTATAAGAAACCCACTGCAAGCAAGAACTTACCACTTTTGCTCATGGTTTTGAATTCTACAGCTTTTCTGTTATCACTTTAAACGTTCCATGTAAGGTAGCACTCTGATAATGAACCTGAGGCCCATGTGAAGATCACTGTCTGGTTACACTTGCTGAGAAGGGAGGAAAAGCGGCAAAAGTACAGCAGTGAATTCAAAATACTACGAGGCTCTGGAGAAATACGGAAGCTTGCTCATACATTTGCAAGGAACAGCCACACTCTCTCTCATCCAGCACACAGAAAATATCCATGATCGCTGCAGAATTATCATAGCATCTCTCGTTTTGAAATTCATTCTCTGCATGCAAGGAGCTGTGATAATCATCCACACCATAAAATAACAAACCAGGAGATAAACAGGGCACTACACAGCACCGTTCTCTGAGCTAGTGACTGACACCCACAATACAGCCCTTCTGCATGACAGGATCATTACTGTTCGATTTCGCAAGCATCCAAACCAGAGGGATACTGGACTACTAATGTTATTTTTTAATACAATATTATGTTTGAACACTGGATTGCTGATATTTACGTAGCCCTGTCATTCCTGAACGTGCAAAATCATGAACAGTTTTACAGATTCTGGAAAAAAAGTTACAGTCTTCGGCATTGCAGAAAGGTAATTAAGTTTCCACCTCCAATTCCCATGACTTAAGTGCAATACTCATCTTGATTCCTTCAGTCAGCAGAAAAATTTCTTCTAAATTCTAAGTACACGTTCACCAAGCAGTTTTATTTTATTTACTTAAGATTTTACTGTGGTCTTTATTAATATCAGTTATAACTTTGGAAAAGTTTTTGGTGAAAACTGAAAAATAATCCAAAACAAAATGAAACCTGCTGTAGAAATATACCGAAATATACATGTTATTGCACTATTTTTTTGCTTTAAAGTCCTGTGAAGTTGCATTAAGATAGGGCAAACTATGAATGAATGATACATCAAAATAGCCGTCTACACACTTGGAATATCCTTCTTCTGTTCTGTAAAACTACCAGAGAAAAGAAGACAATGTTACTTCAAAAGGTGGAATGCAAAGGAGGTGCATGCAGAGGGGACTGAGAAAGCCAGCAGCACTTGGAACATGAGAAGACTCAAGCATCTCTGCGCAGAGTCCAATCTGGAAAAGCTATTAGGCAGGGAGGTGATAGGTATGTCTGGTTGTCACGGTTTGAAAAACCCACAACAATTTATTGTCATTTAGACAATTATTCTATCACCCAATGACCCCTTCCCACCCGGGAAGGGGAATCCGGAAAAAACAAGGAAAGCTGGGGGTTGAAATATAAACAGATTTACTAGAATAAGACTAGATAATTAACAGTAATAACACTAAAGAACCAATATTGATCCCGATACCAATATAAAATATACAAGGATTATACTCAGCCCATTCTATCCATAGGAAGCCGTGCACTCCCAGAAGTGGACAGCAAATGTCGGACACTGTGAGCGCTACAGCTTCGGGAGGAAGGGAAGGACTCAGGGGTCTGGCACCAGGGCAGGAAGTTCTCTGGACTGCCACCATCAAGGGAGAGAGAGCTTCGCAGTAGACTTTCTAATTGAGAAAGTTGAATGTGATGTTCATGGTATGAAATAATCCTGTTGGCCAGCCTGGGTCAAGTGCCTGGGTCTTGCTCCTCCTCATCCCTGCATCTGGCTAGGCTTGAAAACACTGAGACCTTGAAACCCACGCACCGTAGCTGGCTATAAAGTAAATATTTTCACAAATTCAGACACGAGAGTCTTCTAAAAGTGCAGTTTACCCAAGCATTAGAAGAGAAATCAGTCCTGTGTTGCTCAAACCAGGACACTGGCCTTTCCCACTATGAAGGTACAATTTCACAAGACTGAAATCACATAGTCTAAGCCACTGTACTGTGCAAGTTCCTGAGTTTTACTCCATTAGGTTCGGTCGAGCCCCAGAGTATGCTATAACCAAAGGCACCCATTCTCAACACTTCTTAAACACACCAAAGCAGAACATGTTCCAGTCGGCACCTGTGGCACCACCCATCACAAGTGCTTCATTAAGTAGGGTGTTTCCAAGTATCCTGTCAGAAAAATCAATTTTCCATAATACCAGGGGGTGGGGGGGGAAATGAAAGCACACAAGTAGACGTCCTTTTATTTCTACTTGAGGCAACTAGTTACTGCCACATACTCCAAACGTACCCTCCCAGCTCCCTAAACTACAGAAGCAGAAATCATTCCAGTATTTATTTATTTGCGTATTTAAATCCATCCCTTGGTCATGCTAATATTTTTTTCTTCCCACCAAACACAGATGTCAAGCTGCGACCGTTATTTTCACTAAGTCCTCCTCCAAAGAGCGTTTCCCATGACTGCATGGATGACCACACTGCCAAACGCAACGTGCCGTACCCCCAAGCGTGCTAACTCGGGCACCGCCTTGCCCATCCTTGCCAGCCCAGGACCCCACGCAGCCTGGGTTGCCCAGTGCCAATGAGGACTACGATACACCACCAGATGCAGACAGACCTCTACTGCAAAGACTAATACATTCTTTTGGAAGCATGACACATATCCTAAAACATTAAGCACTGCAAATGGCAAAGCACAGGCTCACCACAACGGTGTCTGTCTAGGTTTCAGACTGGAGCCCGTTTGCATCCCACTGGTTTAGACCATAGACAAAGGCAATGGGCAACTACCTGCACCCATTGCCTCGTCGCACGGCAAGATTCTTGAGTCTAAGTTATCGAAGCTGGCTGATTTAAAAGTATTTTAAAAATTCCCTAACATCACCCTTTGTTACAAAAGTTAAACTTTTATTCCTTGCACAGCATTACAGAAGTGGATGTATGATTTCTGCTTCATTCCAAATACAGAAATATTTACTCTCTTGACTTTTGTTGTATAGCTTTTCCTAATCTCAGTCTCTAACAAATACGGGCTCTTTCCCTTATGGCAGCATTTTGTTCACTTTATTTCATTTGTAATAGATTTTTTTAATGCTGCCTTGCTGCTTTAAAACCTATTGACCATTGGTATTACATTAGCTGCCTTATTAGCCATTTGCATTTTACACCGGTATCTTATTTTCATGGCTCTTCACTTCCCCTTTTAATGCAGTCCGCATGGGTTTCAGTGCTGCTCCCACGGTTCCCTTTTACTCTGATGGAGTTTTTGCCCAGAGTAATTTGCTTTGCATTACTGGAATTGTGACTTTATGCACAACCAGCAGGATGACCTCAAACAATTCCAATTTTTATTAATACTTCCCAATATAAATTTAATGTTTTAGTTGATTAAGTCAGCAGATACTTCAAGCTTTCGATGGCTCATTTTACAAGGTTTTAATAGCTTGTTGATGCTATCTTCTTTTTGCACAAAATCACTGTCTTTAAGCACCTAGGTGAATGATAATGTTAGGGACATTTTTTAACTCTCAAGACGAGGCCCAAAACTATATTTATCTGTTATTGGTTAGGAAATAAAAGTTATTGTAGAATCATAGAATGGTTTAGGTTGGAAGGGACCTTAAAGATCATCTAGTGCCAACCCCCTTGCCATGGGCAAGGACACCTTTCACTAGACCAGGTTGCTCAAAGCCTCATCCAGCCTGGCCTTGAACACCTCCAGGGATGGGGCAGCCACAGCTTCTCTGGGCAGCCTGGGCCAGTGTCTCACCACGCTCATAGTGAAAAATTTCTTCCTGAGATCTAATCTAAATCTCCCCTCTTCCAGTTTGAAGCCATTACCCCTCATCCTATCACTACATGCCCTTGTAAAAAGTCCCTCCCCAGCTTTCCTGTAGGCCCCCTTCAGATACTGGAAAGGGCTCTAAGGTCTCCCCGGAGCCTTCTCTTCTCCAGGCTGAACAACCCCAACTCTCTCAGCCTGTATTATTTTAAAGTCTTATTGCTACCATAAGACGTGACCAGGAGACTACTGGCAGAT
The DNA here is from genome assembly GCA_013397275.1 of Burhinus bistriatus. Lineage (NCBI taxonomy): Eukaryota > Metazoa > Chordata > Aves > Charadriiformes > Burhinidae > Burhinus > Burhinus bistriatus. Next base: position 468,216 of record VYXH01009387.1, on the reverse strand, counting down.
TGTATGTATTCCAGTTACTTGTCATATTTTTCTTCCCATATTAACAGGAAATATTGTTTAGGTCCTTTCCTACCTGCTTCTAGCATGTTTCCTGCCTGCATCTAGCAGATAGGATAAAAGCAAAACTGTTTTTAATGATTTCTTGAGCTGTGCCGTATACTCATCAGCGATCCATTTAAGTATTTAGAAGTTCAATTTCTAAATATTTCAGATCCTCTGGTTCTGAATCATCTATCCCTCAAGATTGTGTATGGCATCAAAGATACGTTTATAATACGCTAAATGGATGAATGGTAACAATTTTGCATCAGTAACTTGCTGAGTTATTTCTGTTAGTATCCAATTTTTCTGACTAAAAAAATAAAAGATGCACCAAACAGACTGAGTTTCAACACCTGGTCACATGCATAACTAGTACGGATTCCCCAGAACGACGTCCATCAGATCGCAGCGTGTACGTGCTGGTAGGTGGCTGAAACTACAACCATGTATGCAGCACCTAATAACCAAGTTTATTCTTGAGGGAATTCAACCCAACATATTTATTTATTGATTGATTTTTAAGAACTCTGAATATTAGCAGTTTGTTTTTCGGCTGCTATGATGATATTTTTTCTCTGTCACAGGGTTATCTGAAATGCTTAGGTTATATTTCTGAGTCTTAAAAAGTTTTTGAGGAAAAAGTACATGTGTTTTACTGCTTCTTTAAAAATGCTGCCTGTTAGGTTGATTTCAAGGATCTGAAGCCCTAAAGGGACCTTAACATCTGGCATTACTAATGGCTACACCAATTAACTATCCCATGAAAACATTTTTTCCTCCTAATTAATAACGTCTGTAATTAAAACAGACATCTTTTTCACAGTCACCTCATTACTGAAAAACATAGTACGCAAGAATAATGTTAGAAAAGCTTACTGTGCAGACAAGTTCTCGTAAGGAGCCTCAGCCAGACAAGACTTCCATTCTCCCAAGCCAAAGATGTCGGTATCCTCCGTTCAGCAGGAGTAATGCTACTCTTGTTCTGTATGAACTGCTTTGAAAAAGCAACAAACAGAAATTCCTGCTAAATACTACTAAATGCACCATAGTCGTGTTCCCTTGGATAGATTGTAGCTCCATCTGGACCAAGACCAAGATCTAGATTGTTCTAAATGTTTACAATGACGAAGCAAGCTCAGAAGCCCTTCCAAGACCGCGATTTTTTAATTTGCTTATTAAATAGGTCTACTTTTCACTGTGAAAATCCAGAGTAACTCCCCAGCTTTTTAAAACGGAAGCTTTGTAACAGACACATTTGTTGCATAAAGTCAACTGGTGACAGAACCAAACCCGAGTATCACATAACACTACTTAGAAGCAGAGCTACACACGTTTCTCTCCTAAATGCTTTTGGCTAAGACACAGAAATGGATGATGTTATGTCTGAGGTCACAGACAGACAGACACAAAGGCTGATCAAGAGGCACAGTAAGCTGATGAGAAACCCAGAAGCATCAACAAGTTGTGACACCTAGAACAGAAGATTCTCCTTAACCCCAGCTGCCAGTTTGCCCCGATGAAAGTGAAATTCAGTTTTTGTTCTCACACATTTGTTTGGACACACTGAAACAAACTGAGATGTGATTTTGTTGCTCATAGGCCATATATGAACTGCCAACACATGATGAATATGGATTTCATTGCTGTGCAATTATTGTTTGCTGAAGAATTTGTCTGCAGATCACTACAGTTGGTGACGCTGAAGAACTGAGTGATTTTGTTCTCTCCAACTGCAGTGTAGCTCCCTCTTAGCTTCCAGCAGCTGATGAGATTTAGCATGTGAGAAAGGCTGCTTAGAGCAAGATACAATGAAAAGCCTGTTAATTAGACGGCTTTCTTTAGCCTCCTTCAGCAACCTTTGTACCAAACTCAAGTCAGCTACCTGAACATTAGGCCCACGTAGACAGCTCAATGTGCCTTGAGACATGCTGTGGAGGTGTACAGAGCTATTTTAAAAATCTGTAATTTTATAATTTTCCTAAATTACAGGGAAAAAGTTGAGATCATTAATAAGGCACTTAGAAACTCTAAAGGTTAAATATCTATAAAAAAAACTTACCAGTGCTCTTTCAAAGCCTATGATTTAAAGAGAAAATGATATCCTTTCAACAAACACAATTAAGCAAAATGCACAGAACTATACAACTCTTCTATATTCATCTTTGCACCTGATTTAGATTTCAATATTACTGTAAGATATCTTTTCATGAATAATGTCCTTTATTAATGTTTAACTTTATGAAATGACAGAATTGCTCCTATAGAATACATTTTTTATTTCTCTATTTCAGACCCAAATGCAAATACATTTTAACTATTCTTTTGTCACTTCTCATTATATCCACTGTATCTCTTCTCATAGAAAGTTGGAACATCCTTCCAACCAATGTTATTCCCTCAGTGCCTGTGGCAGAAAAATATGTAATTTGCAAAAAGGAAAGGCTGCAGAGCAGTGCATCCTGCAGGATACATGTCTTAGTACACACACATACACACACACACACAAGAAATTAAGAGTGACAAAAGGTCTTTCCTGATGATGCCTTGTCCATTGAACACACACACAAAGTAACAGGATCCAGCTCCAAAGACTGATCTTATCTTTGTGCTATATTGTAAACACAAATGAAGCATCCTGCTGAACCGATCATGCATATTACTCTACCTTTTAAGAGTAAGATACAGACTCTATGTTTTTCTTAGAAATGATAATAGTCTGACCTCCCACTTAGCACAGGTCATATAAGCTTCCACGTAAGTTAATTCTACCCTTCCTGGGTAGCAAGGAGGCTGTACAGCAAGAAGCTGGACCCTCTGGAAAGCTAGAGGTGGTAGTCACTCTGGTCTAGAGGAAGGAAGTCTGGTTCCATGTATGCGTTACTGCACAAGGTTAGCTATTCTAGGTAGGAGGACTGAAAATGTCTCATAAAACATGTTTTCCACAGTCGCTACAGGCTGAAGAGTATTAACTTCACTGACTTTGCATTATGTAAAATAAAGTTATGGCCACTGCAAAGTATAAATTTAAAATAAGCATGCAGTTTCTCTTATTAAAGTTTAAATAAGGACTTGTCTCAGCATCTAACTTCAAATACCTGGAGAACTTGCAATTATTTTTTTAACTTGGAGGTACAAATACCATCAAGTTAATCATAGATGAATTTGTTAAGTAGATTGCAAGATCTCACAAGAATCAGTATCACAGATTGTGTTCAATCATCTTATTATACAGAACCATACACTAACCGGGGACCAGGAAAGCAAACCAAATTTTGTCTCAAAAATATTTTCAGAGTTCTGTGTTTTTAGCATCCTGCAAAAAATTAATTAACAGTGCAGGATCCGGGTAACTTCATGGTCTGAAGCCTGTGAATAGTGAAGACATTAGAAAGCCCAAGAAAATACATTTGACTCCAGAAAGAATTTGGAGTACAGTCTAAAAATAAAAGTTTATGTTCCTCTCTTTGCTTCGTAATTTTTAAATTCAACACATTTTTATACTGTATATTGCTGTCACATCAAACAGAGTTAGTTTATAACAAGATGAGAGCAATGCAAAATGACTAGAATGTAACACCATGTCAAATGCCCGAGGAAATAGGCTTTTTTTTCTCCTGTGGCTATACACTTACCTAACATTAAAAGAAAAAAGTAATCACAGTTGATGCTACTATACTGTTTATCTCTTAGAATATTCAATAACAGCAAATGCATTCATTTACGAAAGGTGAAGAAGATGATAGAGCAGAGGGGCGGGAACCAAATCACATTTAACACAAGAAAGAGAAGTTGCCTGTGGGGAACATTCTGGAGTACAGGATAGGCAGAACATTTCACAGATGTTAAATTCAGCTATGCATCAAAAAGTAGTTTCTGGGTACGGTTTAAAGGAACAGCTCTCAACAGACACTGCAGTTGGAGTTACATAAAATTCAATGGAAAGTATTCTGAAAGCAAAATATACTTTGAAACCGTTCAAATCATAAGTCAATACTCTGAGTAACCCACAGCTGCTTGATTTCACACCTAGAAATGGAGACATGCAACCTGAAAACCTGTTTCAACCTAACTTTTATGTTAGCATTTATCACAGTAACTACTACAGTGCAACATACAATTTAACAACACGTAGTCCCATGGGTTATTTGAGAGGACAATTCATGTGCTCAAAGTTAAGAGACATTCAAGAGGTATTCAATATTTTGTAAATTATGTTCATTAACATCAAACTTTCCTATAATAAAACAAGTGTGCGTGCATAGTTTTGTAATGTCACAGCATAAAATTATAACTATTTCTAACCAGAGTGGAGTAAGAGTTACCAAATACCAAGAAGCTCCCGGTTAATTTAGAAAAATCAGTTATATCAATTAGACCATCTGAAAGACAAGATAGTGGACCCTGTTTAATAGAAGTTATTAATCTCACAACAATTTTTTAATTCACATTTGACTTTCGCAGCTTTTATTTCAGATTTACAAAAAGTTCTAACATCCTTAGAAGCTTGTCTAACTTTTCTAATCATGCTAGCTAATAAAAGATATTATCTCTACCACTCCAAAGCTTGCCTCACTTTTGCTCTTAGAACATTGCTTTTAGTATTATTATTATGTATTCTTTGTAATTAAATGTAGAGAAGTTATATCCAACACAAAATCAGAGTCTAAGTTAAAACCATAGAAGGCTTTTCTATAGGTGATCATTTTTAAGAATTACTACTACTGCTTTAGGACTTGGAAACTATTTCAAAAAATCAAAATGTGAATCAAAATATGAAGAGGTGAGAAAATGATGCTGACTCAGGAAAATACTGATTGAACAGCAGACTACCACCTAAAGAACACACATACCCAGGTTTTAATACAAAGTAGATGGATCAACCATATTGCGACTTCAGAAATAAGGATGCTTCAATCCTTGGGATTTGCTAGCCTAAATACTGTTTGGTTTTGTTCAGGGTTTTGTGGGTTTTTTTTCTTCTCTGAGTTCTGGTCCTCGGTTGTAAAGCCCAGTAAAGACCTCTAGTTCAAATCTATATACTTCTAGCCATCACAGCTGACATGCTGTCATCCTGACAGCTATCCCGAATAAGGGGCCATGCTGAAGAAGACATGATGAGAACAGTTGCTAATAAGACTCCATACCATTTCTCGTAGTCTGCTCTTTACAGCATCTAGGCAAATCATTACATCATAGAATCACCTAGGTTGGGAGAGACCTTTAAGAACATCGAGTCCAACCATCAACCCAACACTGCCAAAAACACCACTAAACCACGTCCCTCAGCACCACGTCTACCCGTCTTTTAAAGACCTCCAGGGATGGTGATTCCACCACTTCCCTGGGCAGCCTGTTCCAATGTTTGATAACCCTTTCAGTGAAGAATTTTTTCCTAAAAATCTATCCTAAACCTCCCCTGGCACAACTTGAGGCCATTTCCTCTTGCCCTATCACCTGTTAGGAGAGACCGACTCGCCACCTGGCTACAACCTCCTTTCAGGTAGTTGTAGAGAGCGAGAAGGTCTCCCCTCAGCCTCCTCTTCTCCAGGCTTAACAACCCCAGTTCCCTCAGCCGCTCCTTGTAAGACTTGTGCTCTCCGCCCTTCGCCAGCTTCGTTGCTCCCAGACTGACTACCAAAATCTGCCTTTCTATCATAACTTGCTAAGACAACAAAAACGGGTCCAAACTTTTATCCAGTGCTATGACAAAACTTTATAGCACTCTTCTGGATTTATATTGCTTAGGTCCCCAGCTAGGGGGAATACTGATAGCTGCTGCTGACGTCAGCCAGAAAAAATTAGTACCTTGTTTGAAGATAATGGGGCTGAACACCTCTAAAAGTTAAGCATCTTTTGTCAGAAATACTTTCATAAAACCTTATGTAAAACATGAAATTAATTATTTTATAGATAGATATACGCACATGCAAAATTTACTTGGCATTTGAGGTTCACGTAAAAACTCTTGTTTTTCTAGAGGTTATAACATATTGTTTACAGTTAGATATGTAAAGAACAGTAATGAATACGGAATTAGTATAAGCAGAAAGACCATGTCCCAGTGCCTTCTCTTTCTGTGCAATCTTGTTTCCAGTCACAAATAATAGAGAAATGTAAAATAAAGAAAATAGGAAGAACAGGAACCAAACTTCAAAATAAATTTCCAGGGCTAATAATCTATTTGAAAGAAACATATCCCTAAACAGAAAAAAAGAGTGAAAATGTACAAAGGCTCTTTTCAAATACACTTCAGCAAAAAAACTAATTATATATTAATTCTAAAGACAGCAATGTTCAGCTGACAACCATTTCTAAGCATCAGCATACAAAGCAACGACAAACTACTACTTGCAAAACCTGAAAATTATTTTCTAATACTTTATATTTATAGATATGTCCTTTCACTTCATCAGGATTTCACTTCATGAGATATCATGAGGATACCTCCTTCATACTTCAAGTAGGAAAATAAGCATCTTCCAAATAAAATGGCAAAGTCGCCTTCAAACTTTTTTTCATAGCTGAAAGGGTTTTTTTTTAATTAGTCATCATGACACAGTCCTGGCTAGGCTGGCAAGAACATAGCTATGGACTTTCCTGCTTTTCCTGTCCTCCCACCCACAGAAGCAGCAGGCTGCCTTTTCATGAGCCTTCAACATCCCACTCTGACCAGTGAGAGATTGTCCCAGTCAGGTCATTACAGAAGACACCAAGCCCATATCCTTCCAAGGCCGCTCACAGGGGACAGAGGCATTTCCAGGGAGAGGAAGGCAAAAGGAAGACTAGCGAGAATGCAGCTGCAGAGCCGGGTCTTTTCACGAGCTAGCACATTTCCAAGGCTCTCTGAAGTACCACGTGGGAACCTCCAACCCTGGGGCTGCCCAGGACTCCAGTGAAGTAAAAGCAGTTCAAAGCTGACAGCTAATTTCCACACTCTGCTTCTGTATTAGGAGAAAGTGAAATGCCTTGGGTATTACGAAAGAGCGTAAAGCTTCTTGGTTCATATTATAAGCTTCAACACCTAGAAAACTGCCACTCCCAGAGAGAAACAGGCAGGGAAGAGCTTCCTAGTGTCACTAGAAAAACAGAATACAGGATAGAATAATTTCAGTTGGAAGGGACCTACAATAATCATCTAGTCCAGCTACCTGACCACTTCAGCCTGACCAAAAGTTAAGGCATGTAATTAAGGGCATTGTCCAAATGCCTCTTAAAGACTGACAGGCCTGGGGCATCGACCTCTCTGGGAAGCCTGTTCCAATGTTTGGCCACCCTCTCGGTAACGAAGTCTGTCATCCTGCTTTAACCTGAAATTTTTAAGACGGACATCCTTAATGATCCAATTTCTTTAAGGCAGCAAAAGAAACATTCAACATTATGCTTATAAAATTTTATAATCACTGATAATTCTGAATGTTTCTCTTAGATAAAAAACTTTAGAGAAAGGTATAGAGGAGTCGCGATAACTAGTGTGGTTTAGGCATGGCATAAAGATTTCGTTATTGGGCAAGGCACAGCTTCACTTTTAAGAAAATTAAAGCTCTTCCTCTATGCAAGTCATCTTTGTACTATTTCCATAGAAATAAGTCAATGTGGAAACAAAAAAGTATGTGTGGGCACAGGGTAATCAGGATATCAGGTTAAGCTAAGCATATTTTTTTTCTTTCATATACATAAGTATAAAAATGGAACTCCTTGGGTGAGCAATGGGGATTTTTATATTCTAGAAGAAACATATAAAGAGGATTTCACTAGGAAGGAGTATCTGTGAGTTTAGGCATTTTTATGAAATTGTTTAGTATTTCTGATAATCATAGAATCATAGAATTGTTTAGGTTGGAAAAGACCTTTAAGATCATCAAGTCCAACCATTGACCCTACTCTACCAGGTCTGCCACTAAACCATGTCTCCAAGCACCACATCGACACGACCTTTAAACACTTCTAGGGATGGTGACTCAACCACATCCCTGGGCAGCCTGTTCCAATGCTTGATAACTCTTTCAGTGAAAAAATTTTTTCCTAATGTCCAGCCTAAACCTCCCCTGGTGCAACTTGAACCCGTTTCAGAGACCAGCTCCCATCTCACTAGAGCCTCCTTTCAGGTAGTTGTAGAGAGCAACAAGGTCTCTCCTCAGCCTTCTCTTCTCCAGACTAAACAATCCCAATTCCTTCAGCCGTTCCTCACAGGACTTGTTCTCCAAACCCCTCACCAGATTTGTTGCCCTTCTCTGGACATGCTCCAGCAATGAAACTGTCAGACAAGAAAGCAGCTCCCTCTCATAAACAAATTAAAAATCTTAATTTGCTTAAAATTTTCTTTCATTTTGACACACATTGTCCAGAACTAGTATTTTGAACTATATTCATAAAATTTGGCAAGAGCGTGAGGAAGCATGAGACAACAAATGCTTTTTTCTGTTTATTTGCTCTAACAAAAACAGGCTCTAAACTAGCGGAAACAAAATCCTCTCACACTTGAAATGGTATTAATGACTTGCTAAACACAGATGGAATACAACTTCTCCAAACATGGTAAAGATTTGACTCTGCTTCCCAATGGTGGAGAGAGAGATGCAGATACATAATGATGATTTCATGGTTTGAATTGTAAGAGAGAGTTTCAATTAATTTATACTGCTGGAATCAAAGAATGCAAAGGATGCGAGGGAAATCCTTATCATAAAGGATAAGGAGAGCTACGCACCAATAATCCAAAAATCAAATGGCAACCAATTAAAAAACAATCAGCAATTGGTTTTAAGGAATGATTATTTTTTTATGCCTAAGACATTCAGGTAAGTTTTCCTTGCCTAAAAGACAACAGCGAAAAGAGGAAAAAGATGCTATTGTATGAGAGAGAGACAAAAGGAAGACAGGAGTTTGGGGAAAAAACTTTTATGTATTCACTGTTTTAAAAAGTGTTTTGGAGTTTGACTGCCATAAGCAAGGGGAAAATCAACTTCTTATAAAACATTTTTTATGAAGCAATTCAATAGAAACATTCCTTTGATACATTAAAATTTCTGTATTCTTCCTTGGCTTCAATTGAAAGCGCTGCAGCTGTACCCACTATCCCGCTTTTATATTCCTTCAGGTAAAATAGCAAAAGAAATAAGAATACATTCTAGAAAAGAAAAAGGGGAATCTCAACAGTATTCTTTCTCTCTTTTTTTTTTTTGCTTTTACATAAGAGCAATTATTGCACTTTATTATATGAAGTTTGGCCAGTGCTTACAAAAATAAAATTGTCTTCCAATGAGAACGACATTTCTACTTCCACCATAAAAAGAAATACAAAACTTCCCAAATGAGCCAAACTCACCAAATGGATTTTCAGCCCTATGACTGAATTAATATCGTAATACTACATCTGACCAACAGCTTAGATTGAATTTCAGACAAAAATAAAAAATATTCTTATTTGATATTTGCAGGGAAGCCAAAAGATTAAACATTTTCTGCTGCAGCAATTCCAGCTGTCTGTCTCCACGATCTTTCAGCCTTTGATTTCAAATGTTGTTTCCAGATACTTAAGGGAAATATATTTTGCCGATAGAAAACCTTTGCACATTATCATTAGAAACACTTTATCCCTATAGCTGTTCATTTTGATTACATTCTTGCTGGACTAGTTACTGAAGCACAAAGAAATATTGATGGCAGTGGAAATAAATATTACCTTTTCTTATCAGAAAAATAAAACTTAAAGGAATATCTTTTTAAAACAAACTAAAAGCACCATGCTTTCTTATAACATTCACACAAAATTTTAGTGAGGTAGATGCAAAAGAACGGCTTTCTGTTCTAAAGCTCTGACAATGCCATATAGAACTAGCTTCTGCATAATGGTAAAGATGTTATATATGGGGTAATACAAGCAACTAGCCTGAAAAAACAAATTTACTTAAGTCTTTCAATTCATTTAAAGTCTGCTTTTTCTGATATCGCTGAAAGATGAAAATTGTTCATTTTTGTCTCACAAAAAAAATTAAATAGAAAGAAATCCTTTGTTTATATTTTAAGTTAATTTATAGAAAAAGAACCTCTAAACTAAAAACTTCAGAAAAAAAAAGGTCTTCAGTCTTCTGCTACTCTGAAATTTAAACATCTTCAAAGCTTCTCTTTTTTGCTAGAAAAAAAAATGGTTGAATGAAAAATTGCTTGCAATTCCTTATCTTTCAAAATTCTCAAACAAGTCTGGAAGAAGGAGTGCCAAGAAGGCTCACATTTAAAGAAAAGAATTTTTCTTGAAGATCTTCAGTCAGGTCTGTAGGACAGAATAGTCACCAAAATGAGATTAGCAAATTAACTTTTGAATGCTTACTAAATGGAACCTCAAACTAAATGTAAAATATTCCTTGCCTTCACTGAATTAGTGTTAAAACAATGGATGTTACGTACATGATTGGAAAAGTCATTCCATACATTAAACGTTGGATTTATTGCAAACAGTTGTGTCAAATGAGAGTGTCTCAAAAATTCTGAGCTGACTGAAAAATAAATATTCTCTCATGTAAATCCGTATAATTAAAATTCTTGTAAAAGTCCAATAAAGCTATGTCTATTCAACAGAGTCAGTGCTAACATTAGTCAGCAAAACCAATTTGGGTGCAAAATTTTCCTTTTCTTTCAAACGCTGTTAATAAAAGGATAATTATAACTTCAGATTTAGTCAGTGAATATTTTCATAAGTGATTTAAATCCTAGATATGATCAGTAAACACTAATAGAATGGTTTACTACTGCTGTACAGCTTTGAATTAATTATTAAAAATTAATAATTAATAAAAACCCAAACATGGCAAATAAAAATATTGGGGGGGGGAACCAACTCAGATTTCTTGCTGGAAAGTTGTAGGAAATAATACACCCTTGTCCTCCTGGTTTGCATACCAAGGTAAATGACAATGGTTACAGAGACATAACTTGTGTCTCTTGATGCTCCTCAGCTGCTTCTGTTAGATGTGACTACTTCTCTTTAGTGCATTCAATCGCCTTTTTGCAAAGCTCTATCTGTAAACTCTGTGCGCTTCTATATTTCACTCCAGGAGGGCAGACCACTTTCCCTAAGAATGCTGTTTTGTTAAGTACTCAAATCACTGCAAGAGTCTTATTTCTGATTAGCAAATTGACAAACTCTTGAGAAGTCTCCCATTAGTGGTTTTTTTTTCACCCCTCACAAAAAACCCTGAAGGGTTGGTTTGGGGAGGGTGAGGTGTTTTAGCTCTTTTTGTTTTGCTACTGGTAGGATACACGACTTGATTATAGTTTGGGTTTTTTTGATGGCGGCTTTTGAGGCCCAATTAATTCGGTGTGTTGGGTTAAAAAAATCAAAATAGCAGAGCTCATCTGTAGTTGGTGTCCTGCCCTTCCATGAGTAATCTATGTCTGTGCGAAATTCCAACTACAGCCAGGAATTCAAACTAGAAGGCACGCAGGATTTGGAGCCTTGAAATCAGTTTCATACATGACCTGTTACCTATTCAAATACTTCACAAGCTTCTGCTCCTCAAGAGAAACGATAGCCACTCTAGCAGCCAAATCATTCACAACAAATGACAGAGCCATGCATACTTCTTTTGAATAGCTCCCTGCTCACTTTGCTGGTGGAAAGACTTTAATACTAGTTGAAACCTACAAAACAATTTAGAAATTCATGGTGATGGCTATTTGCTATAACAATTGACAGCGCACCTCTCAAAACCTTGACTCCCAGTGGAGTCAGCAGCAAGCCCTTCAAGGAATCAGCGTTCATTTCTGGATGAGCTGCTTTGACAAGCGTGAAGCCAGGAGGTCAAGGGAAGAGGACTATTCCCCGCTAGTTGAGCCTCCTGTGGCCACATCTTGAACAGTGCCCAGTTTTGGGGCCTCCTTGTACAGGAGACCCCCAACACGCTGGAGACTGTCCAATGGAGGGCTACTAAGATGGTTAAGAAACTGGAGCACGTGGCACAGGAGGAGCAGATGGTGAAACAACACTTCATCAGAGAAGTCTAAGGGACAACTTAACTGTATATCCAGGCCACTATTTGCAGATAACTCCACTACCAAAAAAGGGGAGTTAGAGAGAGGAGAGACATAGGTACCCGGCAAAAAGACAAGAGAGAACAGTCACAAGATGCAACACGGCAAATTTCAATTGGTCATACGGAAACATTTCATCCCATTGAGAGTGATGAAGCATGGGGATGGAGAGGGCTATGGAACAGGAGATTTTCAAAACCTGACCGGATAGGGCTCTGAGCAACCTGACCTAGCTTTGAAGTTGGGCTGCTTGGAGCAGAGTTTTAGACTAGATGCCTCCAGAGACACCTTCTGACCTAATTTCTTATACAGGACTGGAAGCTCTTCCTCAGAGCAAGGAGAAAAAAAAAGAAAAAAAAAAACAAACACACCACAAAAGAAAAAAAAGGAAAAAAAAAGAAGAGGCGCCTACAGAAAGAGTTAAGCTAATAAAGCAATGACAGCAGAATGAAGACAAAACATTTTTAGCTTTTTTTTTTTTTAAAAAAAGTGGAACTGAAGAACGTTCAAAATACAGTAACAGAAGGGGCAATGTTAAGTCAAAAACTGCCAATTAAGGTGAATCTCCCGAGTTCTCCAAACTAACAGAGAAAGGAAATAAGGAAATAAAAACATGCAGAGGAGTAGACATGTCTTTTGAAGCAATCATACCCACTTTTAAAGAGTTGCCTGAAAGGAACTTACCTTTGCTAGTCAGACATTCAGAAAATTCAAGGCAGCTGTTACTAGAAGTTACACCTATCAAAATACAAAGCTTTACTTTCTGTATCTGTAATAGAAATACTGCAAGTTGATATGGCAGATGATCCCACTGAACTACATCTCTTTTTATATTCACAACATTTGTAAGGGTTATTTTACTGTTTAAGTATCTCAGCCTTGAGTTTTGTAGTATTTATTCGAGTTTATTTTAAAGATAAGGATGCAATTTTTATTATGTGGTAATTTAGGGATAGTTTCTTATTTTAGAGTACTGCCAAAAATGTAAAGGTTTTGTAAAACTGAAGAAATGGAAATTCTGAGTCCTTTCTCTACAATCTTAGGTTTACCTAAGTGATCTATTGAGAATGCTGTTTTTCCTGCACTTTTTTAATAAAAATACGGATGTCCCTTCTGGAGAACTTGGCCATAAACAAAGTTGCCTAAACTCTGCAGTTACACGAGGACAGAACACTCCAGCTGCAACTATCCTCAAAGAAACAACGGCTTCCAAATAGAGCAAGATGACAACTCTGCAAAATCCATCTGCTTACGAAGGCAGAGAGACTAGGCTGCATTTAGGACCGTCAGTTTCCCACTATTGCAGACTGAGTTTCTGCATGACTTCCTGCACTGGAAAAAATACTATTTGTGGAAAATTGACTTCACATCATATATTCATTCAGCACCTACGATCGTGAGATCGTGAAACAGCTTTATTCCCTAAGCAGTTGTCACACATTTCCTGGTACCATCCTCAATAGACCCTTTTTCATGAACTAAAATTAATGCAAAAACTATAACTTGGCACAATTTTATAAAAAGTTTACAAAGCAGATTTGCATTAAACTGAGAGGAATTCATGAGAGAAAAACAGGAAGAGAAGAGAGTCATGAATCAATAATTTACTGATTAGAATAATTTCTCATAAGGCATTTATTAAAAAGTGTCCTTTCTTTTTCTGACAATTAGTACTTTTTCCTGCATTGGGAAAAATTATTCCCACAGATATAACTGGCAGGGTTAGGATCTTCTTCCCTTCTCAGTCTCCCACCATCTCCACTTCACTCACTCTCAGTGCAGGCTCTGGATGGGAACCATCAGTATTTCAGTCTCTGTCTGCTTCCATAATGCAGTGTGATAGAATATTTACGTCTTCGATGCCTGGATTACTGGATTATTTAAAAAAAAAAAAAAAAATCAAAAACCAGATTAATCAGTACCTTCAGATTTTTTTTTTTGGCCACTATCAATGAATGATTTGTAATTTTTGGTCAGGTTCTTAACCATCTATGGTTTCTTGTGAAGAAAAATAAAAGCATATTTTACAAATCTGAAGAGAATTGGACCATCGGTGCTGTGTCATTTTAAAACTCAGACAACCTGCAGGCAAAACAACAGGCAATCTGCTATCAATACCCTAGAGCTATACTGTACTGTTGATAGATGCTGAAGTAGTTCTCATCAAATGTATTACATACAAGGACCTCTATGCAGGACCTTATTAGCATCCATGATACCAGTTCTTAGGAAAAAAAGAAAAAAAAAGTGAAGTCTTATTAATAACAGATAAAAGAACTGCTTCCTTACATCCAGAAGCTCACATGTCCAGCAACATCCAGAATTACGTGTGAGAAAGCCTGCAATAGCAATGCAGATTTGCATCTGCTACCTGACTAGTAAGTATTTAAAAAAAAAAAAAAAATCACAAAATTGGTAACTCAACAATTATTGTGTAGCATAAAATACATCTTCATCCAACAGTTATAGTAAATTTTTAGTCCAGAGTTTTTTTTCCACAGTGACTTCAGCACTCAAGTATTTAGCAAGTGTAAAATGAAATTTCAGACAAAATCAGTGAGGAAAACCTTGTGTTTACAAAAGATAAATCATTAGAAGAAAAACGAACACATGAAATGAAAAGTGAAAGAGCATGGGAAAGAAAGCACATAACCAAAACCACATTAATACACACTTTCCAGGGAAAACCATATTAAATAATTGTCTAATAAACACAAGGAATAAAAATGAATTAAAGTAGTAGCAACGATAAAAATGTGTTAAAGGAATGTTGCCTCTCTCCTCTCCAGCTCTGCATCTTCTGAAAACCATGAATTACAAATGAATAAAGGAAAAAAGAAGAGGAAAATATCCTAATGAAGCTAAAAGAGGCTAAAGTAAACTAAAAGGCTAGAATCCCTAAACTAAAATATATTTTTCATGAGAGTATGAATTTTGAGAATGTTCTTGATGAAATCTATGAAACATACTAGACAAAGCTTCTGCTGGTTTGAATTTGGCTATCATCATTTGCTTCCTCACGGTGTATTAATGCTCACATAATTAATGTAAGAGTGATGGTTTAAGAGGCTAGTGTCTTTTCACTGATAGCTACTTCCTTTCTCTGAGGTACGGACATATATACTGGACATATAAAATATAAATGTACATTTGGCAGCTTAACAAGAGTGCTGGAGATGAACTACAATCTCATAACCATGTAGAAATGGGCTATTTCAAGGCCCCAGTGTCACTCAAGGATCCCCAAGTGAGTGCAGGGGAAGAAATAGCTTCACATATTCAACAGCAAGAGACAGCTCCCCATCTCTCTAGAAGTCACGAAAGGGCTCCGATAAGCACAAAGTGACAGATACCGCTCACACGTTCTTCCTAATAGCATAGTCTTCTACACAAAGTACTGGAAAGTTGAAAGGGAAACTGGAAAGCCTTTTGTCCTCTACCGTTTGAAAGCTGGGATGGGAAAGGAGGAAGGGCGTAGCTTGATCTCTTACAAAAGAATAAACTGTATAAACACGTTGGTCACAAAGAATGACCTAATTATGAAAAATACAAAAACAGGTATTTGCACAGTAGGGAAATCTAGCAATGAAGTCCTGTCCTTGGGGGAGTGGTGGAGCACACTGTCACTTTCGTCACTTCAAACATCTACCGTTTCAGGCATTGAATGAATAATGAATAACACCACTAATTTTCTTTTGGTTCTTCTCTATATATTCTATCTGCTGTTAACTGGTATTTTTCTCACCATCTCCAGGGTTACAAGTTTAGATTTTCTGAATATTCGGAGAACAAAAGAGAGGATCTATCTTAAGTCTTCAATTTATAAGATAATTTCTTCACAGCATTTCCCAGTTGACTGGACACTGAGGTATCTTTGCAATCCTTCTAGAACTTTACTCTTTTTAGCTACCTAGTCATGAATTGGTAACACCACCAACAGAACCGGTCAGAAATGATCAGAATGGTGACTCTACAGCAGTAAATCCAAATTTTCATGGGACCAGAATTTTCTGGAAATTTGATCAACTCTTCCAACCAGTCACACTAATGCAGCTTTCAAAACAGACTATTAAAATTCCAGTAGAGAGAGAGTGACTGGCAGTAGAAACAAGTGAATAATTACCAAAACCAGAAAGAAAATTAAAATCATGATACCCTAATTATTCCACCTCTGCATAGCACTTTGAGTTGATATCTTAAAATTCATTTCTCCTGGGGGCCTCTGTGTGAACAAGAAAAGTGTTCACAGTTAAAAGTTGGGAAATATAAAAAGTGTTATCTTTTCTTAATTCTTTTCTACAGTAGGTTTAAAAAAAAAGTCACAGCTTCAGAGTTTGGGGAGGCAGGGGAGTTTTTCCCATTGATGTACTCTAAACTATAAAATGCCTTTTTTTTTTTTTTCTTAATTCATGGACAAGCTTCACATTACTATTTCTTCTATTACCTTTTTTACCTAATGATTTTGGTATTTTTGAACTAATTGTTCTACATGCTCTTTTTTTATGGTTGACTTCTGAAACTTAAGCGGCATACAGGAACGCCTGCCTGGAAGATAATAAAGACCTGAACAAAAAATAATAGCCACATAAAAAATATTCACTGTTTTGAAAAAACATTTTCCATACTGCTCGGGGTATTATAAAGAAGAACGTCCATTTTAATGATGCACAGTCCTCATATATTTGTAATATGAAATCTGCTAAGCAGACAGCACAAGCTAGTTTTAATATTCATCATCCAGTTTCCAGGAGTTTAATCTCTCTTTTCCCAGATCCCTCTCTTTTTTCTGGAACTTTACATAGTGTTTAGTCAAGAAGTCATGCCTAATACTTTTAGTCATTGTACTTTTCATTAACCATCCATACCAAAGACATTTGTTCTTTTTCCTTACAAGGCTTTCTTAGCAGCCCAATGTTACTCTCAAAAAAACCTGAAAATAACTGCAGGATTGGAGTGGTGATTGTTAACCTCAGATAGAATTTAGCACTAGTAAAAATGCTTTTCTAAGTTAAAGGAAGACATTTCTCTCTTTCTCTTGTTAAAGGGAAAAAATTGCAGAACAGCCAGTTTCATCCATTTCTTAATTCCTTTCCTTGCCTTGTTTTCATTCCAGGCTGTCAAGAAACTTGGATTCCTTCTGCCTACATAAAAAGTTTGACAGCAAATACCTATGCATGGCCATAGGTGTGAAATTAATTATTTCTAACATGATGGCACTAGTAGGTAACAAGCACAGCTTCCTGCTTTGCATTTACCATGAGAACACTTGACTTGTGCCCAGATCCTCTAGCAGTTCACTCCTAGTACTAATACAGGAGTGCTGCAAGACATGAAGGAGGCTCTTCGCCTGACCGAGACACTTGTGAGAAACATAACAGCACTAGAAAGCTCTAGGGAAGTTCCGTGTGAGCTGAAGAGAAGCTTTAATTTCCGACTCTTACCAAACCAAATCATCAAGTGTAAAAAAA
>VYXH01009387.1:410627-434182 GCA_013397275.1 Burhinus bistriatus | reverse complement strand
ACAGGGCAAATACCAAAGTTGGCTGGCCTTGGCTGTTACAGCAGTAAGGATCAGCAAGAGCCTCTCTGCATCTCATTCCTTGGCATCAAGCATAAACATCGGTCTTACCACTCTGAGGGTGAACAGTTTTCTGCACAATATGCTGGTAATTTCAGCAGTTAGAAGAGGCCTAGCTAAAAGGTAAAATTACTGAACAAAATTGGTCCTGTTTTACCTCAAACCAGGACAAGTACCAAACTCTTTTCGGTTCTAAATGATCTGATTAGTGACAACAGCCACACGTTATGGCATGTGAGGTTCAGACTGAACACTAGGAATAAGATTTTACAGCACTGGTAGTGCACCATCAGAACAGGTTATCCACAAATTAGTGAAATATCTGTCCATGAAGGTTCTCAAAATTTACTTTGACCAAGCTATGTCTGACCCAGTTTGGTGATGGCAATGGTAAAGCTTCAGAACCGGAGACTGGATTAGATGACCTCCAATGGTTATTATAGAGGATGTAATAAAAAGCAAATGCAAGGATGTTGGAACCAGACTAATTCAAACCAGGAGGTAGACACAATATTGAATTGTTATTAAAACAAACTATAAATTTACATTCTTTTTTCATATCTATAACAAAGGATTTTATTGAATGTATGCTTATGCAGCTTATTAAAGTGCAAAATAGCAACATGCTATTCAGTGGCCTGTCATATAAATTCAAAATCTAATGTCTCAATCATGCCAATTTCTAAAATTCTTGCAAAGTACAATTTCTAAACAATTTGCAAGAAGATTTTCGGGATCAGGGTGATTCCTTAGTCTAAAATGTTGTCTGAGTGAGGACACCAAGTGTTTACAGCAGCATCCAAAATTATTGATTTTCTAACAATTTTTATGTAATACATTTAAATAGTTTGAAAAATTAATGTTTACATAATTGTTGAGTCCATCTCTTTCAAGGAGGGTGGTTCTGTACTATTTAAAGCTCTGCAATGCAAAATTCATCTTGTTCAATATTTGCAGTAAAATTGTTTGCAAATGTTCTGATCTTACTGAAAACAATGGGAATTTTGCCATAGACCCTAGCACGATGAGGAGGCCCATCATTAGCTCGGATAAAGCTGTCAGTCACTATGGAGAAGGTCTAGAAAGCAGATTATGGAGTATGGTAAATTGCATAGTAGGTGAATTAAAAAAACAGACATTTCTACAAAATTTTTACTTTGTGTTGCTAAGACAGTAACCCTTGAAATCTCATTGATTTCCATATTTTAATATTTCATTTCTATAGTAATTTAAGAGACCTTTTCTCTCCAGCTAGATAGAATTTTCTTATTTCCATGGAATTCAGTGTGTTTTCTGACTGATATAAAGCGTTTGTACCCTGATTCTGTAGCTCACTGTAATTATATGCTAATTTTAAAGTTTTTGTTTTATAGATTCATGTTTACATCCTAATGATTTCCCTGAACACAGTTACTTTTCCAGTTTTGGCCTTAACTCATATAGCTAACATGAGAAACAGAAAGAAACTTGCAGTTCATATGTTTAGGCAAATTTAATTTCCCTCAGCAAAGCAGCTCAATTTTGTTCTAAAATATTTGGGTCAAAATGCCAAACTAGAATTCTAAGGAGTTCATCATTCTTGTGCCTGGTGTACACTGGAACAGGCCTATACAGAAGTGAAAAGATGGTGAAATGTCAGTTTGCTAAAAAATCCTTCTATAATAATGCAAAGAGATTATAAAGAAAGCACTAATGTCAAGAAACAGGTGAAGAGGGAAAAACAGAATCGTAATAGCAGCATCCAATATCCATGCCTATGCAAATTTCCCAGGTAGGCAACCTTCTACATCATCATATTTTTCTTTTCTATTTTACATCTCAGTTTTCTTATTTCACGTTTTATCTGAAGCAAACAGCAAGAAAGATTATTGTTAACCAACTGCGCAGTACCAGCTACCAAACTGCTGCAAAATAATTCTGTTTCTGATTAGCAGCCTAATATGTTAAGTAAAGAAGAAAATAACCAGATAGACTAAAAAAAAATCACTATCAATGATGAAGTTATCTATCATCCAATTTATGTTTCCAGTGTATAAACCTGTTCTGCAAATCTGTGCATCTTTTCTCTAGTACCATGGGCTTAGCAGAGGAGCCTCAAGAGTGACAGTAGTAGAAGCTTTTAGAAACAAGACGTTAATGTAGTCCTTAGCTGTATAGTCTAAATTTTGCAGTAAAAAAACCCCAAAAAACAAACAACAACAACAAAAAAACAACCAAAAAAACCAAACCCCACAGTTATCACGTAGGCATTTCTTCCTAGGTTTACTATTATTTCCTGGGTTATCAGCTCCTCGGTTTAGAGATTAACCCTCTGTTACTGCTTAGTGCATTTCTGACGGCCAAGTCTTTCATCACCTCCAAGCTAGTTCTGTTTAGAACCTCCTAGCTGTTACTATTTGTATTTCTTTGACCACA
This sequence comes from Burhinus bistriatus, assembly GCA_013397275.1. Taxonomy (NCBI): domain Eukaryota; kingdom Metazoa; phylum Chordata; class Aves; order Charadriiformes; family Burhinidae; genus Burhinus; species Burhinus bistriatus. The sequence goes on along the minus strand of VYXH01009387.1, from coordinate 431,710 downwards.
TACCTGCTCTTTTTCCCAACTACAATTTTTTACCCTTTCTCTCTCACACCCCCCCCCAAAAAAAAAGGCAAGAAAAGGCACCTTACAAACTATTAAAAGGAGCTGGAAGAAAAGGCAAAATGGGGGAGGAATGAACACGGTTTATGAGCATGGCCAGCCACTTACTATGTAAAACCTCTACCTGCATGTCATTTGGCCATTTTCACTCACATCAGTAAGGCAACGGTGTGTGAGCTTGACATGTTACCTGCACGTGAGGGAGAAGTAAAATTAATTGATACGGTTCATTCAGGAAAACGTCTGTCCTGCTATATATTTCTTTACAGAACTCAGAACAGCGAAGTCCAAGTCCTCAGCTGAAAGTCCTAGGATTACAGTAATACAAACAAAACGGTTCAACAAAAACATGAGGATATCCTCTTGGCAGCAGCTAGCACAGTAATATAATGTCACTACATAGCGATATCACGCTTTTCCTTTCCAACTTGTGTAAAACACTGAAGTTCAGATATGGTAATTTCATATTTAAATTTATCTCACAGCATGCCTGCGTTCTGTGTCGGCCAACCTGCCATCTTCCAAAGCAAAAGGAACTGCTGAGAATTTCTTCAAGGATGACTATTTCTTCGTTGCAGCATCATCAATGAAATCGTAACAGGGTGTTTCAATTAGCATCTTCCCAGAAATTTCTCTCTTCGGCATTGTGCTCGCATGCAGCTTTGGGCTTTTTTCCTGTTGCATGACTGGACTCCTCCGTGGCTGCATAACCCCATGCCGGGTACTGTGTCCTCATTCCAGATCTCCACTAGAACTACGGCATGTATTTTCTCTGTCAGAGGCATCTGAGAATGGATCGATGCCAAACGTGTGAGCTGCAAGCCCACACACATATTTACCATGCATCAATCACCTCCCCATCGCTTTGGAAGAAACATACTGAGGTGGGTTATCTTATCCCACAGACTTCTGCATTCCACCACCACAGATCTTGCCTGCTTGGCTATAGCAGGTGAACTCCCACAAGACTCATGCCTCCTAGCATTAATGCTATAGACAATGTTTTGCAGAGAAATTAGCATGGTGCCATCTGGCCTAGCGATCTTAAATTCTGGCCTGAGAAGAACTATAGTATTATACAACAAGAAGATAAGCAGTAGTAATGTTGCAGATGCTTTTTTATCAAATTGATCTCTCAGTGTCCTTCACATCACATTCAAGTGCAATAACATGGGCTTTACAGAAAAAAAAAAAAAAAAAAAAAAGAAAAAGAAAAAAGAGCTTTTTTCTTTTTATTGTAGGGCAAAAGTACAGTGCTTTTTTCAATAACTGAGTATTTTATGTAGATTTTCAATATACCTAAGGCTGATGGAAAAATAGGGTAAGATTTTCAAATGTAATATACTTGTGATCACAAATTGCTTTTAATTTGCTCATAATTTATCAACGTCTCTGAAAAATTCAAATAATAAAAAATGCTTACGTATTTCTGTTTTAAAGAGTCATGAAGAAAAAGATGTTCCAGAATTTAAATACTGTCTTATTGAATTTGCAACCCAGAAAGTCAAAGTAATGCAGTATTGCATGATACCTGAGGAAAAATCAGACATCAGGAAGCGGGTGATGGGAGAGGAACACTTCCCTTGTCTATGAACATCACGCTAATTTAATGGCACTTTCATAAGCTCCATAGGAGCTAAAAGGACTCAAGTCAAATCAGCTGTGAATGTTCTCAAGGATTTATTTCAAGAGATATCTAGATTACACTTTGTTCCTATACACACACAGATAGCCTATTAGTCTGTTAAAACATGGCTTACCCTCAGAAGATATATTTATTTCTGTGCCTCTTACATAAGCCAAGTGAACTCACTGCAGACAGGATATTTGTACGTTACTCGTATCCCGGACAAATAGTAATTACATGCCAAATGCTGTAAAAAGAATAATATCTTGGAACACATACTATATACTGTTAAAGAATAATAAACAAGAGTATGAATGCCGGGGCTTGTGGACTACTCACCAGACATACCTGCAAAACCAGAATGTAAATCAGAGTTAACCAAAAAAAACCAGATTTCTTTTTATTTTTTCTCCTCCTCCCCCTCTCCCAATTTTAATTCTTCTTTTCAGTTTCAGGCAGAGTTGTATTTTTCTAGCCTTCTTATACTGAGTCTTTTGCATTTAAAAGATGTCATACTTTGAAAAAATGAGTTGTGTGTGGCCACAGAAACAATACCAAAGTGCAGTCAGCTTCATATACTTTTAGGTATAATTTTCTAAGATATTACAGGGAAATGAACGTTTTCTTCTCTGAAGAGAGCATTTCTAGCTTAACTTTCTCTTATTTCCTCTTCTTTTAAATGGAAATTGGAGAAGTTGTGAAAGTGTGCAAATATCAGTGCAAAGGATAAAAAAGTCGGGGTTTTTTTTCCTGAGAGAAAAATGGCATTTTTCTTTTAGCTTTTATGGTAGATGGAAGGGCATAGAACATTTTTAACATTATTTTCTTTAGACAAGGCAAACAGTAAACAAATAGTTTGTTCTGCCTCCCTTCCTCTCACTTTTTCTCTATGAGGCATCCATAGAAGAAGCGTAACATACTTTCACTCCACTGTGGGGTGGGAACATGAAAGAGTATGTACAGGTACTATCTATATGTCTCTCTGTGTATAGTCTATAGTCTTTACATAGGATGTAAAGTAGGAAAGGCATTCCTGCAGGCTCCTGGGGGTTGGTAGGGGGACCAACTTGCTGCCAGGGCCCACCCTGGGGAAGAGGGGCTTTCCAATTCCATCCAACTTCAACAGAGAAATAGGGATAATGGATGCTTTTTCCCAAACCCGCTTTCTATAGTTTGGATTGCTAAACCTATTGGGAAATTTGTTACTATATTGTTACTATTTTTTGGGATGGAATTGGGCTGATGGAGAAGTGTAAGAGTGTCTAAGAGGTTTGAAGTTCAAGATTAGGATGAAAATTCATAAGGCTTTTGTCTTTACTTCATTAGGAACAGTTAACTATCTTCATTTTATTTAACACAAATGACAGTATTAGAATGATATACATAAATAGAGCTACTGCATAACTGAATCTATCATCTGTCTATCAGGCCAAGTGTTCCATCTTGCTTCATCCCACTGGCTACATCCATTTATGCTACCCTGCCGGCCCAAATTAACAGAAAGATGGAAGCACTGTATGTAATACCTTTGGTTTAAGTATAACAGGTTATTTACCTTTAAGTTGGTAGGACAATTCAGGACTCTGTATTTCAAAATCCATTTTTAAAAGGCTTTCATGTGAAATAAATTTAACAGCTATTCTATACCTGATTCTAAACAACCTGGAAAAAACCAACCTGATTATTTTCAGTGAAAGTGGAATTGCACACTATGGAATTGTATTTCTTTTACTTAATAAGATGGTTGTAGATTAAGGTAATAATACTGTATGCACAGACACAGCTTTCCACATCTACTTTTTCTGTTTGTATTAGGATTCTAGCCATTCAAATTCGTTAGAAATAGCACTTTTTGTGATGCAAGTATTCATGATTATTGCATTATTATAGAATTATACTTATTAATTACAGAATGCTTCATTGTTGTTAGGAAGTTATCCATGCTATTTTCTCTGAAAATGTATTCTTGTAAATTAAAAACTTCTTTTAAATGCTCATCTGTAAGGCAGTAGCAGTTTTGATCTCTCAATTTGTTTGCATGCATTTTGTTTATTGAAAAACATATACTTGGTAGTGCATGAAGAGATATTAATAATCAGTTCTATTTCCATGATAGTCACAAAAGAAAAGAAAAAAAAATTCAGAACATACCTACTTCTTGCTTCTACATAGTGTTTTGATTTCACGTGCTCTAAAGCGCTACATCTCAACAGCCTGCTCAGTGGTGTTCAACGGGTCTTGGTGCTCTTTAAGCGAGTGTTGTTCCTGACTATTGACTATTACTGCTGCAAAAGTAACGGGAACTGACTGACTGTACTTTATCTTATTTCAGCATCATGTAGAACTGTACAGATGAAGTAAACTGTCAAGAGCAGAAAAATATTTGTCAGTCTCAATGCGCCTAAGGCAAAATCCGCAAATTGTTTTCACATACTCATTTTAACTTCTTGTTTTTAAAATATATACAAAAGCTTTGCACTGAAAACAAGAGATACAGAGCACTTTTGTATGCTGTTGTCCAAATCTGAGGACTGCAGGTTCTCAAGATGAAAATGCTAGTTCACCTCAGACTGTCACATGCTGCTTGTTCCACTGTTTATCTCAAAAGCACATACTCTCAGTGCTGCAGAAGAGCTTGATGGCTTTATGATGTGCGCTCAGAGGTTTAAGAACAGCGGCAAAACATTTGCTTAGAATGATTATTAAAGCATTCTTCTCTCATTTATTCCTTTAGAAGTGTAAAAAAAAAAAAAAAATCGTATTCCAATAAGATTGTATAAATTGCAGAATTGCAAGCATACGCTGTGTCCCTTAAACCGATCCTTTGGTTTCCCAAAACAGTATAGCAGAATACTCAAGGATAGGTCCCCAATACAGCATGTGTAGAGGAAAAGAGGGTAACCTGCCAAATGTACCACTTCCCCCTAGCCCGCATGCGCATGGGAAAAGCCAGTAGGTAGGTAGATTTCAGCCATTCTGCTATCTATTTTAAGCTGCAGAGAAGCAGCATCAAATTTTTAACTACTTAAGGGAAATACTTTACCAGATCACTGGCAAAACCTGATTTTCTACCTCAGTTAAGGTGTATAAACTGGTGTGACTGAAGCAAGACACACTGGAACCTAAGAAGACAAATGGTGAGGTGCTTATGCAGAGGAAGCATGATCGCTACAAATTGAATATTTTAAGAGAGGTAGGGCACATTATTAGCAGTTTTAGCTTTAAACAAATATTATCCCAAATGAAAAGCCCCATGTTTTTCCACATTTCTGCTGTAAAATCTCTTACGAGTCAAGAAAAGCTGAATTCAATGTCGGGTAAGAATGTTACCTGAGAAACTCTATGGCTGCAAAAGCCATAGTCAATAACAGCCTAGAGGAATCCATGGGGTTCTGAAAACCATCAGCTTGGCTTGGATAGTTCAGGCTGCCTGGGCAAACTGTCAGCAGATCAAGCTCTGTGTGTCTGTATCTATATGTTTACATGTATTTACACAAATATACATATGCATATTTCTCATATCTTTTTCAGGGAAAGAATCGCTAACACAGCGGGCTTTAGCATCCTGTGCTATGGAGTGCAGTGGGGGAGTATGTAGGGAGTGAAGGTGGTTCTGGGAAAGACAGGTGGAGGTGAGGAAAGGAGAATGGTGAAAAATAATCTTTGGAGCCCCCCAAAAGTCATACTTTTTTTTTTTCTGACCACTCTTTGGCACTCCAACTATAACACTTTTTGAGTCATGCAGTGGTAGTTGAGATAAAACCACGCTTTTTTTAATATATATGCATATGTATCACTTGTGTGTGTGTATATATATGTGTGCGTATGCGTGTATGATATATTTGTCATCACTGCAAGCAATCATTCTGTTTATGCGAACTGGTGGTGTAACAGCAATGAAGAATGAAAGCCATGAATTTTGTGATTAGTAGCTGATTGGCAAAAGGCAGCAAAAAAGATGTTAAGAAAATATGCAAGCCTGGTACCCCATGTTGTTTCTTCTTTTTGGTACACTGTATCCTAAACAACAAATTTGTTGCCCAGTATTTATGGAATAGAGTTCATAACAGCATCCCATGCCATATTTTTCAAATGTAAATGTAGCTTCTGAATAAAAGATGATTCCTATCGCATGACTAGATATATATGGCAAAAATGCTTCCAGTCACATCACGATGATGGAGCTACAAGGAGAAGATTGCCAGAGCTGCTCCCTCAACCACAGCCTGCTTCACCTTATGCCTAAGAAGCCCAGGGTGGCAGGATGTGGGTGGTTCAGTGCTGTACAGCAAAGGTCTGCACACCAGACAGACTAATCCCATCCCAACCAACAGCTGAAATAAGTTAATGGCCTATGTTTTTTTCTCATCCCCAACTGCCTGCTGGTGACATGATTGTCATCCTGGGAGCTTGATACGACTTTGTATATATTTCATTATTTTCTTTTTATTATTTTATTATTAATATTTCATTAAAGTAGTTTAGTTCCTTCTAAACTCTTAAGTCTCTCTTTTTCTCTCTCTCTCTCGCCTCCCTTCGGGAGCGGAGCAAGAGAGAGAGCATCTGTTGTTCCACCGGATTGGACCAGTCGGGCCCAAACCATGACAATGATTCACAGCAATAATGGCATATTAAGAAACACGAACTCTTTTTTTTTTTAATGATTCATTGATAGCACTATTCAAAGTTATCCATAGCTATTTTTAGTTCTACTTGCATTGTAACAGTGACATCCACTGGCCAGCACAAATAGCACAAGGTTATTTTCTGCTGAATAGGACTTAGTTATTAAACTAATAGGGACTTTAAATACCTAAACAGATTTATTTAAGGTTAAAGTAAATAAGACTGATTGTTCATTGTCCAGTGAAACATGGAATATATTAGGGATTTTGGTACTGTTGTACCACACATTTTACATTTAGGCCTAGTCTCCTCAGGTAAGGCAATAAAATGAAAATAAATAAAACTAATATAAAAAAATAAAACTAAATCAAACATAGCAGCAAAAGAAAACTATTGTGAAAAGAAATATCCATTACAAAAAAATAGTAATGATAAGCAGATATTTATTTATTCTGAAAACATCTGCTTTTCAGTTATTCAGTCTCCAAGAAAGTAATAACGTAGTATTTCTTGGCATTTTATAATGGAACTAAATTCTGGATACCGCAGAAAAGGGATTCTCTTTTTACTAGGGCAAATGTATACCAGTGACAAAGACAGTATGATAACAATACAATAATACTAGCATGGTAAGCAACAGCAAGAAAAAAAATCCTGTATCTGTAGTAGGGAGGGTGAGGAGCAGAGGAAATACACCCCTGAATGAATAGGGGGCACTTGTTTTTATGCCACTGCTTTTGTCTGAGATGCGGATTTCAGGAGAGGCATCAGGAAGAGGAAGCACGCTGCAACTTCCCGAAGAGCCTTAAATTTGTTTCAGGTAAGTCAGGTAATTATTCGTCTGAGTTAGTTGTGCCATGGGGTCCTCCTTTCAGTGTAAACAGACTCAAGCGTGAGTGATCAGCTGATGCTTTAAGCTTAGGCAGTTACAAGATAACCACCCTTCAAGAAAGTCAGAAGTAAATCATATAAGAAATCAGGTAAAAATAAAATTTAGAGAAAAGAAAGATTATAAATCCATTGCCTGTTTGCTGATGGCTCATGGAAGAATGGAAAAGGAGCAAAAAAAAAAGAAAACATTCATAAAAACAATACATAGATGTATTCATGTTCTGAACAAAATGTCTCAAAAACTGAATAAGCCTAAGAGAACTAGCCTAACTTTGCAGGTAACCTTGTGAAGAATGGTTAAATGAGGTTAAAGTTCTTCACTGTTCCTTTAAAATTCATGGCTCTGGCATCTTTTTTTTTTTTTCCTCCCTAAAGAAAAAGTCACAGCTATTCTCTGTAAACTGTCTATCTTGTTAGGAATGTACACAAATAAAGACAATCCCTATTGCTACAAACATTGTGTATCTGGACTTCTTCCCTGGACTTAAAAGGGAGGACCACCCTGGTGACATGCGGCAGGAAAAATGGTAATAACATAAATCAGTTAATCTTGGTGTTGATGAATTGTTCTGTAGGAAAGGAGTTGCAATGGGGAAACTGTTTATACTGCAGAAAGGAGCCTGTGTTCAGAGAAGAAAGCAGCAGACGAGAACGGGAGGTAAACGAGGAATGTGGGCTTGGATGGTTGAACTTTTTTCTGACTTTCAGTTCTGTCCTTCTGTCAGTACTGGAGAAATAAAATGTGCAAAACAACGCTCAAGTATGGGAGGAGGAAACCGCTCACTGATATCTCCCTGCAACAGCTGGCTGTTTGAATAGGGGACACTTGTCATTTTTATGCCACTGCTTTTGTCTGAGATGCGGATTTCAGGAGAGGCATCAGGAAGAGGAAGCACGCTGCAACTTCCCGGAGAGCCGTAGATTTATTTCAGATAAATCAGGTAATTATTTGTCTGAGTTATTTGTGCCATGGGGTCCTCCTTTCAGTGTAAACAGACTCAAGCATAAGTGATAAAAATGGAAAACTGAGCCCGTTCAGAGAACATCTGACAGCTGCTGCTCTTCCTCCTTCCCAGGGGATAGCTCACTCTGTCTGTGCTCGTGCAACTTTATCAGCCTAGCACCTAGAGCATTCTACGCACAGAGATGGATTTATTCTCAAAAACAGGTAAGAGACAGGTCTTGAAGCAGCCCATGAAGTATATTGATGTAGCCTCCCTTACAAGCCTGGAAGAAGAGGACTACATGGATGCCACAGAGGTAGCACGACAATAGCAGGGACGCAGATTTTCCACTGCTAGGTGGGCTGGAAGTAGACCATGGCTTGCAGAAGGCAGGACTGGTAGAAACTACTCCACCCTCCACAAAGAAGCCTTACTTCTCTTTCCTTATCTGGCCTCATTTAAAAAATACTGAACCATTCCCTGTCACTGGCTCTTGTTTTTCAACCACAGTTTTGTGTTTTTTAAAGAGATATCAGTAGGTAAAAATATTTTTTTTCTTTCCTAGAAACAGAAGCTGCTGAAACCAGAAATCACAACCAAAAGCAATGAAAATAATCCACTTAAAAAATGTATACCGTCATGATCCATGAGTTTTGTCCTCTAGGGATCAAAAGTGCTAAGGTTATCCCTATTTTAACAAGCAGTGGAGTGAGGGAGAGACAAGATATTAAGAATATTTTAATTTTCAAAGAAGTCCAAAGATTTCATTTCTATGCCTTCCTTGCCTTGGACCCATCCATCTGCGTCCTACCCAGACGTGGGCATTCAGTCCTAGGTTTTCCCTGGTTATTAATGGAGCTGCATCTACCAGCACCAAACAGCCATGAGTCTCATGATAAATGTTCTTCTAGAAAGTATAAGAAATAATTCAAATCTCTGCTCTCCCCAAGCCCATTTCACACCAATTAAATATTTATGTGACCACAGGAGAAGGTATTTGATGGCATGTGATTTCAGCTGGGTGAAAATTGCTGCTATGATAAATACTTAATAATTTATATGAACCGGTGCCTCCTAGAACAGCTTTGGTAAGAGAAAAAGGAAACATCTGGTAGATAGGAGACACCTGGAATTTGGGAGGTTTACACTCTGCTATATGCCCTGAGATATAGCACTCAAGGAATCTTTTAAGATCACAGTGTTGTCTACAGACAGCTACGACAGTTCTACAGTTTTCTTTTCCCAGCCCGTGACCTACCCAGCTGCTTTGCTGAAGCGGGAACACTGGTTCCTACATGCTAAAAGCATTTACGAAGTTTCCTGAGGAGCTGCGCTCGGTGGGAGTTACATTCAGCCGAGGGGCTGTGTAAACATGCCAACAGCACCAGGCTCCAGCAGTGAAATAGGTGTGGGGTTGCCCACTTGCAGGCTGGGGTTACGCTGGGTACGTCTGCTCACAGAAACGGATGCTGGGGCAGCAGCTCGGCTGGATTCAGGCCATAGGTGGTGCTGAGAAGATCAGCAGAGTCTGAAAGGAGGTTAACTTCCATTTTCAATCTAATTATCTGCAAAATCTTTGCAAAAATCTCCCTTGCATCTTTCCAATACCATTTTTCCTGTAAGCATCTACCAAAAGAAAGACATGTTTGGAGAGCAAAATAAAGGTAAACTACCTCAATATCATTTGTAATTACTAGCAAAAGTTGATTACACACTCACTGACACGCAAGCATGTGCAAGCCCCTTATATCCTGTAAGTCTGAGGAACTGAAGCAGATTCCAAGTACACAGATTGCAATTTGCAAAGGTGAAAAAGATAGAATGTAGAAATTATATGACATTAAATATAAAAAAATGTGAAGAAGGAACCAAATACTTAGGAAAATAGATTTGAAAGCAAATTATTTATATATATATATATATGAAAGGCAGGTAGGATGTTTTTATAGACTTTATTGCCCTCTATATGCTTCCTAATATTTTGAATAATTGGAAAACATGGTGTAATCTGCCTCTTGAAGCAAAGCCATTGGCAAACAGCCTCTTCCTTTGTGAGGAGTGCATTAAGTTGAAACTCTTTTGAAAGACCAGAACAATTAAAAAAGACAAAGGAATTTTCATAAATTATGGTTTCATAAACTCAAACCTAACTTATAAGGAGGACAATAAGGAAAAATTGGAGTAGGGGCAAATGTTTATGTTGAAGTTATATGTAACTACTTGAGCATCTACAATACCAGTATCTAGAGAAAAAAACCTGTCAGACCTAAACTAAAAAGGGATTACATACAATTTAATTAGTGTAAGTCACTGGTAGCAGAGAACTAGAATCACGTTCTTAGGCCTGATCTTCTCTAGAGCTGAACTGGGACTGTACAGTAACAAAGATTTGTCTTCCTTTTATTTCATCGCAGAAATTGGTGAACAGTAATGAAATTGGGAGAAAGAAAAAGGATGTTAAGGGTCTAAAAACTAATTGTGTAAATACATACAGTACTGGAGAATTACCCCTCTTTTCCCTTACAAGTTTTCTGGAATGCTATGTCAGTCATTTAAATCAACCTTCTAAGCAGTTCCTAAAAGTAATATAAGATCTAACTCTATTTTCTGGTTTCCAAAATTAAATATTTCATTTTTATCACAGCATAGATACTTTCTGATACAGTAGCTTTCCTACACTCCAGGTTCCCTCATCCAGAAATAGCAGACAATTCTTTTAAAAGGTAGTAATTTCTGAGATTTCTTTTCCTGATATGTTCTGGTATGCAACTGCACCATCTCTAAATCCTTAAAAAGTCATTAAATTTATAAAACTGGTGCATAAAAACGATAAAAAGATGTAACACTTAAATTGTCCCTTTGAGTTTCTGCCCATCCTGTTTTTTAACACATTCTAAAGTGGGTATTTCTACAGCTGCTCGCGAACACTGGATCTTTCAGGCTGTCATTAGTTGGATGAAGACAGTGTTGGGAAATACAAAACCAGTTCAGCGTCTACTAGGAAGTCGCACAAATCAACCACCTCAGAAGTATTTACTTTTTGAGAGACTTCTAGAGGTGTATCAAATCACAAAACATCCACCGCATATTTTTTTTTTTTCCCCTTGTTCCCCTACTCTTGAGTACGCAAAACTGTTCAAAAAGGAGGAACAAAAGCCCCAGTCTTGTAATCACGGGGTATGGATCGACTTGCTGCGTGGATCAACCCTACTGAAAAGTCGGCTCAAAGGAAAAAGGAAAAGCAGATGGCTATTTGTGATAAATACAGATATTTACATGGAGAGCATTTAAGAGATGTCTTTTAACCTTTTCCACATAAAGATTTCACTTGTACAAAAATATTTGAAAAGGGTTTTCAAATAACAGTCTTCTAGAGATGTTTTGCAATAATTTACTCTGACACAAATTAATATCATGGTTTATGCTGTCCGTGTGAGGAGTTGGAAAGAAGACTGAGTAATCCCCAGATATCACCAATGGAAATTTTTTAGGACTATCTACATAGGTACACATGTGTGTGCACAGCACGTATGTTTGCACATCTAACATCAGAAAGTGTTGGGAAAGTCATAAATTCAACCTTCTCCTAATACTGAGAATCCTGCCCAGCGACCCAAAGGACACCAGGCCCTCTCCTCCCCTCTCCCTCGGAGCTCTGTGCAGAAGAGATGGCACCTCCCCGCACTCCAGGGGCAGGGACGGAGAAGAAGGACGCCCGCAATGCTTGGCAATCAGCAAATCTTTTACGGCGTGCTGGGAGACCTTGCGCAGGCTGGCTGCGCCTCCTTTTCCTGCCGGCAGGACGTCTGGATGCTTTGCCCTCTGTCAGGCACGGGGTGCTGCATTGGTTCTCTGAGGGGTCACTGAGGACCCCCGACCCTCCTGGAACGCCCTTGCCACCATCTCGTCCAAGGGAGCCTGGGCATGAGATGAGGAAGGGGCTGGAGCCCAGGCACATGAGGGGAGACGGAGGGCAGCCCCTGTGCCCAAGGGGACAGGGGAGTGATCCCCAGGAAAGAGGCCCTCAGACCCCCCAACCCTCCTCCTCCTCCCACATGAAGCCATCTTCCAGGCCACAGGCTCCCCCTCAGCTCCCAGAACAGCCTTATTCAGCCACATGCACTGTCATCGCAGTGGCCTCCTGATGTCATGACCTACCTCACTGCCATTTTTTCTGGACCCTGTAAATACAGGGATGCTGGCAGCTAGCCCGCAATTCGCTGAGCTTGGAGCCCCTCAGGTTCCAATGATGATTGGAAGAAAGGGGTCCCACAGCAGTAAGGCGAGTGGCTGCCCATGTCTGTGTGGAAGGCAGAGAGGCGGCTGCAGGAGAGGTGGAGGAAGAGGAGGCAGCATCAGAGGGGGGGCACCATCAGCCACATGGTAGAGATGACTGTCGCTCGTGATGGTGTGGAGCCCATGGAGGTGGATCCACCAGAAGATGTAGAAAAAACAATGGATCCACCTCCAGCATGGCTCCCCTGGCACCACTACACTGTGCCAAAGCTCCCTTCCATGATGCCAACAACACGGCGTCGCAGGAGCGCACAGTCCTTGCCCTACCATCGACCCAGCCTCCACACCTAGCATTAGCTTAGAGGCCCAGCCTCTGTGCTCACTGTCCTGTGGGCTCACCTGTTCCACCTCCCAGCATCAACAATTATTTTGTTGATTGCCCTGGGTGGTGTGAGCCCTTCTTTCCCATCCCCCACCCCTCCTGAAGGGGTGCCATCTCCTCTGCTCCGAGCCCCAAGAAAAGGGGGTGAGATGACCTGGCTTCTACCAGGCTGCTCTGCTGGGCAAGGGGAGCTCATCCTCAGAGGGCACCGAGGTCCCCAAGGCCTGGAGGTGGGATTTCTTCAGTCTGAGGACAAGAAGGTTACCCGACAGGTGGTTGAAGATGAAGCCAGACTCTCCGTGGCAGTGCACGAAGAATAGCAACAGATCAAACAAAGAAGTTAGACAGCTGTTCCTTTAGAGAAGCAGAAGTCTGCAGTTCTGGCAGGAAGATGTGCTGGCCTTCAGCATTAGGGTCCCATCTAGCTGCTTCATTAGGAGTTCTTTTCAAGGTTGGGCAATAAACAATTTTTTAAAAAAACCCAAAGCAATAAACCAAGAAAATAACACTAGAATGCTTTCCTCCTCTCTTATTTGGTACTTTTTAATAGGGCCTGTAGTGATAGGACAAAAGGTAATGGTTTTAAACTAAAAGAGGGTAGTTTCAGGCTGGATTTAAGAAAGAAATGTTTTATGCTGGGGGTGGTGAAACAGTAGAACAGGTTGCCCAGAGAGGTGGTAGATGCCCCATCCCTAGAAACATTCACGGTCAGGTTGGACGGGGCTCTGAGGAACCTGATCTGGTTGAAGATCTCCCTGCTCGTTGCAGGGGGGTTGGACTAGATGACCTTTAACGGTCCCTTTCAGCCCAAACCATTCTATGAGTTTATGATCAGCCCTGGGACTTTGGAAATATTAGAAGTGCATTGAACAGCTCATCTGAATCCATGCAGATCTTCTGTTTAACAAACACCTATGTGTAACCACTGTGGACCAGCTGTATTGCTGGATCACCAGGGTGTATCTGGAGTGTGTTGGGAAAAAAAAGAACATCTTGCCCTACACACTCAGATTGGGTTTAATTGTTCAATGGGTATTTTGCCTTTACAAGATCTCATTTTGCTTTGGCTGCTTGGTTTTCCAGGTTATAACTGTAGCCTGATGTTTACAGTGCTTATGTTATTTACAAAGCATTCCTACTGCAAAAATTAATTCATAGTAAAGGAAGAGAGAAAATAGAGAAAAAATATTGAATACTTACTCTGTTTTATTTGGAGTGTATTTATTTTTGAATCATTTTATAAGCCAACATCTATTTTGTTTTTGTTTGAACACATTCCGGACTCTCTCAACACAGTCTTTCTCTTTTAACCACGTCAGTAGTCTGACCTCTCTCCATGAGCAGGGCTAGTGTTTTCTTCACCGGGAATCCCCGCTGCGCCTCTACAACACCTGCGAGCTGATACGCAGCATTACTGCGTACTGCATTTTATTTAGAGCATACGTTAACACCAAAGACAGCTTTTAAAAGACTGCCTTCATTCCACTGCAAGTAACACCATCTGTCCATCCCTCTGTCCTCAGAACAACACTCTCAGTGTTTAAAGACTCTTAAAGACTCCACATGAGTGGAGAGACAGTGCAAAGGATGGGACGATGGAGATTTCTGGTTCTTCTGTAGAAACAGTCAGGTTGGACAGATCGATACAGCTGTATGACCTACCAAGCATACAGCCCTTACTTGTTACTTGCCAGTGGTCTACAACACCCATATACTGCGGTTGCTGCAGATGTAGCAGTAGTCCCACCCATTGCCACGAGAAACAAGGATGCCATCTCAGATCTTCTGCAGCTGACAGAAATGTTGTCTTACAGAATTTTACCTGTCTATACAAATATGTGCTTCCCGCTGCTTATAAAGTTATGTGGAATTTTAAAAGTTCACTGTTTTCATTTGCATTTGGGCAAATTTTTGCCTTTAATTTTGTGCAAGACGTTGTAGACACATGAAAAAGTGGTGTTATTCATAAAGGACAAGGTAGAGTTTTTAAACAGCTAATTTCATACATTGAGAAGCTAAAACGTAGCAAATGGTTGTGAATAACAAAGTCCGTGCTCCAAAATGCGATAATCTTAAAAGTACTACAGACCGCATCCAACTAATCTTGTTGCTACGGACAGCTCAACTCATGACAATACCCAGCCATTTGTGCACGTTGTGCTCTTACACCCACAAAAGGTACAGGGTACAGATGAACCTTTCTAGTGGCCTTTCGATGGTCAATGTTTCTGTACCGATTAGCTTGACCGGGCCTTGATACAGCACTGAATACGAAGACACACACAAATTTTTTTGCTAGATAAAGGCAGCCTGCTGTATTAATGCAGACCCTCACTAAAGTAGTGGGAGGTGTTTGTAAATCCTCACGCCGTGATGTGGAGCAAGGACCACCAACCTACAGTTGTTCCCCCAGGGTGGCCTAACCAGCAGGCTACTGACTGGTGTCCATCCGCATGTGCTTTGGAACTGTTCCACTTGGCACTGGAAGTTAAATTCTCCTTATATCAGTGAGAGAAATACCAAGCAATTAATATATGACATACGAAGCTTCCCTATTAATAACAAAAGTTTAATTCCTAAGTCCGGTCTGGCTTTGACTTGGTTGTCTTCCTCCCTCTCCCAGTCCCTACTGAAAGGTCACTTTTGGCAGACAAGTCCAGAATTTCTTTTCAGGCCCCTTAGCGTAGGCAGCTACAGAATTCAGCTCTGTCTCATCAGTCAGTCTGGTGGGCCAACGTGGTCCCCACAGACACACCAAGCACATGTTGCATGTGAGACAAGAAATAATTCTATGGCAGCACTAGTGAAAACACAAAACACAAAACCAGTGAGTTTTCCCCTGCTACCAGAGAAACGGGTTGCTGGAACTCCTTTGAATACCCGTGGCAGAGCTAAAGGCTTCGTAGTTCTTTGCAGTGCCAACAGGAGAAAATGGTGCTAATGCAGGTTGACTGTGTGGTGTCAGAGAGTCTCAACAGCTCAGTCCTGAGGTCTAGATCGCCTTGGCAGCCCCACCCCAGGTACCAGTAAGTGCTCTCTGAATGTAGCCAGCGGTACCTCCTCGTACAGCAGTTACCAGCAGCCCTCAAACTCATATTCCTCCTGTTTCTATGACACTTCCATCCCTCTTTGCTTTAGCTTTCCCCTCTCTGAAACAGAAATGTCTATTTACATAAGCATTTTAGAGAAGGATCATCTCACAGGTATGTCCAGCATTCGTAATTATTAATTGTTCACTTTTAGCAGAGAGGATTCTTAATTTGAAGAGCATATCTGGATAAAATCAGGATTCTCAAAGAACTTAACTTCTATTAAATAAGTAAATCAAATTCATAGGCCGGAACATCAGCAAACTTAGGACTTTTGGAAAAAATTGTAGAAGCTCAGGTGGACTCCCCATGGAAGCGGTCATGTTCATTAAAAGCGCATGCTCCTTTACATGCTTTGAGATTTATGAAGCACATTATCACCCTAGGATGCTAAAAGCTAGAATCAAAGATACTACCTTAGCATACGTTATTAGAGCAAATGATAAATCTCCAATGGATGAAATTTTGGTTCCTTTAGAAATGGCATGTTCCTCTTGGGTAATTCTGTGAATAACATAAACAGGAAAAGAATTTCCGCAGTGTTAGTGTAAAGATCACCAAATTTAAATAATTCTATGTGGGGGAGGGCAACAGCAATGGGGCTGCTGGTGCCCTGGCAAACTGGAAAGCTTGTGACATGAAGCAGGATAAGAAACTATGATACGCTAAATCCCATGAGATTCTTTTCAGCCATACGAGTTGAAATTCTATGTGTGAATCTGCAGAGTTTTGAGGGTGTGCCCAGGTGATACGGTCAAAAGTGATGAAGTCAAAGAACAGAAAAGTAAAGGATGTTGTTTACTGTCATATGTGCCATTCTTGATCTGGGTAAGTGACACTTTAGTTTTCAGTGAATCCTCCCATACGTTCATTTGGATATTTTTTAGAAGCGTTGAAACTAATTGAAGAGGTTGATAATATCCATTATCACAATTACAATTTAAATCTAAAAGCAGACACCCAAAAGGATAATTGAATCTATTCTCCATATGTAGACTAATGGTACCAAAATGAAGAAATATGAAACACTATTATACCTAAAAGAAAAATTATTTAAGTAAAATGGGAATATAATGGTTCTTTCAGAATGAATTTCCAGGGAACAGTGTAAGTTTCAAAACTGGCTCACTCAAGACAGTAACCATTAGAAATGAACAAGACTGGCTTGAACAGCTGAGTTATTACTATTTGAAAGTTATTTTGCCTCAAGGCCAAGTGGTTTCTACAGCTCTCCTATCAGCTAGATGGAAAACTGTGCCACTCTAGCTTCAGGGGCAATGAATGGTTTTCTCATGTTTACTGTCACTTCACCAGTATCAACTTAAATGGTCCCCTTACTTTATCAATTGGAAATAGAAGCATGTTTTTATTTTACTTTACGTGCAAGTTCAATTGCACTTAAAGACAAATGTTGATCTTCTGCACACTGCACGTGTTCTTCTTTGACTGCGAGATTATCTGATGAGGATTTTACTCACCTCTGATTTATTTAGCCAATAAGCACACCAGGAAAATTTTAGAGCAACTTTCACAAAATTTGCAGCAGTAGATCAAAACATCAAATGAAATAAACAGTTCTACCCTCACTGGTGCTAAAGGAACGCATCGGGTCCTCTTCATGGTTTTGTGTTACCACGGGTAGAATCATACAATGCTATAGAATCATAGAATGGTTTAGGTTGGAGGGACCTTAAAGATCATCTAGTACCAACCCTCCTGCCATGGGCAGGGACACCTCCCCCACTAGACCAGGTTGCTCAAAGCCCCATCCAGCCTGGCCTTGAACACTTCCAGGGATGTGGCAGCCACAGCTTCCCTGGGTAAAATTGCTGCCTCTGGTTAGCAGGATATTTGGCTCAGTAACAACAATATTTTCCCTCGTGATCCCTATGTAGAAAGAATAAAGTCTTAATTTCAAGCATGTTAATTTGGATTCTCAGGAGTCAAAAGATTAATTCCGTCCTCGTAAAACGTACGAAAGTATCAACTCCAGATGTAAGCAACAAACATCACCTTTGTGTATTTTCTAATTCTTATTTCAACGTTAGGTAAGCTGAGCTATTTTACCTAATATAGTCCAAAGGCTCTTGGGAAACCTGCCAGAAAGTTGGTTTTGTGCAGAAGTTTACTGAAAGACATTTTATTATTTTAGATCTATGAAAATAGCTTGCAAAACACATTTAAACCTTTCTATCATGTTTTTACCTCCCTAAGTAACACACTGTTGTTCCATTATCCAAGGGAGAGCATTATAGCATGCAAGACAACTGCTGAGAAACTTTTTCCCAAAATGTCTAAATTTTTCTGTTTAAATTACACAGGTTTATTTATTCCTTATTGAATAAATTAGAGAGATAGCTTGCAGCAGCACAATTCCTACAGATTCTATGGACAGGACACTGAAATAGTAGTCAGAAATATGAACATTTAGATGTCGTGACCTTATAGAAAGAGTCCTCAGAGGGACCTTTGGAAAGAAATCAGCAGAATAAGGTCCTGACAACTATTCCCAATACAATTGTTTATTTTCCCAGTCTGTACCATTTCTTCATAGAGTTCTTCACTAACAGCATTTGGGAAATGCCCACTAAAAAAAGATTCACCTTTTCACCTCAAACTCTCAAGCAAGAAAAAACCTTAAATATGAACTTAAGACAAAGAATATAAGTCAAAGGCCAAGTTTCATTATAAATGCTATAGGATTCCTAAGGAAAACACATCATAAAACCACCAACTTCATAGAGGTTCTTCCAAGAGCATATACAGACTAAGAAAGCCGAAAAAAAAAAAGAGCCTACAAAGCATCACATTCTGAAGCCTAAATAACGTTGATTCAGTCAAATATACCTCCTGATCACGTAGGGAACAAAGGAGTGCCAAGGTCTTCCTACAGATATCCAAACAAAAATTCCCCCAAAGAAAGCATCCGGTACTGCAACGTACTTAGCAGAAACAGCTACTGGAAAACATATTTCCATTTCTCTGACATAAAGACACACTGGGGTCACAGATCAGCGTGGCTGAGCTAGGCTGCTCTGCTTATCCTGCAGAGATGCGATATGATTAGGGAGTCACATAAATCAGTTCAAGCTGAAACGACTCTTTGAAAACATCAGTTAATAACACAGTCAATGCAGACTAACTTCGTGAAGCTAACTAGGGGTACATAAGAGAGAACATCTCGTGGAGAAGAAATTGTCATACTACTTTTATTTAAAAAATCTTGCAGAAAAAAAAACAGAACCTCTTCTTGATACCTCCTGTCCCCCTTAAACAGTTAATTTGGCACAGGCACTCAGTCAATCCAAACTTTTTTGGTATTTCATTTTAAAAGTGAACTCTAGAAGGTGTTTGCTTATGCAGTTTCAGTGATGAATGGCATTTACTAGCTGCAGTTATATTCTGAACTTTCCTAACAAAGTATGAACCGAGGTTTTTGAGCAGGAGAAGCACGCTTAATGAATGCCAGCACGATCAAAGCCTACAGTCAGGACAGCTAGAAATAAGCTTGTCTAGATTTAGCCTTAAGCTAGGGCCACAAATTCTTGGCAGAGTAAAAACTGAAGAATGCCTATTAGCAGAGAGGGGCATCTAAGTCAGATGCAGTCAACAAACACCTCGATCCATCTGTTTCTGAGGCAGCAGAACAAGAATCTGCTGTGGTCCAGCAGACTTTTAAACGCACTGACAGAGGACCGTACCCAAATGGAGATACCCTTCTTCCCAGTAGCTTTTATTATTTCAAGCAAGGAAGCTCAGGGCTAGGTAGAGCGAGCCCATATGTACCTCCACCCAACAATCAGGACAAACCCTTGATTCCTTTATGGAAGTAGTACCAACTTTTTTCCTTTTCAAATGGGATAATACCAGTTTCCTTTCCCGTAGGTCTTATCTATGTTATATTTAGCTCACGAGGACTTTGGAGCACTGGTTATTTCTCATACAAAATGTACGAGCCTTTCCTATTATAGTGAGTGTCCGATTCTGCTTGGGCTCTCTGGGCATTGACACAGGGAAAAAAAAAATGACTAGATATAGGCAGACCGGATACTGCTCCCCCCTAAGTGACTTGGGACAGATCTGATTTGGGCCTAAAATAGAGTTTATTTATATCAACTGATGATCTGAGCCTTCTCTTCCCCCCATTTCTCAAAACAAAACCAAAATTAACCTAATTGAAGGACTCCTTGACAATTCTTCATCTTCACAGTTGTCAGTGCTGCTTCATATTCCTACTGAAATCAGGCCTTGAAGCACCAAAATATCGCAGGAAAGGCATTTCACACGCTAATGACTGGGAGCCGGAAATAATGGAAAACTCATGAGAAAACACATCTGGCAAGTGTACAGGCTCAAATCATTGAGATACCGTACTTCAGAAAAGAAAAAAAATAAAAACTGCTTATGATTCCCAAGCTGAACCTGAACTATGGAACTCATTTATAAATAGTCCAGGAAGTCAGTCAAAGAGAGAAGAACCAGTGAGACACTGCCTGGAAATCCATTACAACATTTTGGGGGGTGAGAAACAGGGAACTTCAGAGGAAATGTTCCCACATTTTTCCACCTCCTAAATGGTTTAAATTAATTATCCATATTTGTTCAATTATTTTTTGCTTGCTGGACTAATAGAACGTTTGATTTTACTTTAAAACTTACTAACTCAATGAAAAAACATATCGTTGTATTTTGAAATCTCACTAGAGGGAGCTCCGAATTTATTTATAACTAGGAAAGCAAGCATGTATGAGATCTCCTCATTTGTTTTGGTACAGTTTTACCAGCTTGAATGAAGATTTTCTTCTTTATCCAATTACTTTACTAAGCAAATAAAAACAAAAACAAACAAAAAACCCCACAAAAAAACAAACCGAACAAACAGAAAACCGTAAAACCCCAACCCACAGATTCACTCCAGCATCCATGAGATGCCATGAAAGATTACGAAGGTCTTGCTATATCTTTGGATAGTTTATTCTTTTTTTCCCCCCATAAGTGAAAGACAAGGCCCCTCCTCTCATTTTTACACTGCCTTGGCCAGAAGACATGACATTTTGTAGCCACCATAACGCAGAACTTTGCTGTGGGACGGTATCCCAGATTTGCCAAAGAAATCCCACAGGGACTCACACAAATACAGTATGTTATAGGATTATGTATTTAATGATTCCGGATGTTGTGTTTTGGTTTGGGTTTTTTTGTGTTGTGTGGGGTTTTTTTTTTTTTTTTTT
>VYXH01009387.1:394667-410550 GCA_013397275.1 Burhinus bistriatus | reverse complement strand
TTGGTTGGTTTTTTTTAAGTGCTCTATTAAGTTTAAATATTCACAAAAAGCTAAGTAATCAAATAATATGAATTCCAGTGAATTCATATTTCAATTGTTACACACATTTTGCTAATGTTATCTGCAAAATGTAATAGGAATTTGCATAAGACCAGTACTTGTTCCCCAATTCTACCAAACACATCTTTGCCATGATTTTTGCACAACACTTTTTTCTGCGTTACGCCTTGGGTAACAAGTGCTATAGAAGACATGATTTAGGGGAAAAGAGCGACCAATGTAGCTTTAAGCTTGTCCTTGATGTGCTCAGAGCAGCCCCAGGGCTTCCCTGGGGACAGATATTCAGGCTCCCTAAAATTCCCTAAACTAAAAGAGGTTTGCGCAACCTCTTACTGCTGCTTCTTTCCAAATGCCATCTTTCCATCAGAGCCATTTCTTCAATTTGCAGAGAGACAAGAAAGGGGGAAGGAAAACAAAACAAAAGGTCAAAAAAAAGCGCAGTACACCGCTCTAACTAAGCTGCTTTAGCACGGCCTGTCCCTGCATCCCTGCGTATGGTCCCGAGTTCCCAAGCAGTGCTCCGGCAGGTTTGCTCTAGCCAGGGAACGTTGCTGGAGCAATGCAACACTGGCTTAGAGAAAAATCTCCATCCACAGGCTCACTGCAGCAGCCGTTTGCAATAAGAGCAGACAGCTAATTAAAGAGAGCTCAAGGCAGAGCTGCCTGAACAGCGGCTCCTGGGCTGAGGGTTGGTCTTTCCAGAACACACCAAAAAAAGAATCTGCGCCTTGTCATCTTCAGGTTGTAGTGCAAGACTTGCCTGAGTGCCCGAGCAGCCTGTGCTGCTGACAAGCAATAGGGGATCCCTGCAGAACATTCGGGCAGAGGATGCTGGGGATGAAAGGCTGTGACATCTCTGAACAAATCCCACTGATTACAATAGAAAATATTTTAAAAAGAAATTGCTGCTTATATACCCCAGAGTGCGTACTTCAGAGACACTGGGGTCTATGTGGAAAGATTCAAAAGTAAGGAAGTATTTAATTCTAACTATAGAAATCTATAAATTTTTTTATAAACTAGATTAATTTGAATTAAGTTTAATGTTGAGACTTTAAAATATTGTGTTAAGGATTGATGATGAACACATTTGTAGAAGAGTTGTCCATCAGTCAACAAAAAACTGCCCATCGCTATCCATCTTCATCCTTATTTCTGGAAGAAGCAGATTTTCACTGCATCCTCTGAGAAACGGAGCCCAAAAGAAGTGATCGTATGGTCTAACAGCTGCTGAACGTACAAAGATCACTCCACTTACCATCTAAGCAGAGCTCGTGCTCCCCACCACGCGATACTGAATTAAGAGAAATTTCTAGTCCTTGAAATCTATTAGGAGAGCCTTGTTGGCATAGACTGAACACCTTTCTGAAATAGAAACCTTTGTCCAGGTCACTTGGCTTCAGGAGAAATTTAACTGTGTCACTGTCAGGAGGTGAACCCACACAGACACGTATGTGACCACCACAGGCGTTTGTGAGTACGGCTGTCATACTTTCGTATCTACGTGATTTGTTGTTTTCATTACACACATACAGGAGAAAGACCGAAGCCAGAAAACAAAACACACGCACAAGATGTAAGCGCTAACCCGGAGAGAGCCCTCGCTGAACAGGAGCGTTTCCACCCCCCCAGCAAAGGGTGAGGCACAGTGGCTGTTTCCCACTGGGACCATCTAAGTGCCGTTCTTTGCAGTCGCAGAAACATGGCATTTTAACTATCAAAGGATTTATTTACTTTTTTTAAAGCATCTCATTCTTTTATTCTCCTGTGTTAACAAATAACTACAGGATCGTGACCAGACTGCAAAATCCACACCCTAGGGTACTTCAGAAAAAAACCCCGGATTAAACTGAATTTGAAATAAGGTTACGATGACCGGTTTTCCTCTGAGCTCACATATGAATTTCATCATAGACAGTTATATACTGTCTCGTAGAATCAGTTTGTAACGTCTCAAACTGAGTATCTTTGAGTGCATTATACAAAACCATTTTCCCTATTGACTAACTAAATCCAGCTTTAAAAAAATCCTAGTTCTGCTTTTCCCTGTAGCACAAAGGTGTTAAGTCCTTCAACGCTTGCAAAGTAAGGATCGGAGAACATCAAAATGACCCACCGGGTGCATTTGCTGTAATTTTCTTCCTTTTTCTAGCCATCAGCTCTACTAACATTCATTTTTTCAGTTCTGTACCCGTAGATTAAGCTAAAAATTCAACCTGTGTTTCAACTCGTTTTTTGCTACTGATATGACCTACAGTTATTTTTATATCCTCTAGTGATGGTACCATCTGACCACCTAAAAGAGAAGCAAATTAACAGGAAACTCAGTGGCCCTCTGGAACACTAAAGATACAAATATAGGAAAAAAGTGAAAGCCATAAATGCTGAATTTTCCCACAGCTCATTTTCTCATCATTTTCTTCCCTTCTGTTTCTTAGCGGTAGATTGTGACAGCATGATCCTGCTTCTCCACATAGCTCCAACAGTTCCCGTTATATTTGTCACGTCAACTTAAAAACTGAAAAGAGAGAATCTTTTAACACAATAGTGCTAAACGCTTACAGTCCTTCTAGGAATTTCTTGAAAGTTGAAAGATAAAGAAAAATAATTTCAAATGCGACAGATATATAGATAAATAAACAGATAGACAGAACAACTCAAATTCAGCTCTAGACTGGTCCTTGACCATATTTCAGACTAATAAAATCGAAAGTGCATGAGTTCCTGAGTTATTTTCCCATGCTGAATGAATAAAAGTGTTGAAATGAAGTACCACGAGAAGCAGCAGATTCTCCGTACTTCTGAACCCTTGATGCATTTATAGGAATATACCTGCCTTAGTCTTTTTGATTATTTTTAGTCTGTGCAGTTTGCCTTCATTTAAAGCCTCACAAAATTTAGAGGTGCACATCCTTATTATACAGCCCACATTCCTCACAGTACATCTGAGATGCTGAAATACTGATATATATATATATGTCTGATAAAAATTAGTATTAGTACTGCATTTGACACATACCTTCAATTTAAAAAAACAAAACCCAAAAAACTTTATTGAACAACTTTATTGTACTTGGAAAATACAGTACCTGAAGGCTTGGGAATTACAACTTTGGATCTACTTGTAGAATCTGAATTAGCATCTTCTGCATCTGTTGTGATGCAATCTGCAATTACATAGCACATATGTTTTCACTCATGTAGGGCAAAAACACTGCCTTGTATGCAATCAAGATTCATCTCACAGAGAAGAATTAATTTTTTTCATAGTCAGCTTTAGAAGCACAATTTCTTAAATTTTTGACATTTTGATTTTGCAAAATTATTTCAACATAACCTTTTAAGTTTATATTTTTAATTTGATCATGTAAAAGCATATTGTCTCTCTGCCTTGGTCATCACAGTGCCATCCCCATTTGTTTCGCAACAAAATCCCTCTTCATTGAAACTGAGTTTATCTTCACTACACACCTGCAAATTTAGGATAAGCAGGTTGTACATTTTCATCCTCAACAAATCATAGGAGAAATTCTTCAGAGTAAAATCTTTTATCATGAGATAATTACTAGGAAGGGATCGTGAAAATATTTTGACCCTACATTTCCAAATTGAGCAAATGTAGTCTTTCCAGCATCGTCATCTTTTGGAAACAGGTTTAACACATCTAAATCTGTACTTAAAAAAGATTTTTTTAATCAATATGTTTTTATTTCTGCATTACATTTTTGTTATATAGGTTTGACATTAGGCTGTTCTCACCACATTTTAGAGATAATAGCATTAAACATAAAAATAAACCTGATAGCTATTATGGTTTTGTAGAAGCTCAACAGTACCCAACGTGACACTAGCTTTTCTGCTGCCATGAAGAATAGTTATATTAATAACCAACCTACATACAGACCAGATGGTAATATCTAGATATAAAATATGCCCAAGTACCACAAAATTAGTGATCAGAATGAAAGAGAGTCTAGATAAGATCAAACTGTTCAGCATGAAAAAAAGTCAACATTTGAGCACTCAGAGAAGAGCACCTTTAAACTCCCCTTCGCAAATGTGAAGTCATATTTGTAGTAATACGTTGGCTATTTTCATATGAAAATGAAGAAACTATACTGGAGACTGTTCCTTCTGTTTTTGTCTCTAAGCAATGAAAAAATACAAGATAGTTGTATGAGATGTGTATGAGTTTTCTTCATTATTGGTAAAACTCTGATGATCACTATAGTTTTTTTATATTGGTTTATAGGTCAAACAAAATTTATTCGGTCTGTAGGAAAGACTGAAAATTTATCCCAACAGTGAACTGTAGTGACATTAACTACTTAAATTTTCAGATAATAAAATGAATGCAGAGTGAAATTTATTCATAAAGATGAGTTCTTCTCTCATTTATTCAACAAACACAAAATGAAGTTTGATGTGGTCACGATATCTTAAACAACATCACCAATGTGAAAAATGAAGGTCTGTGAACGTATTTAATGTTACAACCACTGTCAGCTGATGCAGCAAAAACCAGATGTGCAAGCTGGTGCTTTAACAAATAAGGAGCCTTTCAGTTCCTCTAAAGGTCAATTATGGCATTTGTGGGGCTAGAAAGGAATGCATAAATGTGATTTACACTAAACACAGAGAAGTTGCTTCATTCTAACAATGAAAACTCATGTAGAAGATAGATGTGCTTGACATTACATTTTATTTTCTCATAAAGAATTTTTTTATGGTCTTTATTTAAATTATAAGGCAGGAACTAGTTCTACAGTGACTCTGGAAGATGAGCGGTCTGAGCTCCCCTCCTGGTTCTGCAAGGAATGTGCTGCACAATAAAGCAAATTATTTAACCTCTTCCAGTCCTATTATTTGTGAATATGAATCATGACTCATCTCATAAGAAAAGGAACAGGCATATAACAAACATTTATGCAAAGTGTCCTGAGTATTGATATAACCAAACTAAATCAGTTGATGACCAATTGATTACTTTGATTATCAACCAAGATTTGCCATATCTGGTTAAAGATCTGTGCTTAGTGTTTATATTGGTTTAATATGAACACATACCTTATGATAAAGCCTAGCCTAATACGAACTATACACTACTACTTCAGTGAGTAGCCTCTTTTGACTTCATATCGTGTATAAAAGACAGAAAACAAAGAGAAACAGCGTAGGAGGACTTCCTGTGGCTCTCTAAGTCAAGTAGAGACATCAGAAGATTGGGTAAGCTACAACATAAGTCAGAAAGCTTACTTGGGCCAAGCCCACTTAGCTTCTCCAAGGGAAGATTTTTCCCATGGGAAATGCGGATTCTCAGTCCTTCAAATTGCAAATGTCAGTGATGTCAATTGAAATTAACTTATGGCTCCAGAGATGTCTCCATCTCGTTTCTACAGTCAAACCCAGAAAAGGGGGATTTATTAGAGTTATACTCTCAGATGATTTTAAGTGGTATTGCATAAGTTCATTTCTTCTAAAAAGAGTAATATCAAATAAAAGCTTAAAAAGCTGGTACAAAAACTCTGAAATATGACTGATTAATTTTTATATGCATTATTAATTATATCAATATGCCTTTGAAAAAGAATCCTCCCTTATATATGGAAAATGTCTGGAGGCTTGTCTTGACTCCCAGTTCCTGGTGTCCGTCTCCTGTATGACACACAAATTTAGGATGCAGAGGTGTTGACTCTAGCTAAAGCTTATTTAGATTCGTGTCATTATGATTTTATGATTTTTTGCACTGATTTCAAGAAAGCTTTAGACAAGACCTTTAAGTCCAGTCATCTGTCATACTTGTAAGCAAAAAACCTGTGTTCTGTTATTCTGACTCTATATTTTTCTTTGTCCTGTTAGCGAGAAGAAAAACCCAGAAACTGTTGGTGGAGCTGCTCAGGTTCAGCCCTGAAGAACACTGTCTCAGTGAAGATGTTGTGGTGAAGGGCATGCAGATTAAGACGTACAAGAGCCCACCCTTTTCAGGCACGTTTGCTCGCTCACTCTGAATTCCCCGAGATGCAAACGTAGAGGTCCATCACACCATTTTTCTCACAAATACCTCATAGTGAGGAACAGTTGACCCATCTTTCATGTCCTCTGCAGCAGAGCAATGTGGCATCCTGGTTATGCTGCAGCTGAACAGCAAAACTCCCATAAACACAGCAGACCTCACTGCGAGGGAGTGTCTTCGCTAACATTGTGCCATAACCTGCCGTAAGTGTGATTTACAATAAAAAGCATTCCTCGTTTAAGCATGGTACGTCTCCAAACCAAGCACCCAGGACGCCTTAATAAATGCAGTCATCCTCTGTCCTGCATTGAATGTAGAAGATAATGGCGTGGACCCCCATTTCGTCTAGATCAAAGTATGGGGAACTGGTCACATGGAAGCAATGGGGCAGTCAAATGTCTTCCAGTGACCACTGGTGACCCCGAAGGCTTTCAGGCAGGCAGGAAGATATTGGGAAATATGAGACTTACAGGAACAGCCGTTGCCAGGCTGACCTAACACAGAATAAATCCTCACCTGGTTAGCTAGGCCATACTGGCTCTTAAAAACGTCTGGCTAGCCTAATACCACGTTTCTGAGGAATAGCAGGCTATACTGGTTACCAGAAAAAGAGTATGAGGAAAAAGGTCGGATGGTGACTGATTATTCTGCTAGCAAGACCTGCTGGCTGCCCGCGGTGCGTGGCCTGGAGAGCTCCAACACCAGGGCCAGGTTTTCTGTTGCTGCTGACACATCCTCCGTGTTTCTCTAACCCCCTTTCAAATCTCATGAACTCGACAACACATAGCAGCAAGGTAAAGCACGTCCTTCTGTCTTTCATTTTGCCTTATTTCTGCTTAGCTGAGCCTGTCACGGAATGTCTTCCGATCCCTGGGTTATACAAAGGAGTAAATGATGGATCCCTGCTTGCCATCTCCTTTCTAGCCAGAATTTGATGGATCCTTTCTTGCTCTGACCACTTTTAGCCATTTGCCTCCTCCCTGGGACAGAGGCCATTCCCTGGCTCTGGCCCTTTCCCAGGTACTTCTACCTCTGCTGTGTCGTATTTCAGGTGAGGTATCCAGGGCCGTACAGCACGGAGGATGCTGTACAGAGTGCTTTACGTTATGGCTTGGATTTCTGTTTCAATCTCAATTTTTATTTTTTTTTTTTTTCCCCTGCTGTAATTCTCATTTTGTTTTCTGGGCATGACTTTGGTTTGAGAAATAAGGTTTCTGGCGCTAACAAAAAATACGAAGTTCCTCACTGTATTTGGGCTGTATTTGCTTTCCCCCCCCGGCACTGCTTTGCTTTTTATCAAGTGATGGATTCGTAGATGAATGTTAAGCAGTCAGACTGCTAGCACCACACTGGGCAAACTAATCTGTATGTTGCTCCACAAAGATTGTGTTCTCATTTTCGTCCCATGGTGTTCATCAACATTTTAAAAGATTCTCAGTTACAGATAAATTTCACATCATAATACCAATAAAATCAGTAGCTACAAACAAATTAATTCAAGCACGCAGCACTTAATAAACACAAATTGTTTTTGTTATAGTCACGTCAGCTGTTTTTAGTCTTAAGTCTCACTGACAAGATCAACATCAGAAAAGATAGCTCATCAAAGTAGAATATGTCTTTTAGTCTAGTCTTGAATATTTCTTTTTCCATATCTTAAATAAGTTTAGCTTATTTTTTAGCTTATTAGCTTTAGGTGTTTTCATCTTCCATATATATATAAACTTTAGTATACCACCAAACATTATCTTAATACTCTCTTTCCATTTCAGTCTTCTGTTTCTTTGATGACCTTTCCTAGGAGTGGTAAGAGATGTCCCACACTAAGTAGTACTCTAAATTTTGCTGTACTTGATAAATATGGGAAGACAATGAATAATGGCATTTTAGGACGTGGAGCCAAAGTTACAGCTTCAGGGATTTATCTAACTGATCTGAAGGATAAAACAAATCCTTTTTCTCCTGTTGAATCATGTGTTTAAAAATTTAGCCTTTTGTTCTTCAGAGCCTGTGAATTCTAAACTACATCAGAAAGAAACATTGAACAACAGAAAGCGACTAGGATAATCCAGATTTAAAAATTGGCATAGTTCCACTAGCGCATTAGCAATAGCATAAGATTGTTCCTATCATTTTTCATGTCATTCACAAATTTATCTATTATAAAAGCAAGATTCTGCCAACTAACTGCTAGAAAATAACTCTAACTTCGTAGGTCTAACCACGTATAAATACAACCCACCAGATCTGTATGTTGCTCCAGATCTGTCACAGAGGTTCACATACATATTATACATTATGAAAAAAAAAAAAACCAAAAACCAACCAAAAAACCAAATCTTGATTTTTGCAGGCATTTTGCAAAATAACCCCATCTTTAAAGCCTTATAACTAGGATTTTAGTTTTCCCTAACAAAAATTTAATATCTAATTTAGAAAGTTACTGGGCAGAGGACATTATCTTTTAATTTTAGCATGAAATTGCCCATATGGACAACACACATTCTGAGTGGCTCGTGTATTTAGTATCTGTTTAATATTTTCATTGAGGACATAGTGGGATCGAGTGCACCCTCAGCAAGTTTGTAGGCGACACCAAGCTGAGCGGTGCAGTTGACATGCCTGAGGGATGGGATGCCATCCAGAGGGACCTGGACGAGCTCGAGAAGTGGGCCCGTGTGAACCTCATGTGGTGCAGGGTCCTGCACCTGTGTCGGGGCAACCCCTGGTATCGATACAGGCTGGGGCTTGAGAGCAGCCCTGATGAGAAGGACTTGGGGGTACTGGTGGATGAAAAGCTGGACGTGAGCTGGCAATGTGCGCTCGCAGCCCCAAAGGCCAACAGTATCCTGGGCTGCATCAAAAGAAACATAGCCAGCAGGTCGAGGGAGGCGATTGTGCCCCTCTACTCTGTTCTTGTGAGACCCCACCTGGAATGCTGCATCCAGCTCTGGGCCCTCAGCGCAGGAAAGACATCGACCTGTTGGAGTGGGTCCAGAGGAGGGCCACAAAAACGATCAGAGGGCTGCAGCACCTCTCCTATGAGGACAAGCTGAGAGAGTTGGGGTTGCTCAGCCTGGAGAAGAGAAAGCTCCAGGGAGACGTTATTGCGGCCTTTCTATACTTAAAGGAGGCATATAAGAAAGATGAGGACAAACTTCTTGGCAAAGCCTGTTGTGATAGGGACAAAGGGCAATGGTTTTAAACTAGAAGAGAGGAGATTCGGACTAGATATAAGGAAGAAATGTCTTACGCTAAGGGTGGTGAAACACTAGAATGGGTTGTCCAGAGAGGTGGTAGATGCCCCATCCCTGGAAACACTCAAGGTCAGGTTGGACGGGGCTCTGAGCAACCTGATGTAGTTGAAGATGTCCCTGCTCATTGCAGCGTGGTTGGAATAGGTGACCTTTAAAGGTCCTTTCCAGCCCAAACTATTCTATGATTCTATAATTTGAGATAGTGTTAAAAACTTGAAGTCCTGATCCCCTATGCTGCTTATTTGTACTTCACATTTAGCTTATTTTTTTGTAAAGCTAGAGAGAGATTTCACAACACGGTAAAAAAGTACTTGTAAAAAATCCCGAGATAGCATACCATTATGAAGTCATGTTTTTTCATGAATCTGTAAATTTCTTGCTTATGGTATTTCGTCACAGGATTTTGGAGGATTTTTGGTTTATCTAACACACTTCTTATTAATTTCACATAAGTTGAAAACTCAGAGATACGCATATAAACTTCCATTAACTTAGCATGAGCCTACAAAAGGACAAAGCAGACACATGGGGCTACAGTATCCTACCCGACTTGTTCAAGGGGGTTCTTCACTCTTTGCTCCTCCTGAGTAAGGCTGGTTGTAAAGTGTAACAGCATTTTTTTAATGACCATCCTTTCTTATCTTATAGTGCTTCAAACCCGAATGAACATTTTTTGACCCGCAAGTAAACCACCAGGTTAGCTAAGACTGAAATCTCTTTTAACATTATGTTTCACTGTCCTCGGTGAACTGAAGTGACATTTGATCCACGCTTTGAAAGGAACATTGTGCCAGGACAACAGCAGAATACAGAGCACACGGCCATTCGCTTGCACTGTCCGCCTGCTGCTTACAAAATTAACTCCCCTACAGCTCTAATTGTACTGCGGTACACAGAGCTTTTTGTAGAATTGGGGAGATTCAAAGATTTGTGTGTTTTAAAAGAGAGAAATCACTCTCTCCTAAAGAGAAAAACACAATCTGGTTTTTTTTATGGGTTATGTGACCATTCTGTATAAATACAATGGAGGAAAAAGCAGAAGCCTCCCCTGCATGCCAGACTTGTTTAGAAATGTGATTCTCTGAAAGTTGTCTGATTTTTGAAACACTATTCATTTGACCAAATACCTTTCCTGTTGGTAGCAGGAGTCTACACAGGAAAAATTTCAGAGCAAGATAAGGGGTAGCCTTTAACAAGATACCAAACTGAAGGCCCCAGCTAAATCAGGATGCTAAGCAAATTTTAGTCTCGGAGTACTTTAAGTCCTGTACAGCTCTTCAGTTCATATTTTGAGGAGGTAGATAACCCATGATGCACTGTTTATGCCATAAAACTGCTGGAAGTTTGGAGAGGGTACCAACCTTATCTGCAAAAAGTGCACAAACATATCTCTAAGGGCAGTCATTATTCCACTGAATCTTAATTATTTGCATGCTTCAAATGAGGTAGTGCCTTACAGTCTTATGTTTTATTGAACTAGTAACACAAAATATAAATAATAAAAATTAATAGTAAAAAGTAAGCCCATATTTTTAAGCCTTTGATATATTCAATGAAACAGAGCTAAGAGGAGTGTTCAGGAATAGAACCATTTGAAGCATCAAAATAATTGCAACCTTAAAAAACCCAAAGATATATTTTGATGGTAATTTGTTTTGTAAAAAAAAAAAAGTCACTAGTAGAATTGCATATTCTGTGGGTTCGGCTTTATAGAAAGGCAAATAAGAAATTGTGGGATTATTTGCAGCGGTTTATCCTATCACTGGAAGTCACCAACGTACAACAGGTATGAAGAGACCAAAGGTCACCAACTATTTAAACACATCCACCCGGTATACCCTGGAAATACAAAGCAATAAGTATGAACTCCTAGCTAGATATATTAGCAATAATGAGACAAAACCTAGACTTCATAGATGATGAATAGGTAATTAAAAAAAAACAAACAAAAACCATGGCTCTGAAGCATAGAAATCACATCTCAAAGCTACTAGAAGCAGACAAGCATATAACTAAGAAGGAGGCACCCAGTATAGCGTGTGGTTGTTTCCAAAAATCCTTTCAACAATTTCTCTCATCAAAGTTTCTTAAAAACCCTCAACAGCTAAGGTGCTATAACATACACTGATTGTTTTGTTGTTTTTTTTTTTTTTTTAAATAGATTAATACCTATTTAAAAGATAGGAATAAAGGCTATGAATAAATGGATAGATTTAATAATGGCAGAAAAATTATCCCAGTGGATAATGTACTGGGACATAAGCTGCTCAAGATATGTGTACGTGAGGAGGAAAAAAAAGAATGAACAGTGAAGTAGCAGCATTTGTTGCTGATAATAAATTATTCACGGAATTTAAGGTCAAAGAAGGAAAAACTGCAGAATGATCTCATGGTACTGAGTCACTGGATAAAAAACGTGAGATGAAATTCAACGTTGAATTTGCACTTTGATATGAACAATGCATTATGACATGGAAAAGATTTTCCTCCCATCACCTAGTTCTCGAAAATAGATTTAAACCAAACAAAACCATTTTCATACCAAGCCTAATTAACCTGTGAAACTGGTTGCCACAACTGTGTTATCACTACAAAGTGAACTTCTCTCATGTGTTTTTCTCAAGTGAGGTTTTAGGAAGGAGTTAGGTAGATGCTGATTTTGGAGCCCTTCTAATGCATGGATTAAAGCCTGTAAGACTTGTGACGTGAAGCAATTGCTGTGCTCCTGGCAGGATCTAAAGAGTGCAGAAAAGTTACCAAAATAATTTTTGGAGAATAGAAAATAAAGATAGGTGTGAACAAAAAAATAATACAGTTAATTTGGCAGACAGATGGGGATTCCCTTTTTCTTAAGCAAATAAAAAATATCAAGCAATACAAAACAATGATAGCTGAAGTTATACAAAGTAAAGCTAACTCAAACTTCCTTTATAATTAGATTACTGAATTCTTATTTTTAAAGCGTTCACCATGTCAGATAAGCAATTCAGCATCATCATAAGAAAATCAGCTTTTCTTTATCCCAACAACTACAATTTTTGTTATAGTTGAAATAGAAGACAAATAATTAGCTAAAATCTTGGAATACTCAGTAACACTGCAAAGCTAACAACAGTTAGAACAAAATGGAAATGAGCAATTCTACCCAAGGAAGCCTTATATGGCATAGTGGACGATGTCATAGGCCCAAGGCTACTAAGCTGTACCAAACACCATTAAACCAGATTAAAGGTTTCCGTACATGGTAAACTCTTAAGTACTATCAGCAAGAAGCCCTTTATTCACCAGGTAAATTGGTCACTTCAGAAAATGCAAACAACTTCACCTTACCTTGAACAACACGATGAAAAAAATACTGTTCGGCGCATGCGCAGCTAAATATAGGAGACAGAGGTGATACAGGAAACCAGTAAAGCTTTCACCTGCTGTTCAGTACTATCAGTTGTGTGATATTTCTGCAAATACTCAAGCCCACCTCACCTTCCTTTATTTCCAACCCATGCATGTATTGTACCACAAAGCTGCAGGATTCTATTGATTTCTTTTCTGGCAGACTTTAGCTTTTAATCTGGAGTCCTATATTTCATAAGGACAGTTCAAAGCAAGAGATATTATTCCACAGAAAATTCATTGGCTTTAAAAGGACATGAAAAGCTCTGGTATGCTATATGAATTAAAGAAAGAAAGGGCATTCCAAGCAACCAAAATTCTTACTGCCTCTTCTTTCCAGTAGAAGCATATTCTAGCTGTAGAATAAACATAATTTTAGATCTCAGCATCTAAAGCATACAGATTAACTCTCTTAAAGGACTTAGATGTATACACTAAAACCTCATGTAGCTTCAAACTGCTAGCTATTTTTCCATAGGGATAAAAGCATTTTTTTTCATTACAAATGTGCATTTGATAATATATTTTAAGCTGACCTTCAATTTTCCATCAAAAAGCATGAATTTGAAACACTGGTCAAATTTAGCTGTTTTACATTTTCTTTCACTTCAGTATATACATGGTTATTACTTCAGTTTTCTGTATTGTTCTTGGCAATAAATTCCAAATAAGAGGGACTGAAAAAAGTACATTGGTCAATACAAATACATGTACAAATACATGGGAATGGTTGGAGTCCCTCCAGTACAAAATCCAAGCTATCCAGTTGTTTGAGCATTATCCACGTGTGGGTCTGGTCAAGCAGTACTTGTACAATAGTTTTAAGACTAAGTTTAAGTAACCAAATAATCTGATTGGTACACAATAACTTTTTTGGTTAAATCACCAGTTATGTTAGGGTGAATGCAGCCAGGCTGAGTCTCACTTTTTTTAATATACTTTTAATGAAGACCTAAATATTGTCCATAATCTGTTTAGGCAGCAAAGCAAAATACAAAATCACTGCTATTACTTTTCAAATTTCATATACAATGAAGAAAAAATACCCTGGAAAATATTCATGCAGATTTTATAGTGTAAAAATTCATAAACTTTACATCTCGGAATATACTTTGAAACAATTTAAGACATGACATTGAGTAATCAGTTTTTTAAAAACTGTCACTATATAATAGCATAAGGAATACGTGGGATACTATGTTTTCAAGATACCACACAAAGCTTTCTACATTCTCAGTATTTCACCATGTGCATGCCCTGAAACCAACCAGAGAATATATAGCATCATACAGAAGATACTTTTTTACACTGAATTTCATAATATGGGTGGGCATAGTTTATCACCGTAGAAGCTGAAGTAGTTTGAGGTAATCCATTAGGTAAACCAACAGTTCTTGGTATTCAGCTGTTGTGTTAAACAACAGCACCACTGCACAAACACTATCTGAAATTACCAGCTACAAAGAAGGTGCGTGGCAAGTACATACCAAAAATCAGGAAAATTTTACTGAACAAAACACTGATTGCAGCGATTTTATTGGACCGGCATATCAGATGGCTGGAGTATGTGCCTGGTGAGTTGGGCTTGAGGAGAGCTGGGCTTGCTCAGCCTGGAGAAGAGGTGGCTTTGGAGACACCGTGGCCTTTTGTGGAGGTACACAGAAGCAGGACAAAAGACAAGTTTCAAATGAGAGAGTTTTAGGCTGGGTATAAGGAGAAATGTTTTCCCCATGAGGACAGATGGGGTGGTGGCTCAGGCCTGCCCAAAGGGACTCTGGTCCTTGGGAGAATTCAAGACGTGGCAGGTCTGTCCAGGTGGGCAGTCCCAACTGGCAGCATCAGCTCCGGCCAGAGACCTCCCCAGGGCCCGGCCAGCCCGCGTTACTCAGACTCCAGATGTGCATGATAATGTCTTTAATTAACATATTCAAAACCGATGGATGACAGTCCAACGTAATTTGTGTGAAAATAGCCCAAATACAAGGATTGAAGAATAATAACAGCACACATTTAAAAAAACATGCTCACTGGCACCATCTCTTCTCAGGGAGCAGACGAATACCACGAAGTTTGCCAGTGTGAGCTGGACTAAACTCTCAAGAGATTTTATGGACATTGCTGTTGCCTGGTTAGGAGAACTTGCTTTAAACATCCTGTCAGAAAAGTGAGGGTTCAACAAATATTACAACCTCTCACCATTCCTTAGAGTTTCAGTCTGGACAATAAACTGCTGTGAACTAGTAAATCACAGGGTTGAAGAAAATGTTAATGCTCTACAAATGGGTATTTTAACATTTGAAAAAATATTCATACAAAAAGAATATATCTCCCGTAGAATGAAGGACAGAAAAAATATTAGCAATATCTTTTCATAAGGAGGTGCATATCTAACCTTTACGTGTTTTAAAACTGCCGACTAGAAGTAGAATATCTTTTTAGCTGTGACTGAGCCAGCAATTTTACTCACTTTGCTGCATTATGAAAGATTTGAGAAGTCTGAAAACCCTAAAGGTTGAAGGAGTGAGTATCTTTACATATTGCCTGTCCAAAATTCTGCAAGGACAGTGGATGTTCTCCTGGATTAAGCTGTTCAACGTTTCCTAATTCAGTAGCAACAGAATAAAATCTCAGCTTTCCCACCCAAACAGAGCAAGCATGGTAGTTTGTAAGGAGGAGAAGCACAAAGCATCTGGTGACATCTATTAGACGTCACCAGGACTTTTCCTTCATCCTAGATTGAGCGACAAACAGCGCAGAGTCAACAGTACAGTGTAAGTTAACGAAATCCTCAGTCTCTGTGCTTGGATGTATTGACAATAAAAGTTCTCAGTGATGGTGAGCGTTTTTTTAATGGTCAAAGCATAGGAGGATCATGGCTAGTTCTGCTTCTTTCAAACTATCAGGGAGAAAATACTTTTAACATGACCTGAGATACGAAGAAACACTGAGTAAGAAACTTTTATGTAGCACTGGATTCAGTTTACAACAAACTGGATTTACATGATACTAGACAGTGGATAGATGAGGGGAGGGCAATGGATGTTGTCTACCTTGACTTCAGCAAGGCTTTTGACACTGTCTCCCACAGCATCCTCATAGGCAAACTTAGGAAGTGTGAGTTAGATGAATGGATGGTGGGGTGGATTGAAAACTGGCTGGCAGA
>VYXH01009387.1:272576-394558 GCA_013397275.1 Burhinus bistriatus | reverse complement strand
TTCTTATGAGGAAAGGCTGAGGGACTTGGGTCTTTTCAGTCTGGAGAAGAGAAGACTGAGGGAGGATCTCATCAATGCTTACAAATACTTAAAGAGAGGGTGCCGGGAGGATGGGACCAGTCTTTTTTTCAGTGGTGCCCAGTGATAGGACAAGAGGTAATGGGCACAAACTTGAACATAGGCAATTCCATCTGCAACATGAGGAGAAACTTCTTTCCTTTGAGGGTGGCAGAGCACTGGACCAGGCCGCCCAGAGAGGTGGTGGAGTCTCTGACTCTGGAGACATTCCAAACCCACCTGGATGGCATCCTGTGCAACCTGCTATAGGCAACCCTGCTCTGGCAGGGGGGTTGGACTAGATGATCTCCAGAGGTCCTTTCCAACCCCTGTGATTCTGTGACTCACTCTTGGCTTGTACAAGGGTAACAAGAAAACATGTTTTGAAGTGCCATTAAAGTCTAAAAGAGATAAAAGTGTAACAGAAAAATGTGGCCAAGTGCGCCGTTACAGTTTGCCCCATAAATCAGAGTATTGTAGTAATTAGGGTTTTTTTAAGTGCAGTTCTAATAAAAAGAACTACTTTGTCATATGAACTCACACATTTCTATGAGGAAACTTCCAGCCCTGCTGTTGTGTCTTTCAGATTCTGCAACTACTCGCGAGTTACACCTGATTAACCCATGTTTATGGAAAGAAACAGTGAAAGGGGCCAAGTACAGCCCAGAGCTCAGGCGATTATCTAGCCTGCCATTTATGTAGAAAATTCTTAAGAAGTGACAATAGCTCTAAATCCGATGGAGTAGGAAAAGACAAGAAATGTTTAATGGTCAGGAATATTTTTAATATTGTGTCATGCAGTTGTCCACAAGTCTCTAAAAAGTGGAGAGAACAATAGAGCCCACACTGCAGACATTCCAGCTTCCACAGGCAAATCTGGGAGTGCTCAAATATGCACAGGCTGACCACCCACTTGAAATGACGTACCGCAGAGGTCTCTCTGGAGATTATGGACGGTATGAAGAAAGTGGGAGGAGAAGCGTGCCCTTGTGTATAAATAAGGGATTATTAAATAAATGCTGGTATACCTGCATCATCATTTTACTTAATGGTTGCAGTAGAAAGACACCAAAAAAGCAAATAATGAAGACAAAATAGAAGAAAGAAGAGAAAAACATTCTTTGCAAACTTAAGGAGAGAGACTCCAAAATCTGTCAACACTGGCATCTGCCACTAAATGAGAAAATGCCGATTGGAAGAGAACAAGCTATACACAATTCTGGCAGCAGTAAGTCATTCCAGCTGGTCACAAAAGCTTTTTGCTGCTGCACCCCACCAAACTTCTGCCCCTGTCCTCCAGCCACATGCTCCTGCCTGTTTCCCTTGCTCTCGCTCTGGCATCCATCAAATCCCTCCCTGGGCTGTTTCAGTTGGCTAGTGCAACAGAAAACTAAATTGGGGGTGGGGTGGGGGGGAGGTTGTCTGCAGGGTTTGCAAGTTGAAGCAGCTCAACCAAAGCGCTGAGTGCAGGTGGGAGCTGGTGCGCACTGTGTGCTGCGGGCGGGAGCAAGCTGGGCTGCCGCTCGCTTCGGTGACACCCACCAGAATCACAGTCACAGGTCCTATGGATGTGTTCTCCCATAACATTGGTGTCATTGTAAAAGCCATACTCCTGATGCATTAAATCAGAGAACACAAAAAGCCCCATGCAATGCCAGAAAAATACTGGAAAAAAAAAATGTATTTGCAAAAGCAATATTATTTTGTATGGCTTGCTAGGCTTTTCAGATGCACTTTAACTTTTGCTGAGTGGCTCCATATAATGTCAATAGCTTCTCATTTCAACAATAAAAGCCAAACATATTTCATGACAGTAAATTCTACCATACCCCTTGAAATGGACTAACATCAACTTCTATAGAATGACAATAAACTTTCAAAAATTACAAGGTCAACACCAGTTTTACCAGTGCAAAGAAAAGTATAATAAATAGCTCTTAACTATTTTTTTCTAGATAGCCCTGTAGTTTCTCTTGATTTGGACCTTCAGTTCTGTACCACTGGCAGTTAGTACCATACTTCATTCATTGTCTAAATTAGCTGTAATTGGAATTACAGTTTGTGTTATTTTCTGATACCGATTGTCCATTTTTATAATTTGATATTCTCTCTCATTTTTTTAAATACACTGATAATTAACAATGATAGCAACATACAAATACACAGTAATTAAGTTTTTAACTTTAACAGCAGGAGGCACACAGCAACCTTAGACCACAGGTATTAACAGAGATTTACGAATGAGTAAACTGAGTTTCAAAAAGCTCAACTGATTTGCTCAAAGCCACCCAAACAAGACTGTACAGTTGAAAAGAGAATTGAGGAATCCTGATGCCCTGGTCTAATCACTAGACCACATGCCTTCCTTTCATAATGTGCCATTATACTCAAAGCCATCAACACAGCTCTAATTCAACAGGCTTGCGCAACCTTCTCACATCAGTATTTACCAATTTCCATAAAATAATTCCGCTGCCACAAACTCTCGCTACATTTGCTTCTGCAAACTTAGCTATAGGAGAAACAGCGTATGAGTTACTCAAATAAGCAAAAGACCCAACAACCACTCAACAATTGAGCCATTAATTCCTGTTTCAAATCCTCTACCCTCTTTGAAGACTTAAATTAGTACCATACATAAAACCAATATAGCTAAGCAGATCAGAGCAAGGACACTAACGTTCATTTAAACATCAGCATTTAACCCTGCGACAAGGCAGGGTTCTCTTTAAAAAATATTGGAGAACTTAATGTAAACTAAGAAGTAGCCTAGAAAAACACGAACATTCATCATGGAAACAGGGCTTGCAGCCATCTCTCATCTACCCATTTCCATTCAGCTTGCAAACAGTTGCGTTAGGAAAAGTGCTGACCTTCCGTGACACGTTCCCCCCTTGCCACAGCCCTGCGTCTCTCTCATTTTCAGGACGCAAAATGTGACAAGTCAGCGAGTCTCGGATGACCTAGCAGAGGGACCTGGCAGCTACCCTACCGGCTGTTTCTGAAGCTATGGAAAAATAATGCTAAGGCAAGCGCCTGCCCTCATGTGTTCAAAGACAGAGATGAGTATTTACGGATACCAAGAGAGCACAAGCCCTGGAGGTTTGAACTCCCTTCAAATGCCAAGAGATGGTAGATATTTTCACGATAACATACCCTTTGGGTGCCATTTGTGGTTTGGTTTTGTTTTTTTAAAATATGTGTTTATTTTTAAAAAGCCATTAGACAGCATGTAGCCCAGCATAGGATACAGCGTGAAATGAGACCAGAACTTAGGAACAGACCGTTTGCCATGGAAATATCTAGTCGGCATCAATTACATTTTTGCTAATAGGGTGTTTCGTTACATTAAGATTTTCTGCGAGTTAATGGGAAAGTTTGCTTTGAAATACATGCTTCAGCTGAATGGTGGGAAAAACCTTCACAAAGAAAACAGGTAGTTTTTTTCCAGCTGGTAGCTTTGCAAGGTCTTAAGAAGTATTCCAAATACTTTCTACAGTATTTCTGTGGGCATGAGAGGTTTTTGGAGATATTCTCTCTTTGACTCAAACTACATGGTTTCCCAGTATCTTCATCTAGCCACCTGAAATGTAACAGCACTGCAGTTTGATTCAGCAATCTGAAATCCCGAAGAACAGGCCACTGCAAAGCACTAAATGAGGTTATAAAGAGAGGGAAATAAAATTGAGCTACATATATCATTCTAGTGATGTTATTTTAAAATAAGAAAAGTAAATCTAAACCCTTCACATTGGAAAATCAGGCCCAAAATGTTTAACAAGATATAGCACAATTGTTCTTCTCTATAAAGGCATTGGCATCTTGCCAGATGAATGAATACTGAGCTTTCATTGATTTTACATTTTTTGTTAATATTGCTAATTATTAAACCTGAATGAATTGAGCAATCAAAAGAGTAGAGTTGTCCTTATCATCATCATCTTATTCTGCGATGTTATGCAAAATCCTAGCTCTGTATTCAGTTAACCACTATTATCCAGGCGCAGTGCAAGGCTCAATTTGACTAACATTTCTAATATTCTTTGAGATGCCTCAGGCACTTTATGCTTGAATGAAGGATGCAAAGCGTTACTACTCCTTATCTGAGGAAATCTTTCTGTTTTATCAGCGCCTTCATTCCAAAGCAATTGCTTAAAGAAGTATCGTATTTTCACACATCACCTAAAAAATAATAATAAACCAAATCCTACTATGCAGGATTTTTGCAGTGTTGTTTCTACTCTCCTTTTCACAGTAAACGTACCTGAAATATCTGAGTTGATAAATTAGAGAGTAACATGAAGCAGGCAGAACACTAGGGTAGCTGGTAACAGGAAAAAAACAAAACCCCAAACCTCATTTCTATCATTGCTTATAATATTTTCAGACATTGCTTAGATGGTTTTCAACTATACTAGGCAGCCCTCACTTCTAATTGTCACTGAGTAGATGAAAGGAATGCTTTGCTGTATTGGAAAAGCATTTGGAATAACTTTTAGTCTGGATAGCTTACATAATACTACCGGTCTTAGTTTTCCTTTGTTTCCCTTATACGGGATTGAAAAGAAATGGGAATAGTTCTAGTGAGTTCTAGTGAGGTCATAATAGTCTTAGAGGAAATACCAAGTTTAGAGGCATCGTTGCTTCCAAGTACAATTAAAATCACGAAAGATTTTTTACAGTGCTATTTGCAATAGCCATCTTTAAGCTCCCATAAAGTTTGTTTCATTTCCAATAAATCTGTGGAATCACACAGACCAGCACATTATTATTATGGAAGGACATACCGTACCATTTTCCCTACATATCTCTGGATCATCTGAGTTTCAAAGTACTTGACTTCCTATGCAAGACTACAAGAGTTCACCTAAAATACTAATAAGGAGGTAGTACATCTGGGTGAACACAGTGGTCACAAAAGCTTTGAACATACCAAGAGCTTGGTGTTAAGGAGTGTTGGGTGGGGTTTTTTTGTTTGTTTGTTTGGGGGTTGTTTGGGTTTTTTCAAGTGAACCCTTATCTCTGCTCATTAAAGTCAGTTCAGAGGAGTGAAAAGAAATTTTGACGATGCAAACTCTAAAAATTAAAGCAAATATTCCTGTACAGTCACATTCCAGTCATTTTATGGAGTACAGTTGGTGACAGACATAATTGAACTCAG
Organism: Burhinus bistriatus; assembly: GCA_013397275.1. Classification (NCBI taxonomy): domain Eukaryota; kingdom Metazoa; phylum Chordata; class Aves; order Charadriiformes; family Burhinidae; genus Burhinus; species Burhinus bistriatus. Next base: position 389,340 of record VYXH01009387.1, on the reverse strand, counting down.
ATTAACCCAAAGACTTGACAAAATGTTTCAAAGAGCGCAAATCACCACTAATACTACTGCACATACAATTCAAGTGTATGGATACTATAAGATGCTGTAGTTCATCAGTTACTAAAAGAAATGAATTACTTAATTCTGTAGAAAAATTGTGCACAATTTTGAAAAGTGAAAATAAACTGACTGTCATGAAAATAGTAATTTCACAGCTCTGCAATGAAAAAAAACCATCACGCTATTTTTATTGCCCTAAACATTCATAAGGCAACCCAACGTCCTTTTAATTTTTTATTTATTTATTTTCAGAAAGAAAAACTATATTCTACCTAGCTTGACAATACCAGTGGCTGTGTTAAAGTTACAGCTGTGGTATAGAGCCATGAAGGGGACTAACTTTTTCCTCCCAATTCATAACTGACAGCATAACCAGCTGTAAATAGGTACATGAACATGTGCATATGAACACCAATGCAGAGTTCCATTCCTATCAAATACTGAAAAATGCCAAGGTCAAAATAAATGCAAAATAAACAGACCTCCACCATTTCATTGTCTACTTCGTTGTAATTCATTGCCTACTTTGTTCTAATTGTTTCATTTTGCATACACTATTTTTTTTTTTTTCCCCCTGGGAAACTTGCTTTCATGAACATGAGGCACTAGACAACATGTTCAATCTGTTTTGGTAGACTAGATAGATCTGTTTTCACAAAAGTTAATTGGTATCCTTAAAACTATTTCACTGCCATCCACAGATGCAGAGCAATCTGGACTCAACAACTACTACCGTTCATGCATGACGGAGACATCATTCGTCAGATGGTTTTGGTAAAGGTATAATTTAAACCTCTAGTTTGGCCTATCTGTACCACCCATTTTACCTCTCCTCAGAACTGCTTCATTGAGGAAAATGCATGTACGGCATAAATTATATGTACTTTCAAAACATGTAGCATGGCAAAATGATTAAAAGTTGTTTGCTATCAAACTTGGCACTGGGTATTTGTCAGGTAGGTTTGGTACAAATTGTATTAGTCACTTTAACTGTTCCACACCATACATCTGTACTACAATAATAAGCATTTTAAGCCTGCTGTCTGTAGTAATGAAACCACTCAATTTATGAAGTAATTCTGACTTTAGAAACCGTCATATTATTCTGATTTTGAAATTCCTCTGTACACGAGTCTTTTGCTATAAACACTGAGACAAAAGGCTAGGCATGAAGCAACAATTGATCTTCATAAAATCAAGAGTTTGGAAATATGTATTCCCTATGATTCAGAGATCTTTCTGTTTATTTAATTTTTTAATAATTAGTAAAATCATCATAAAGGTTCATGCACTCAAAACCAAAAGACCTGCATTCTGACCTATAAAACACAATCTCTTACCCTTGGTTGCTCCATACTATAAACAGTTCTGCTTGGATTAGCCAGAGAGGTTACAGAATTCCTTTGTTAACTCAGAACGGCACTTGCTGAAAGTGTAGTAATATAAATTGAAGTTCATGTAATCTCATTTGGAAAATAGCAGTAACCAGTACTGCATACCAAGTATTGTCAGCAGTTAACTATTGAAGCTGTAATAGTTAACGGATAGCAGCTACAGGTTACTTCGAAGTAGAGCTTGCTTTCTTTTTCCGTGCACATAACTGATCTTGGTCAGATTATTGTCACACCCTTCCTCCCAAACGTATTTACATCTTTTTAGTGATAATGGCAGAGACCAATATTTACACCTATTCTCAAAGGCAGCATGGACAGGAATCTGCAAGACATCATGCCAGCAAACTATCAACAATACCAGATGGCAGGGGATTTCTTTAATGTTTTCCATCCCATCATCAATCATTTCTGGCTGCGTTATAGATGTATGTTGAGTCTCATCCAAAATCCATTGAAGGGTTTGAATTCACTCGGGCACGGTTTGTAGCAGACCATAATTTCACCCCAATGCTACCAAGAGGGCGCAGAAGGGAAGCTCCGGGCCAGCAGAGGACACTGTCCCTGGGACACGGTGCTGCTGGAGCACCGCGTGGTGCTGGGACAGCAGCGTCGACGTGCAGGCGGAGGTTTGCAGCCGCAGAAGAGCTCGGTTCAGTGAGCTCAGGCTTCAAGCGTGCAAGAAAAGAAGAACAGTGTCCTTCAGAAAGTTATCTCTCTGCATTCTACATACCGTGAAGGAAAGCAGATAATTTTATTGAGAAATTTTCTAAACTGTTTAAAGTCTGCAAAACTTAGGTTTAAAAGGTTAACATGTGGTTTACATAATGCATAAACTGTTAATTGTATTCAATTCTTCCCTTCAAGAACTAAACACAGAGGACTTTCTGTTTATTTTAAAGGCAGAGGCAGCATTTTATCAACCTTTGACAGGCCTGGGCTTTTGAAATATGACATCTCTCAAGCCAAGTTCAGTTACACCCTAGCAAGAAATTCTTAGTTATTTCATTCTGGCATCTGGGTCAGGAAGAACTTGAGGAGGACACTTTTTAAACCAGTTCCACCATTTGTTCCTTCAGGCTACTGTCACATTGACTCCAAGGGCCTGAAAATAGCCAAAGGCCGGTGAGGACTGGTCAAGGCCTCTCCTGGGGCAAGGACTAAGAGCAGGGACAGTAGAGAAACTTCGCATCAGTCCTGCAGTAGCCAAGGTGACATTCAGCCAGCCTGGTGAACTCTTTCCGTCCTTTCTTAGGCCACTTTCATGTTTCCAAAGCAACACAACAGAGAAAGCCGCATGAACGGTCTCAAGGTAGTCAGTTAAATAACAGTCTTCAACCTTAGTCACGAACTCCTCTTTCAACAAGAGAAAACTATTATATAAAAAAGAGAAGCAACTAGAAATAAATAATGATAATTCATACTATGTGCACGAAATACAAAATTTAAAGGCAGAGGTTCAAAAGAATACTCATACTCATCAACTACCTCGTGCCTCACTGGAATAAAAACAAACTTAAATTTGTGCTGTTAAAAATAGTGAAAAATATTTTTCTGACACCCAAAATATTTCCAAAGAAAATCTAGCGTTCAATCAAGAAAATCAGTCCTGCACCTCAAAAACTTTTCAAATTCCTTTCAAAAATTTGAAAATATACTTTGCATTACTTCATGAGATTTACTTGTATCAAATATAATTTTGTTGCAAAGATATTAGCAAAATTACAGCTTTGAAATCCCTTCTATCAAGGAAGGTTGCTTCTACAGAAACAATTAATTAAATTTACTTCCATATAGCAAATGGAATATTAAAAGTTACAGAATTGTACAGTGTAGAAAAATCATATGAAATTGCCTTAAAAAATATAACAAAGACCAGGTTTTAAAATTGAGACTTGTTCTGAACAATAGAACTGACACATCTTGATGCATAGGCATCTTAAAATACCATTCTTATCACTAAGATAGCATTTGAAGGACAAAAGATAGCATTAAAAGATAAAAGATAGCATTTTAAAATCAATTTACATGAACCAGGAAACCAATTACTGCTATACAGAAATGACCTGATAAAGAACTCCTTTGTCCTTTTTAGGAACCTGACTACTTGATCCCAGTCAAACTTGAGCCAGGCTGACCACTACAGATGAGATCCAATCTTCTGCAAAAACACCACGTGCTGATCAGCCACAGTTGAGTTTAACACTGGCTTAAATCGCTGTTTAGACAAGGAACACCGGAACTGTAGCACACAGACAAAGGTGGGCTACACAGAAGAAAGCCAATCACTTAGAAAAAAAAACAAAACACCACAATGGGTAAAAGTCTAGAACTACATACGTAGTTTTTGGCCATAAGGAAGAAAAGAAAAAAATCCTATTGTGTTGTGAGGAAAGGTTCGTTTAGATTAGACTTAAATATATAAGCATATTCTGACTTTCTCCCAAAAAGTCTTATTGGAAAACAAAAACTAACAACATGGAACACGTTAATAAATAGGGCAACCTCGTCTGCCAAAAACTATCATCATTCTAGTTCTGTTCTGTTTCACCTTCAAAATAAAATATAATGAAAAAAAATCTCATCTGAGAAAGAGCTAGGGAGTTTTGTGGGGTTTAGTTTTTTTCTTTTTTTTAGTCCTCCAGATAAATGGCTTGCATATTTTATTCGAAGTTGCCATAGAAAGAATAATCAACTTTTCATAACCAGTATGCGTTTATCACCACAGAATGAGAGACTGCTCCCCTCTTCAGTTCTCATTTATCCATATCAAAATGCTGGAAGCCACCATTTAAGACCACTAGAAACAAAACTGTTAAAACTTGATGAAAATCAAGTTTTAGTCAACACTTAATATCTAATACTATAAATTAAATTTATTAATACAGCATAGTCAAGGCTGATGGAGATCTTGTGGTGCAAAGTATTACTCTCTGGTGTCGAGAGAACCAGAAAAATTCTTTGAAAGACGGACATCTCTGTGACTTAAAGAACTGCAGACCAAATCAAAGTCGATGAAAATTTTACATTAATGACACAATCAAATATATATGATCAAATATATTCAAATTTGAACCTACACTTCTTGGACCAGTGTCCCTCCAGCATCTTAATTCTTGGCACCACTTTATCAGTCCTTACCAATAATGTTTTTATGGGCCACCATAAGGGCCTCCAGGGAATAATGCTCAAGATCTACTGATAGTGAGCTAGACAAAACACATTATAAAATGTATTTTCCTTAATACCGGGACTGTCACTAACCACTCACAGTCTATAGTCATATATATCTAAAGGCAATAGCGCAGTTAAGAACAGACATACATGCTTCAAATAAACATGTTAGCCTGGGAACAGGACTAACGTATGATAAAAATAATAAAATGAAGTGCTGTCATAGTGGTTGCGTTTGTTCAAACTCATTCATTTCAGTTGGGAATACAAGTATGTAACAGAGAAGAACTGAGGGGTTTTGCTCTGTGAAGTAATTGTACTACATGGATTCAATAAAAGCCTTACCATTTTCTAACAGGCTTCCCATCTCCCTCTTTTATTATTTAGAAATGTATAGAAAAATCTGTAATTTTGGTTCTTAGCCAAAAAAACCTCATTTAAAATTTTTCATGTTAAGTACTTCGAATTTTTTGGAGCATTTTAAAAAAATAAAAAAATATAAACAGTCCCTTTTTTCTTGTTTTCCAAACATGGGCAATCCTAAAAGTGAGGCTTCTCCATTACTCTCCTGTGTTGCTAAAGTTTGATGGAAAGTATGCCATAATATATACCTACAACAGCACATACCATTTTGGCGACATTCATTCTTTCTAACCATATCTTAGCATTTACAATTCTTCGACTAAATGAGATTGCTCATCTCATTTAAGTACTAATTTCCCAGGCTGGTCCACACTGTGTTTTACTTAAATCCAAGAAATTTGTTTTAAACAGTAAAATTTAATAGCTCTGCCTGATACAATCTACCTTTCTGAAACCATACTTTGCCTTTAATTTTTTATCTATCTTGAAGCCTTCAGTTTCCCTTTTATCAATACTTATTCCAAAATTTTGCATAATATTTTTAACAGACAATTCATTTGCATTTTGTGGTATTTGGAATTTCATTCTGTTTGGAAGTCTTCCTCAAATATGTACACATTTTGATACCTATTCTCAAAGTCAAGAATTAATTAAAAAATTCTTGTTCCTATAGCTTCATATTATGTGTTTCATATTACTGTGATAGAAATAATCTACTTTCCCTACAGGTTACTTTTTATCGCCTATTCTAGATCGTGTTTTTTGCTCACCCCAGTACTTGGTTTTTGTGTCAGTCAGCGGTGGAGAAAAATCTGTTTGCTATAATTTTTACAAACAATCAATCCTCACATAATTAGAGGTATTTATTCCCTATTCTATATCCAAGCAGTTAAAATTTCCATAATAACAATTCCCATCTGTACTGAATTCTTTAACACAGTTTCAGACATTTCTTCCTGTATCCAAATGCTAAAACTTTACTTATAGGATTTACTTGCCTGGTTTGCTTTGTAAGGCCAGAGTACGCTACAACTTATTGTTATATAATTTATATGGGCTCAATCAAACAAAATACATCGAATACTGCTATGAAGCTAAGTTTTATATACCTAGTCTGCTAAAATAAGTGCATGAATTTTGTCCAAACTTGCTTGTGGTGTGTGATCAAAATATAGCAAAATATACCAACACCAAAGATGCATGAAGATGGGCAGAACTAATGAAAAAATTACCTCAATATAACGAACATAGTAACTTATAACAACCATTTGAATTTTTTTGATAAATTATGGCCATTGAAATGTATCAATATCTTTAACAAGGAGTGACTCAGAAAATGTTAAGGCTTATGAAATCTATTTAGACAATTTTTTTTTGAGGGGGAGGATTTGAGGATTTACCAAGTGGAGACCCGCTTCAAGTACATGTAAGCAACTTCATAGATTTTTTTTTTTGTGCTTTCATCTTTGTAAGTGATTTTACCGGAAAACTCAAACTTGAGTTTTAAAGAAGGAAATAAGCCAAGATTAAGACTGTAAAAACAAATAATTTCTATGCAGCAGATACCTGAGACTACTTAGGCTAATATTTATACTATCAAATAATTACATAGTTTCAAAATCAAACAAAAAACCCTCCATACAAACCAAACAAAAGAAACAAGAAAAATCCTTCCGCAGAGCATTTAAATGATAAAAATAAATCTTTCTCCAAATCATTAATCTTCAAGTTTTTAAAGAGAAGTTATTCCAATTTACTGCCGAAATCAAAAGGTAGAGCCAGAAAGCAGGGATGGGTTTTTTGAAACTCTTTGGTGTTAAGAAAAAAAAAAAATCAACCGGAGAAACATTGAGAAAACAATGTAGTGCAGAGCAGTGGTAACTGCTCACGTCCACATTCAGATCACAGAGAAAATGATTAATTTTCAGCTATAGTGCAGTGGGTAGTGCGGAGGAAGAACGTGCAAATAAACAGCCACCAGAGCAGGTAATACAATATATACCTGCCCCGTGCTTCTCCCTGAAACACTTAATAGTGCGGCTACATCTTTAATCACAAGAGTGAGATTAACTCAAGTTATTCAGGCACAAATGGAATAATCAAAACATCTAAATATTCGATTCCCATTGAACTAGTGTGTTTATGTTTTTACCCTTCAACAGATTCTACCTTTCAGGTTAAGCGAGCAAGTCCTTCAGTTTATGGAGTGGGAACTGCCAGATCTCTTTAAACAAAGACTGGGACAGTAGTGAGAAAACAAGCAAATCCACTTTAATCTGAAAAAGATGATTTGAACAAGAGTTCTAACTCAATCCCTCTGGTATCTGACCCATTGTGAGGCAGGAATGTATTAACACAAACATTAGATTCAAAGTTCTGGAAATAAAAAGGCTAACCTTACCCAGATGCTATGGAACCATCCCTAAGCAAGACTTTAGTATAAGACAAACATAACATTACTCAGTAAGAAGTGGGGTTTAGCAGTCAGACTTCCAGGACTGCTTAAGCACTTGGCTTAAAAAAAAAAGATGGGGAAGAGGAAGCAGCAGTTAATCCTCCAGGAAGAAATGCCATCTGGCAATTTCTGGGAGAACAGATCTGGCATGAAAAGTACAGTTTCAAGATCTGTTTCTCCAAGGTCTTCTTGTTTAGGTATAAATGCTGTGGATAAAAAGTATGTGTATCTTATGAAAAGCAGCTATTACCACAAAAAATACCACCTCCTCCCCCGCTCTATTAGGTGGTATGAAATGGGTGCTTAGTACATGAGAATAAACAGGCAAAGTCCCATTAGCAAAACCTGGTTGCTGTAATTGCTTTCTCTATCCTTTCTAGACTCAGAACGTAACAAGAAATAATGCTTGTCCATGGCATTTTGGTTGAATCAGCATGCTTTCTGTGCAGCTTAACATGCCGAGGTTCTGAGACCACATCTCTACCAGCAAATCAAACAACCGTGGGCACGAGCATGTGATGGTCTTTGCTATGATGTTGCTAACGATACGGAACACTAAGTTATTAGAACAGACTCCGGCATGCTGAATGGCTGACACGGTACTCCCAAGCAAATTCTTTGCCTGATTCAGAAATTAACGTGGGTCAGCGATTACTAACCATGAATTTCAAAGGTACCATGCCACCGGTGTACTCCTAGGTTGGTTCTTTAGCACTATTTCCAGGAGATGCCTTTCCCCCATGAGCACCTACATGCTCTCAAGTCACAACCAAACACACTGTTGGTATGATCCTCTAAAAACTCCATTCCTGAAAGCTGTAAAGAAACCTTGCAATTTTTCTCTGGCTTCAGACCATCACCATCACTGATTTTGGAGGAAGAACACAGAAAAACAATGTGGGACAGAGAGAAGGCACATCGGACAAGGTGTGTCTGCCCTGTTGCCTTACCTCCCAAAACAGCAGGTCAGTTACATTTTGAATCAGTTATACATTTCAAGCCATTATAATTTAGGCTGAAAATTAAAATCAGCCTTATGGATGATTATTGCGGATCATGCAGCTTAAATAAGTTCAAAACAAAGTAGTAACCAAACCATATTTGTATACATTTAGAGAACTTGTCTCTTATTGACAATGCTATACAAAGATTATATGCAACTGCAGTAGAAATTTAGAATTGATCCAAAAAGATTTTTTTTTGCTAGAAAAAAATTTACCCTTGGAAGGATGTGTTTTGAATTGTTAAAGAGAGTGTGTTGAACTATCCGATTACATCATTCCTCTATTTCAAATTCCCTCTAAGGAGGGTGAGAATCACAACACAGGAGCTGGAATATGAACACTGAGGGGGAGAGTAATATTAATAGGAGAAAACATTAAAAAAAAGCTTTAAGTTACTGCAACCATTTGGTGGAGACAGCTCTCAGATTTCTTCTAAGCTAAGTTTAAGGCAAGAAAAAAAAAAAAAAAGAAAAAACCCATGCAAACTACAAGTAGCCCCTTTATCCCTCAAAAAATGAAAAAGAACCAAAGGTCTTCAAAGAAGCCACTGAGCAGCAGGGACCACTAATGCACCACTTAATACAGGAATCTATAGTCTCCCTCTGAGTGAAGAAACCAGTTTCATTTCTCCCTTTCACACTATGCTTGGCTTGGACATCGCGTAGCTAGCTAGTCCAAACTCGGCCTTCTGGAAAATGCCGTGTTTGTACTACAGATAAGCTGAGCATGAAACTCTCTGTTCCAAGATTTCAAGGAAGCAAAGGCCGAGCTTTTGTTTCTTGTAACAACAGTCTTTTCATATAAAGAAATGAATCAATGATACTGCAAACACAGAAATAAAAGCAGGCAAAGCACATTTTACCCAGTACTTATTGATCTGTATAGTCATATTTCAAGGTACAAATCTTCCATCATGTTAATTAAGTAGAAGGGGAGTCAGAAAGGTTATTGATAGAGGAATACACAAGATGGAAAGAAATTGGGCATGAAGCTATGCCTGTGTTGATCATTTTTATGTTCTGCAGAAAGATTACATGATAAGAACAGAGGCTGAATGTCTCAGAACCACCATATTAGCACAGTCATTTCTGGTAAAGTGAATCTGAGAGAGTTTCCAGCATCCGGTAAAAAAAAGGAATTTATGACAATACATTTCATTAATTAAGTGACACAATGCTGATTTATTTGTAATGATTGATTCCAGAGTCTATCAGTCAGTGACAGGCGCATCACAGGCTTATTTCTTTATGGAGACTGTGGATTCACGTTTTCAGCGTTGAAGATGTGCTTCCTCACCATCACAAGACAGTACCTTTCTCAAGACGCTCTGGCTTTTGTCCTAAAAAGTCCACATGGAGCTACCAAATTCAGCCAGGGAAAAAAATTTGCATTCTGCCTGAGTAGGTTTGCCACAGTTTGATAAGAAAGTAAAAAAGAGAGGGGTGAAAAAAAAAAAAAAAAAAAAAAGAAAAATGTTACCTTTTCATCCAAGTCTTATTATTAAAAAAATACAGAAACCAGCTCTATAGCTTCATCTCTAATGCAATTGTAAGACCACTATTTCCATGTTAAGAAAATACTGGAAAGCCTAGTCTCAATACCAGTCGCTTCTGATAATTTGATTAGTAGACATTGTACAAATATACTGGTTTCGTACACCATCCCAAACACTACCAATTACTCTGCCTGTCTGATTTTAGGAAGTAAAATCATACCACAGGACACGCAGTGAGAAACCAATTTGTGATACACCAATGCCTACAGGTACAAGAAGCAAACCTCGAAGACATCAACATAAAATAAAAGGAATTTCAGCATTTCAAATGTTGACAGAGGACTGCAAATCAAACGCAATCTCTTCACAATCATGTTCTTCCTGTGGTATATGCAAAAATATTATCAAGTGTGAGCTTAGCAGTAGCCCAGAAACAGCGTGAAGGAGGCCAAATGGGAAAGGCTGAAGAGTAAAGAAGGAAGTCAAAAGTTAAGGTCCAGTTGTTTCCTAGCCTAAGCCAGCACAAATCCTCCCAGTTTCTGTGGAAGCTCTCCTATTGGAATGCTGTGTCAAATTTAATTAATCATCATGGAAAAAGCTGTGGTCAAATCTACCAATGGTTTCCAAGTAAAGTGAGAATATAGAAATAACAGTACTACCGCAGCAGCCTTGACTCAGCGCACCATGTAGAAGGAAAGCTGTGCTCGCACAGAGCCCTAGTCATTTCAGAGGACGGTTGCAGAATAATAAATCCTCCAAGTTCCACCTACTTTTTAGCTAAGCCAACTCCAGACCACGTCGTCAGCTTTTACGTGTTACACCTGGTTCTTCAGTGTTCTTCAAAAACAAAGCTAGTTATAGAGGGGCATGACCTTTTAATGTAAGTGTTTTTAATGTACATCATGTAAATAACTATGCTACATGTCAAACCAGATACTGTGAAAAATAGCTTTCACAAACGAATATGATTTTTAAATTATCTTTTAATGTTTAATTAGTTGATACTCTTACATCAAGTCAAGTCTGATGCTTTTCCTTCGAAGTACTAGCTTGTACCCAAGCTAAATAAATGCATTAAACAGTCCAGAAGCAGTAAAGATGAAGAATATCGTGTCATATCTTAGTCACTATGTTGTCACTAATTCCGTTCTTTGTATGCAGTGTTCAGTTTCTGCAGTAAATGCCATCTGAGTGAATTCCGTGGAGCAGAAAGACTTTTGTTTTGCTGTGCTATTGAATTTCTAGGTTTGGTTTTTTTTCAAAGATTTGCTAACATACACAGCAGTATTACCACATAGTTCCTGTACATTCAGGATCCTGATACAGTGATACTAGGAAATACTCCTCATTAACACAGATGCAAAGACAAAATATCCAAAGCCCACATTACTCACTGTGAAAGTATAATTGAATCTGCTAAAATTTAATATAAGTTCTAAAATGCAAAACGTACACCACAGAAGGGATTTATATAAAGGTTTGTTATTTAAGTAAAAACTACAGTTGTGTGTTCAACCTGCAAAAGGCTGGTAATTTAAAAATGTCATTGTCTTAAAAGGTATTTTGCAAATCTTTATCCTTTTTCTAGGCTAGAATTGCAAAGGCATTTATAATGGAAAAAGTGTCAAGAACCACAAAAATTCAATGAACACACTGCTGGTGAAAGTCCTCGTTAATGGTAATTGTTAACCAGTTCTCTCCCCTGAAAACCCATTAACTATTGGTTTTCTAACAGAAGGAATTTTTTATACTTTTCTTAAAAGAAAAAAAAAAAAAACCAAACACAAAAAACCCCAACCCCAAAACCCTTTAGTCAGGAAATGTCCATACTCTGTCATTAAAAGATGTAATTTTCACTATTTGTTTGCATACAACAAAACCTTCGCAAAAGAAGCGGTCAAACTTCTTGAGATGGCTGAGCTTCGGATTCCTCCCACTAAACCTTGTGATGTTTAATCTTAGCTACACACATTGAAACACTGATAGCAGATTTTAGCCTAAGCATATGCTGCGTGAGCACGGCCAAGTTAAAATTCACCTTCAGAATTTCTTGATCATTTAATCTTTCTGACATCTCGTGCAACTACCCATATTTAGAGTCTAAGTTCATTGAGGGATATAGTTTAGTGGTGGCTCTGGCAGTGTTAGGTTTATGGTGGGACTCGATGATCTTAAGAGTCTCTTCCAACCTGGGTGATTCTGTGATTCTGATAATTACTTACTGCGAGACTCCGCGTAAGATTTGACTGTCAATTTTTTTGTTGGAATTAAAGTTTCAGGAAGGAATAATCAACAAAAGAACTTCAAATTCAGGTTGTAGCATATTTGTAGCACACCGATGCTGTGCAACTACTGTTTACCAGAGAATGTTTTAAGCATTAACTGGTATCCAAGTCAACGGGACTGCAATTTCAACTTACTTTATATCCCCATATATATCTATCTATATATTGTTTTATATCCCCAGCTACCTGAGGCTGACACTGAGGAATATAGGCCCAGGGTTTCTTAACAAGCAGCCCCAGAGCCAGTGCTGGTGTGTGCCAGCACAGAGAGGGGAAATGAAGAACTTTGTGCAGTCAGACCACTCAGGATCCCTTTCATAGGAAAATTTAGGTACCTGACACGGTGCCAAAGAGAAGTGCGAGAGCTTTAGGCAGCACCGGGTACCACACTGCGGTGTTAGCAACGTGCTGCCCAAGATGACTGCTCACACAGCAGCAATTTCAGGAGCCAAGTCTTCTCCTGTGACAAGCAAATATCAATAGGAGTTATTTGTGCTCCTGCTTGGAGGCTTGGTCCTCTGGAGAATTTTTTTTAAAGTCATAAAATGTGTCAAAATCTAATTCATACTGTAGTGGCAGGAGGAAAATATGAGACAATAGTAGGATTCCACTCTTGGGAACAAAATTATTAGCTTGACTCTAAACACTCAAACCCTTGATTTTTTATAAACAGTTCTTCCAAAATCTGTTTGCATTTCTTAAGAGAGATCTGCACAGCAGCTTTTGTCCACATCTGATCATCATCTTCAGTGCGAGGAACGAAAGCACACTGGGAGCTTTGTTAAAGAACAGAGGAAAGGAGTTGGCTTGTTGGTAGTTGCTTTGCATGGAAAATACACTATTGGATGCAAAGCCCTTAAAAACTTTGCAGCCTCGTATCAGGTTCATGACGGTTATTTCAAGTTTTTAAATATTATTGGAACCACATTTCCTAATATTAATTGCACTTGGAATGAAAGGAAACTTCTGGTGAGGGGTCTACTCGGGTAGACTGACAGCATCCCAACACTTCACTACTAAAAGCTGGTATTGCAGAACAAGCCTGCGTAAGCTTTGCTAATTAACTAACATGATGGTGTGTTCTCTCATGTGTTGAGACAGCATATTTAGGACTTTTTCTGTTACTTTAGAAAAAAAGATGAATATGAGAAAACTTTTGCCCTGCTGCCCTGTGTGGTGGCAGAGAGAAATAGTCCCATGGTAACGTTAAACTTGTGGCATTATCATCAGAACTATTTTTGGAGGACAGTTTGAACAAAGCTAACAAGCCAACTTGGAATGTGTGGTAGCGTCATATTTGTAGCATTCGTCTGGTTTTTATATCCCTTATTTCAAAATATCTTCTCTAAAGCTGAGAGGGAACATTTCGGGCGTATGATTATGCCTTCCTTGCCATTACAAATCCAAAGCCTGGATCGCACCCACACCTTTGTTTCACTCGCACATGGCACACACGGCAACGAACAAAGAAGCGCTGACAGCGCCAAGCGGTCGCCTTCCCAATCTGTTCTTGAAGAAGTCAACATATGCACTGTGAGTTGTTCCAGGTTTTAACAAGATCTCAAATCACCACATAAAATGCTTCGAGAAGCACGTTGCCACAAGCTTGGCACATCCAAGAGATTCCTTGGTTCTCTCTCTCATCTTTTCAGGCAAAACAGCTAAACCGCTTTTTCACTCTAAGCTGTTAGTTACAAGTTCGTTTCTGCAGAGCTATCTGCAAGCATTATTCCAAACAAATCCATTTGCATTTCTATTAAAAAATCCCGTAAAATAAAAGTCTTCCTTTGAAACTCACTTCAACTGCTCCTTTGCAATAGCTAAAGTGGCTTTATGATTCTTTTTAAGAGAAAGAGTAATGCTTAAAGTATAGCAATATGAGTAAATGACCACTTTATTGCACCAAAAGCTTCCTCTGCTGAAGGAGAAAGTGAAATCATCTTTGTCCACATCCTCGCTTCCTCCAAAGCAAGAGTTTCACTATATGATTCAGACAAGACAATTTTTGTGCTCGCAGTTGAACTTCCCTGTGGCGATATTCTACAGGATTAAAAATTACGTATGTCTGTATTACAAGTTTGAGGTAAATCCCCCAGCTGAAGCAGACAGGCGTAATTCTGTGAATGAGTGGCTGTTCTCAGCTTTACAGCAGCAGAAAACCTTGCGCTTGTTCTGCCTACTTTTAAAATTGGAAAGAGAAGGGATAATATGCTTATCACTTGGAAATCAAAATGGCACTCAAACTCCAATACTGGCCTTCCCTTTGGATTTAACAGAGCATATCTTGATTCCATGTATTTTTTTGCCATTTTATGAAAAGAGATTACCGCTACCTTAAAAATATCTTACCTGTCCAGAAGTAGAAAGTGTTATATTTTATTCTTGCTGAACTACAGTAAACTTTATAAGATGTGCCAAATTAATAACATAATTGGGACAATTCACTATTTATTTTTTTAAAAAACCCACAAGTAGCTCTTATAGAGTTTATGGCTCACCAGCTCCTTCATGGTCTTGGGCACATCAGTCAGAACCTGTTTTTCCAGAAATGCTAAGTGGACCCATAGCCATGCAAAATGAGAAGGAGCTTTAGTGTGCGATTCTTTTTAATTGAGGGTCCTCAATCTTTTCACATCTATTTTTTTAAAAAATTGCCTAAACAACAAAGAAAATTCGTTATTACTGGAGACATTTAAATTTACATAGGTGGCGTACATCATATCATATCTTGTGTAGGTTTGTCAACTGTACTCACAAAAAAATGCCTAGAAGTATCAACTTCAAACTCTCCTCCTTATTTTAGTTTTCTTTACAGAAAGTGTATATTTAAAACACAATTTTGCAGACTTTTAAAAAAAAGGAGAGAATAACAGTCTTTTTTTTTTGAAAGAAAATTAAGATAGAAAAGGAAAGCATGAAAGAAATGGAAGTAATTGATGTCTGTAGGATCATACCATTGACACCAGCAAAGAAAGTTACGAAGTGTCTTATTAATGAGACATAAAACAGAGTATTAAAAGAGTGGTTTAAGAAATGTTCAGGTGCTGAAAGTTAAACAATTGGTTTTAAGAAAGGAACTGAAGATGGATGTTTAAAGTGCGTAATATACTTGGGAAAACTTGTCACTCCAAAAGTGAGAGGTGTAAAGGAACAAGTGAGAAAACAGGTCCTAAAAATAAAAAATAGACGTGCAATGTGAAGTCAAAAATCACAAGTGAGATGAAACTGAGTCAAAAATGTTGATGGACAGATGAGAAAAGTTACCTTTGTGCAAAGGTCAGGAAAAAAGTTAGGAATCTGAGCAGAGAGAAAGACTGTTTCAAATGTTCTGTATCGAGTAAATCAAAAGGGAGAGGAGAATGTGTTCTGGTCATGAAGAAGAATGAAAGTAACAGACCTTGTGAAACTCTGAAAAATACGAGCTACATAAGAAGGAATCAACATTGGTGCCGAAATGTGAATACGAGATTACGAGTCAAATTCTTGATGTTAGTTATGAGGGTTTTCTCTCAAAATCCTAGGATGATCAGAAGCAGTGGTTTGGGAACTTCTGTCTCAAGTGACTAAACTCCGCATTTGTGAAATTGAAAATTGATTTTTCTCAAGCTGAGTGCCGTACCTCCTGCAGGACTTTAGTGCTGCTTACTCAGATCAAGTGGTAGGATATCCTTGAGGAGGTACTGGAAACATAGCCAACAAGATGCTTTCCTGTTCTCCTTTCCTCTGAAATAGCAGATACTGATTACTGCCAGAAACAGGATATCAAACAATTTGATTGTAGATTTTGACCTGAGTCAGTATGGGAATTCCTTTAAGACCTAAGAAAGACAGAAAAGCATAAC
The DNA here is from genome assembly GCA_013397275.1 of Burhinus bistriatus. Classification (NCBI taxonomy): domain Eukaryota; kingdom Metazoa; phylum Chordata; class Aves; order Charadriiformes; family Burhinidae; genus Burhinus; species Burhinus bistriatus. The sequence continues at coordinate 373,280 of VYXH01009387.1, read as the reverse complement.
AGTTCCCTCCCAGAGTTCCCAAATCTTCTGTGTTTTGCTTTCCCAGCAAAGCAAAGAAGATCAGAAGGAAAGCATATGGCGATCAAAATTATAGCATTAGGAAACAAGGTTTTCTAAAATAAAATTAATACTTATCACATGTAAGTCCACTGTAATGGCTATTACTAAGAGAAAGTAGAACATGCCAAAAATACATTGTATTAAACTTTCTGAATTTTGAGGGTGACAACATGTCTATAAATGGGACACCTATTTGTACTTCTTTGAATGGCCCTCGCTATTTCCTTCCTGAGGTAAGTGAACAAGCCGGTAGTACATCCTGCGTGAAAAGGGTGTACAAAACGATTCTTCCAGAAATGAAGGAAAAAGATATAAAAAACCTGCATTTGTTACATCATTTAGTTAAATTAGTCAGAGAACAAGGCCAAGTCACTCTCAAGAAGAATAAAGTGTCAACATTTGGACTAAACTTTGTTCAACTTAGTTTTGGTCATCCTTGAATTCCGAGGATTGATGATCTCCTTGGGTTTTTATAAACAAAAATAAAAAGGGCACATAAATACAGAGACACAGAGTTCCTTAATCCTGAATGACTCAATCTTTTGTCTTCTTTTTTTTTTTTGACAGAAAAAAAGAAAATATATCAGCGCTACCCAGAATACACTTGCTATTTTTACTACTATTTTATTTCCAAAATAACATTAAGTTTAGTCAATAGAAGTGAGCAGTGACAATCCGCACCTCATACCAGGCGTTCCACAGAGCCACAATGAGCAGCCAACTCAAACGTCGCAGCAAAACTAGGCTTCTCTTTCCAGTCCTTTGTTTTCTCAGAGACAAATTCCAGAGTCCATGCATTTTTCAAGACAGCCATTTTAGAAAAACCACAGATGAATATAATTATACTCTCGATTGATGTGCATCAGAAATTCCCTTTCCGAAAGACTGGCCGTAATCCAGTCTTTAGTCTGTCAAAGTGCCATTGAGTAAAAAAAAACCATTTTGGCTTGGCAAGGCCCACAGGGCAAGATCCTCTATTCATTAATTTTTGTCTCTTTAAAGCTGCACTAACGGAGCTTGCCTTAGTGAGGATCCTGGAAGAGAAAGCATGCAGACCTTGTATGTCTCATCTTTTGGCAAAGTAGAATCAGACAGCAGGAATCTGGAGCATAAATCCATGACATAGCAACATGAGATTTTGATGGTAGTTTACTTAAATAATTCATTAGTTTCCTTGTTCAGGTTCAGCAGAATGTTGTTAGGGTGAAGGAAAGATTGAGTAAACGAATACCCCTAGAAAGGTGTTTTTCTTGAATATTTTATAATCTTTTCTTGCAGAACTGAAAACTTTGGAATCGAGAGAGATGTAGGAGCAGCTTTGGAGTGTCAAAATCAAAATGTTTGGAATATAAAAGGCAAAGATATACCAAGATGAGATGAGAAAAAGCTTGCAGTGTGGACTGACTCAAGTTATTTTAGCGACTTCATGGAATTCTGGTATTTAGTCCTTTTTCTCAATGCCTAAGTAGGGAAAGTAGAAATCCATTTTAACCTCTTATTCACAGTCCCAGTGCCATGCATAGTACGATTGACCTGTTATTCCTTATCATAGAAGGAAGAGAACAAGAGAAAACAAAGAACTTAAGGAAGAGTATTTAAAGCAACTACCAGAAAACCTTGCAGATAAATGTAAGAGAGAATTTCCTTTCTAAAAGACAGTACAAGAAAATTCTTTGTTTCAAAATACACAACAAAAAGGCACTGTAGAAATTAGCTTGCTCTTTAGGACTCAGCTAAGACTGATACAGTTCATCTTCAACATACATCATTCTGTTCCTTCAAATGAGACTAGCTAAACATATTTTACTACCTTTCTTGTTTGCAGCATTCTGAAATAATTAATATTAGTAGCTGACTACAAGTTTTCAAAAAGCACAATGCACGACAGAGCAAAATAGGAGTATAGCAGCAAAATAAGGCAGGTTGTTGCTTACTTAAAGGATTTATGATACATGATGTAACTTAGGATGATGTTTTGAAGTGCTATTTCATTTTGATACAGAAAAGAACGTATGTATTTTAGAAATGTGCAATCAAAGCATTAAAACAGAAACCAGAGGCTAGTTCTCTTTACAAAGAGAATAACATCCAGAGAGGTTGTACTGGCTCAAGAGACTGACATATCTGGATCCAAGTGACTTCCCCATCCTCCCCCAAAGGTGGGAGCACAACTATGACAAAGATCTAAATAATTACTAATATTTTTGCATATATATATATATATACATAATTCCTAAAGATACCATCAATTTATTATTTTACCAGCAAACCAGCACATTTTAGGATTGAGACAAATAGGCAGCCAAATTCTTTCTCACCGTGTTCTTTTGGAAAAATACACTTGTCTCTTCCAACACCACTCAAAACTCTTTCTATTTATAACATTCAGCTGCCTGCACAGATAACTCTGTGTATAATTCTCTCTCTCCCATGATGTCCCTTCTAAATATTACTAAACTTGTGTTTTCAGGACATTGTGGTTTGTTGTTTTTTTTTTAATCAGATTAACTTAGGTCGTATTACAATACTGATATAAATATCACAAATGTCTAGAAAATCTGCTAGAGTTTCTATACGTTTATGTTGGTGGAACAGAAATGCAAATATAGGTTGATTTATTAATACAAAAAAGTAAACCAATTATAAGCAATAGATTATTGATCGTGTACTAAATGACATGATTTGTTTCCTCATTGCATACTGTCTAGACAAAGCTGTGTTCAAATGTGGAATACAAATATATTTAGCATCACCAGAAGAGCATCCTTCACTTACCATCAAAGTTATCGATATGTGGCCATTAGTCCGCTCTACTGCTAACACTCATGACCTTCAGACTTGTTCTTCTAAAACATGTTGCTATAACAGCATATAGAGACATATCCCCAGGCTTAAATTTTTAAGACACCTTAAATAACTCAATGACCTCCCCATCCGCACTTGGTCATCTGGCATCCTATATTATACTGGAGACTTGCTTGTCAATTTATGCTCATTATTCAAGGAGAAAAAACTTAAACATGCAGACACACTTCTCACAACTAATATACAAGTGTTTCATTGCTGTATTCAGGCTTTGCAGGTGTAAAATACACTGGTTTATAGGAAGGCTGTTCAAACTTGATTCTCTCTCCCATTTTTTGACCTTTGTTACCAAGTCTGCGCTGATTTCTTTTGCAAGTGTTGACTTCACTTTTCAAATTATGGAAAGTTTTAGTAATATCTGCGATGGCAGCATATTCTTTGTGTAGACATACTTCATCTATTGCTACTGAGGGAATTTGGGAAATAAAATCCACGATTATAAATCATTAGAGCGTCTTTACTCAGAGTTAGTTGACCTACCCCACTCTCGAATTGAAAGTAAATAGCTCATTAGAGGAAGGAAGAGCACAGAAGAGAAATGTTGCCTCTGGGAGAAATTAGATTTCTATATCCAGCTTAGTTTCCATTTATTGTAGCCATGTGAGGATAGAAGTCATGACCCCTGGAGGCAGAGGTGAACGCCTCGGTACATTCGGCTTCTCTGCGATCTCGGAATTATTCACTAGCTACAGGCTCATTTCATATATTATTAATGAAATTTTGGTACAGAAGGTAGCGCCAAAGAGAGAAAGATCTTCCAGTTGTAGCTCGTAGTACATCTTTACACTGAATACCAAAAAGACTGACTCTCGCTAGTACTAAATTCTCAGCTCAGCTGAAGACATACTACATAACTGAGTCCCAGCCTCCACGCACATATGAACAAATACACTTTCTCCCCCCTTTACCTCCACCTGCAATCACCACACAAGAGGCCCACTTTGATTTGGATATAGCGCAGTCTGACTCCAAGGTAAAGTTTGAACTAAAAATAAAGTTATCCTTCAAAAATAATGAAATGCATTCTGCTGTGTTGGGGTTAGAAGACTGTTAACAACTTATATTTCTGCTCTGCTGCTGGATTAATTACGTTTCTTGATGACTTTCAACTAAACGTTGGCTTGACATGGCATAACTAGTAGAAGGACTATTTCTGAATATTGATCTTCCTGACAGGAGTCTCTCCATTGCTTCTTGAAGTGATGGCAAAATAAATTTCTTGACCTTTTGTTTTCTAACAGAAACGGGAAGAGACAAGCAGAAAACTAACACCTAAATTTCGTGCCAAGATTACTTTGATAGAATTGTTCACTTCAGGCAAACACATAGTTTCAAAAATTAGGTTAGTGTAGGTGTTTCAAGTCCTGATTCTGCCTTGCACTGCAGCTTCCTACAGAGCTCACTTGAAGACAGGGACTTCAATTGGATTGTAACCATAGAACGTAATTTCCTGTGTATTGTGTCTGCCTTCTCCTCTTGTTTTTACTATAGACTCCTAGTGCAAGTGGTTAAAGCAAATTGGTGGTGTGGTACAGATTTATGCATAAAGCTACAACTTATTTATTCAGTTCCCTGGACATTATGATGCAGCCATGATTGAAACACTTCAAAATTTGCATAAAGAGAAAATTTCATTCAGCAATTGCATTCCCTTCTAAAGTTTATAAATAAGAAACACTGGTTTAGCAGATTTTCAGTAAGCAGAAATATGGAAATGTATTCAGTTAAAGGATGTTCATATAGGACTTTGCAACCAAAAAAAAAAATCAAGTAAAAGCTGTAGATAATTTTGGACTACTCCCCAATAAAATTCCTGTTAAATATTTCCATTTCAATAGCGGAAATTATCTTTTTTGGAGACAATGCTACACCACTTTGCATTCTAGTCTTTTCTGATACCACGAAGTATAGAATTTTATTCCTCTGCGATGCGACACTCCCATAAAGCTGTGGCACGTGCATTGTGAAAAGTTTTTCAGAGGGGGTGACGTAGCAAGATGTCTAGACATGTTGCTGAGAGGGATAAGAACAAGCACTCAATGCTCAGTCTGCTGCTGCCTCTCTCACAACCATCTGGGAAAGGAAAAGAGGGGCAGATACCCGTAGGGAAATTTGCTAAACTATGGTCCTTTTCATCACATTAACTCTGGTGGCAAAAGAGAACAAGCTTTACTCGTCCTTTCTTCTGAATCCCCTCACACTCCGATGTCTAGAAAGGGGCTTCATTTTATGTCGGTGAAACTCAAACCACCCACACTGCCCTTCTAACTCCCAAAGGCTCTTCTACCTCTCAAGCTCTGCTAAAATAGAAAAATACTGTTGTTGCCTCTGTCTATATACACCTACTACACTGATGGTCTTGAACACAAAATACTAAACACTTGAAAGTATTTACTCAGTTACATCATCTTTACCCAATAACTCCCATTTTCCTCTCCCCGGGCACCCTGTTAGCCTAGCCGTGTCGTTCATGCCACGTGGACTAAAACATTTTGCAGAAACACGTCCTTAATTTTTTAACCCTTTTTATTTGCTATGAGTTTAATACTTCATTTTGTTCCTTTTATACCTTCATACAGCATATGGGTGATTTCTCATGCTTAAACAGACCAGCAGTAAAAATAACTTTAAAACATAGCAACTATTCTCTCAAAAATAACTTTCACAACCCTTCCCCAAAAAACTCATCAGTAAAAGAACCACAAAAAAGGCAGAAATTTTTTTTTTTTTTTTCCTAGCCTTGTACCATTCTACTGAAAGTCAGAGTCAAAGCTGTGCGATTTAGTGCACGTCTAATTTCAGGAGAGTTTGACTGCTGCACTCTGAACCCACCGCTACCACTTACACTACTAAGACCTTCCTTATGGCTCATGGTTTTTGTGGTTTTGTTTGGGGTTTGTTTGTTTGTGGGTTTTTTTTGTTTTGGGTTTTTTATACATATTTTGAAGAGGTTTCTTTATTCTAGATCAAGAATTATTTGGACAAAACCAACTCTAGGAACATATTAGAGAATTTATGTAGAGAAAAGTTTTTGAGTATTATTTGTCTTAGAGTTGTAAACCAAAGATTAGGAGATACAGGCCATCATTGCAGGTTGAATATTTTCAGTCACGTCCAGGCTAATAAGAGATGAAGCAGAACAGCATCTATCAGGGATAATAAGGTTTAAATCTGCACAAATATTTACAACTGGAATATTCAGATTAACTTTGCTTCCTGTGAGAAGTCTGAACAGCAAATACACCAGGCCCGGGAGGAAATTCTACCCTGGCAAACGCAGACATCTGGTCCTATATTTCTATATCGCGAATAACCTTCTGCTGTCCACTGGTGAAGGTAAATTGCCGTAGCTGTGACACTGGCATTCTTGTTATCACATTGTATTAAAACTTCCTTGCAGGATAAGTAGCGTGTAAATCAAAATAGGCTTTATTTTCTTAAAGATAGCTTGGCATCTCTAAAAACCCATCAACCCCACATTATCCGCTGTGCCTTCAAGTATCACTGCTCCATTCAAACTTGCACCCAGAGTCCAGGCAACCCGAGTGCTGTGGAAACCAACATTGTCATTGATCTGCTCGTGGAGCATTCGTCAACCAGGCTTGGTCACGCATTCCAGAATTTCAGCGCTTGAAACAATGTCTCAGTATTACACTACAAGTGATAAACTCCCGAAGATTTCAGTAACGCTCCCCATGGAAAAAGTCTGTATCCTATACACAGAATGTTAATTTAACAGTACTGTTGTTCTTATTCTAGTGTTATTAGTCTCTGCAGTGTATTCTGACATATCTACAGATCCCAAATAAATATGCCTCAGGATTGGTATTTGCATCAGAATTGAAAATGGAACGAGATGCAGAAAGTTAAGCTTATTTATAACAACATTATTTCTTATTTAACAAGAAAGATATAGGAAAGTAATTTAACAGCTATATCCCATTGCGATGGGTTTGGTTAAAGCAGGTATAAAAAAAAATATAGTCAATATTTTCCTGTCCCAGCAACTCTGAATAGACATCAGGTCTTCTAATAACGCTTCCATTTTCCATTCCAAGAACATTAGAGTGAATTTCAGAATACGACTTTGCTTTGTCAGAGTATTCATTTTCCTGGATTTACACTGTTAGGTGTTATGTTTAAAATTAACACATCAGTACTATAAGAAGCAAAATTTTTCTTAAGTGATATGCACAAAATATCATAGTACAAGCACAACATAAAAAGTTTTAAACAACCTCTTGTAACCCAACTGAATAAGTAGACAGCAGATTGAACAGAAAAAAAGGACATGTACTTGTCTGTTGCTCCTTTTCTGTAGGTTCACATTGAGTATTAATGTTTTCATAACTTATGAACCTTATACTACTGTTTGTTGGCGATTTGAGTGATTTTAGAGGAGAGTTCTTTAAACCCTCTTTAAAAAAACCCATTGAAAATCTAAAAAATCATTGACCCTAAATGTAAGATTCCCAAGGTTGAAACCATAGAGGGTGGAGTCCTGTGGGGCTGAGGAGCCAACACCAGCAAACCTCAGTGCAGCACCCTGGTATAGGATGTTGATTTCTTTGAAGATTTTCATACTATTATTGCTATCTGAAAAAAACAAAACAAAACAAAAAAAACACCCACAAAACCAACCCTCAATTCTAAGAGCAAAATTTCATTTACTTCCCATAGCTCAAAGTTTTCATTTTGCCTATGAAACATCATTGTTGGGAAATAGTCTACTTATGAAGAAATGGGGTCCATCATTTTGTATAAGCAAAAGCTGTTTATTTTTATCAATAGCCATGGCTGAGCAAGTAGAAGTTCCTTTTTGGAAATGACATGTGGAAGGCAAAGACGACTTGTTTACACTGTTCCATTTAGACTTCAGCCAACCCAACCCAACACTGGAAACTACAAAGGGCTTGCTTACTTTAAACACTGGTAAAATAAATGTATCACAGAAAAATTTTAGAAGGCAAAAGACAAGATTTCATTTGCTTTAAGTCATCATTCATAAACCCCAAAAAATACTAAGATAATATATCAGCATTTTTTTAATTCTTCCCATGGTGCAAAAAACACAAAACAAAAAAATTTTCAAACTCTGACAACACGTTTGTGAAAGATGCTTCGTAGCACTGTTCCGGCGTTAGGAATAGTAAACAGTGTTTGCAACATGTATTTGCAAGACCTAATTCTTTTTGAAAGAAAATAATTAGTTTTCCAAATGGAAGAATCCCAACTTAGAGATTTGATTCTTTAATATCTCTTTCCTGCAGCATTCTGAATGATATAGTTCCACAAACAATATGCTGCTAATGCTGAAAGTTCGTTTTACTCTTGATCGACTGGGTAGGCTAGACCAGATTACTTTGATCTTTAGGGAACATAGCAAAGTATATCAGCTCGCACAGGCATAAATTCTTTCGTGACACTTCTTTGGGGTAGGAGAGGTAGTTTTGAAGTTATGTTATAAGGTCTCCGGGGAACAGACAGACACTTCATTCCTGACCTTGCGAAAACCTGCTAACATACAAGATAAACTTTCAAAAGTGCGTCAACTGAGAAAATTCTTTTTTACAAAACTCAGTGAAGGCTTTACAGGAAGTAAAATTCGAAAATTTATATGAGGGAAAGCACAACTTACCTGGTTTTCTTGAAAAATAGAAATAGCATGACATCCCAGCCATTTAACCATTTTAATGTGTAAAAACTGAATTTATAAGTCAAAAAATGTTCCAGAAGTTTGTTATAGAGTTAAAAATGTTGACATTTTATTTGCATATTTACCTACTTTAGCCAACTGAAAGTTACAGTCTTGCACTGCAGGTCGGTTGTCCTGTCACAGGATAAAGTGTCACTTACATTCAGATATTCTCAATTTCTCTTGTCTGTACTTTATTCCGCAGGTCATAAGCAAAGGAAAGCATCAAAATCAAACTATCCCTTGGGAGTTGTGCAAGTCAAGATACTTATGTAGTTCACAGGAAATCAGAGTAGTCATTCTTAAAAGGTATTTCTTACATGAAAAACCATCCAGTACCTTAGAAGGCTTTAAGGGCATAACTGATATTCTATTGATTAACTGTGGATGTATCCTCTTGGTTATATTAGACAATCCAAGGCAGCTACATTCTGTATTTTTCATGACTATGAATTTCTGGAGAAATTAAAGTTTCATGTGGTTTATTTAATTGACATTTTTGGGGACCTATTCTAGCTACACGTGGCACCTGCCACAAAATAAAACAATAAATGAGCCACAGCGGCCGTAAAAACATTTAAATCTTACAGCATATGCAGTTCCCTCTTCACAAGCCCTGATGTGATAAAAAATACCAGAGAAAAGCAGAAGAGGAGCCCCAGTGCTAAACACCAGGGAGCACAGCTTATATACACACTTTGCAAAGTCTAATACCAGAGCAGCTGCTGGGGCTGCTCTAACTTACACAAAAACTGTGTCATCTCCTATGGAAAGCTCATCTTCTAGGTAACGCAAAGGCAATAATCTCCGGGGCTCTTCTTCCAGCAGTAGCCTATGTGCTAGAGTGTTCAGGGATTATTTTTTTTTTTTTTTTTAACAGACATATGTTCTACCCTTTACCTAAAGTAAAAATGACTTCATATGTTGCATGCATGTGACAGCATCGAATCCTGTGTTTTCCTTATTGGGTCTTACAGTTTACTTGCAACAGGTTACATGAGTAAATAGACACCGATTTGAGGCAATAGTTTATATAAATGCACGCTTACCAGCTGGCGCAGAATGCGAGCAGTGAAGTTGAAAACCATGATGATCAGCACACGATTCACTGAATTTGCCTTCCTTAAAATCTGACTTGGAATCCTTTTTGCTCTCAATCACATCTGAAGAAAGCTTATCCAGTTCAATTATCACAGCTGACATTGTAAGATAGTCTCAGTAGAACTCAAAATAAAAACAAAAGCTGAACAAAAGAAGCAGCCACTTGAGTTCAGCTTCCCCAAACTTGCAGTCTGGGGAAAAATAACTTCCTATTACAAAAAAAAAAAAAATTCCCCAAACCGTAATAGTGCAAAATGTTTTTAAGTCAGTGACTGAGAAACTGTAGTTCCATGAAGCTGTTCTTCCAGCTCTGCAGCTTTTGCTAAATATTGCAGCTTTTCTCTAAGGTAAAAAACTACTACTTTAAAAAGTTCTTCTGTTCTTGTAGTGACAACAATATTACGGCATTTCTGTGTGGCTGCTACAAAAATAGCAAGGATAAGTGGAGACATCTGTATGTCTGCTAAGTTGTGGACTCACTAACTTTGTTTTAAGAGGGTAATTCACATTTTGTTTCCCACTGGTCCAGCTGGGAGGGGCTAAGCAATACCAATGGAAACAAGTGCATCCCGCAGGCCAGCCCAGCGGGAGCCTGGCAGCTGCACGGTGGAAGTGACTTGTGCCACCGTCCTGTCCCCTCGGCGAACACTCAGGTCTTTGTCCAGGATGCGTTAGGAAGATAAATGACCACAGGCTACATCACGCCTTGAAAACAAGCGTAATAAGAAATGGTGAAGCGTTTCTTAGAGCCTGGAGTCTAAAAAAGTTACTTTCTAGGGAAACCAGTGCTAGTAATATTAAGGAAAGTGGTTCCATCTTTAAAGCTTTTTTTTTTTTTAAAAAAAAAAAAAAATTTGCTTTCCTTAGATGCAAGTAAAACTCCACAGAACTCAAGACAAGAAACTGAGCCGTTTCTTTCCCAGCCTGCGTCCCAGCAGGCAGGCGGAGGGGCCGCTAAGCAGCGCCAAGAGAGTCACCCACTGGCGGCGCTGGGAAACTACAGGGCCAGGAGAGGGGCGGAGCGGGGGCGGGCAGGGGATGCTCGGGGGGCAGCCTGGGTCGGGAGCCCTGCCACCCCTGAATATCCCTCGAAGAACAGCAGGGCTGACGAAGCATGAACTGTGGTTTATGAAAACGTACCACGCGAGAGGGTTTTTTTTCCGCAGGAAAATTGCCAAGCCTTAGCTAGAGCAGCGGTGGTGTGGTGATTTGGCAGCTGTTAAGCTCCCAATCACTTTCTTAGCTTCTCTTTGCTCACTGGGAAAGAGGAGTAAACAGAACAAGAAAAACCTGTGCAGCCATGCAGTTTTGACTCAGCAGTCCCTTGTCCTGCAGCAACAGGATAAACCTGAAACCTCTAAAACCAGCTCGATAGAAGGGAATTCTCAGGGCTGCCCCTGCTAACAGGAGTCAGGTTTAAACCGAGCTGCTGATGGTACCCTCCATAACCTCTATACAAGCACGGAGCAGGTGGAGATCCCACGTGCTTGCACAGGAAAGATATCCTCAACCAGGGCCCCAGCTGCTAAAAAATAAAGAAATAAAAATTCAACGTACCAGTGGGACCCTTCCTTAAGGTAAGGGAATTGGTAAGAGGTAATTTCTAGATGGGTTATGATCACAGCAAGGAACCCAGGTGAGGTAATGAAGTTAATACTAAGTACAGCAACATGGAAAAGGGACTGAAAAAAAAAATATACCATCAATCACAGGGGAAGCTTTTCAAGGAGGCCAGAAATAATGTGGCAGTTGCCTGTTTTTCATTTTACTTCAATTAATGCACATTAGGGGTAGGAAAAAGGCAGCTTGGTAAAAGTGTCACAACACTTCACAAAACTTAAGAAATGGTTATAGAACAGGGAAAACAAATGTTATATCTTTTGCAAGGCAAATTCAGCATGGCTCACACCAGGAAAGGGACAGGAAATATCAGCAAAACAGACTTGCATTGCATCCTTTTTTTAATAGCCATCTATTTCAGTTCCTCTTAAATATGTAAAGCCTAGTTATGCCATTATTGTTGGCTGAAGTAATCTGATCTTGTCTTCTGAAAGAGATTTCCCCCAAATGAAAACGCTGGCTGCTAAATTAGTCAGAAATTTTACAGGAGGTAACAGTCCTATCAATATATCCCAAAGAAAATCCATAGCTTAAATTGCACTTCCCTACTTACAAATATGCAAAAGAGGTATTTTACATGGAGTTGTTACTTAAATAAGACCAGTGTATCAAAGCTGCTAAAGAAGGTGGAAGCTGTATCCTCTAATGACAAAGCATCACAAATGCCCAGAGGGAGAATCATTCTTCCAACATTCAGTGTCCTAAGAACTTTACATCATCCTTAGCTGGGTTCTTGTAACTTTTCCTGGATACGTGAGCAATTTCACCTCCTGTTCAAATCCTTATCTGAAGGTTTTAGGTTTCTCCAATGACAGTACTCTCAATGTGATTTAATTTAAAAATGAAGTACCTCATTACTATTGCTGCTAAGTTTCCCATGTAACTCTGAATAGGTAAATCAGTCAAGGGCATATTAAGTCTTCAGCAGCCTGTGACTATTCCCTCATTTGTACAAAGGTTTTTTTTCCCCTCCTTGATTTTATGCATTTACGCATATGACAAAAGAGACAGTACTGTTCCCTGGCAATTTAGACAATCCCCTAACTGTTCTATTCTCTATACATATATATATATATATATACACTACAGTGTATGCAAAACCCCTGAAATGCTAACCAGCTCTGCTGAAGGGTAAGGGTCATCCTTTAAGATGGAGAAGACGACAATGTAGCGTAAAGGATTCTATTATTTTTTATTTATTTTTAATTTCCAACCCTGTGGAAACCAATTTCCTACTGATGATAACTGATAATCCACACTTTCTGTTAGTGGTCAGTGGAAGACTTGGAAGGCAGCAAACGCCTATAATAGACCTTTCCCTCACGCTAAAGCAAACCAGAGGTGCGGTGCCTAACACTGCATCTGCTTTCACCTTGCAGAGCTGAGCCAGCTTGGGAGCAGCTGAAGTCCTCTGTCATTCGGCACCTCTGCTTTTCTTTCCATGTCCTTTTCCCTCTCCACAAATAGATGTCAAAACTGGGAACCTGAGCTATTTTGTGCTTTTAATACCTTTTTATTTTTCAAACGGTTTTGAGTTCTTCGCTTTCTTCCTCCCTCCTCTATCAAAGACACTCACTTGTGGCAAGATATCTGAACAAGATTTTTCTAACATCATGGGAACATAAGTAATTTTCAGAACTTCATTTAGGTGCCTAAAGATACACGTATAGGTGCCAAATCAAACCAAAACCACCAGAACCTGCTATTCCTCGAAACTCTGTCTAAACTATTTGACTACTACTACAAAACTGCTCTGTAAACAATAATTACTTTTAATAAGTCTGGTCGTTAGACACTTACGTACATTTTTTAATGATTTTCAATTGTGTCATGCTCAATATCTGCCATATTTGAAAATATGGCTGTCCCCAATGTGTCAATATTTGCATCATGTGAAACGTACCTGAAAGTAGCATTTCTACCACTGACTTTTTTTTTTGAGATAAGAAATTTAAAGATTCTAAGCCATTCAGCTTTTAGATGCCAAAATAAGTTTAGTCTAATTCATAGAGTCCAGTTATAAATCCTTTTCTCTCAAAGAGAAAAAAAATAAGAGAGCTTGAAGTCAAACCGAATTTCCTAACTCGTATAAAAAAAGTAGAATCTCATTTTCAGGGGTTCGGGGGGATTCTCTGGGTTATTTTGTTTAATACAATAGAAGTGACTGTTTATACTGTGAGTAAGAAGCGTTAATATCATTTTCCTTCTCTCCAGCATACCAGTGTTTAGGAACCCATGTCATGGACAACCCAAGCTTAATCACCTCCTCTGCTTGGACTGAGTCGTGTCCATTCCCAGTCACTGCTCTAAAATCCTATAGTCTTGTTGGGGAATGGATGTGGTATGCTGAACCGCTCTTGTCGTAACCATTTGAACTACAGATAAGCAAATGTTGAAAACAATAGAGGAGCAAGAGATAGCACCTTCCCAGAACAGGGCTGAAACTAGCACAGAATTATAATTTATTCTCTCCTGCTGTGATCCAATTAATGTTTGCTTACGTTACAAGGTGGAAATGCTCCAGCAGTTAAGAATATGGGAAACAGCCTACAGATTTGGTTGCGTGGCATCTGCTCAGAAATGCAGTATCTTCATTTGAATGCACATTCAGCACCAGGGAGAAAGCAAATATAAATGTAGGATCTCTCACCTCTCATGTAACTGTTAATCATAACTGATTTTTCAGCACACAAACTCTACTCGAACAGCAATTTGCAAGGCCTTAGCAGTGAGGACAAGCTTGATTAAGGTCAACAGACAAGAGAGCAGAGGCTTCAGCACCTTCTTAAAGATAAGAATTGGGTCTGGCTGTGTGTTTTCAGAAAGGAAGAAACAAGGTGTGCAAGAGAAACATTAAGACACTCATTTATTGGTAAGTTCTGTGAATTTCTGTCTCATTCCTAGACGTGGCTGTTGGCACAACCTGGAACTGTGAAAAGGAGAGAAGAAAAAAAAAAACCCTTTCTGAGCTCCTACCAAAAAAGCTAAATAAATGAAGCATAAAAACCATCAAGACCTTGTTCCTAGTTTAGGTATCTATCATCCTCATCAACAGTTTCAGTCATACAGAAAATAATGACCCACCACACCAAGGGTCAGATTGAATTTCTGGATCCTTCACTCTGCACAAGAGAAAAAAAAAAAAAGCTGACCCAAAAGGTCTTTGCTTAGCAAGAGCCTGGGAAGGAGACAACTAAGAGCTTCAATAGAGGCAGAAGGCTGAATGAAAATAGCTAAGGGAGACACAGAAATAGTTGGCCTACATACTGAAGAGACTGTGTAACCCAGGGTAAACCCGTCGGGACTTTATGAAGCCTGTTAGCTTTGTGTGAACAGGTTCCCCACTCAGTAAGAGAAGATTTCATGTGTAGAAAAGGTTATGCAAGAGTTTTTCCAGAATTGTTTTTTCGTAGCAGTTAACACAAAGCCAGCTATTACTGGATGGCTATCTAAATCAGGATTTTCCTGAACACCCAACTACCCAGTATGGCTCCAACAGTAATTAGAATGTTTATCCTTTCTTACTCAGTAAAACAGTGACAGTTTCAGAAAAGCACAGGTCAAAGGGCACTTCCTTCTTTCACACAGAGAAATCTACCCATTACATTGATTTAATTTACTCTCAAAGTCTAATTACCATATATCAACTTCGAAAGGCTATCTAAAGAATTGATTACCATGTAAAAATGTAGGCTTTCCTTGCTCCACAGAAAAACACCGGGTCTCTAGAGTACAGCCTAAGGCACATCTGAACATCTGTGATTTCAAAAACATTGGTATTATTCTGAAAGCAAGAAGTAAAACACCCTACTGAAGAGAGCTTCAATGCATGCAGAAGGAATTGGACTTCCACACAAGAAAGGAACAATTCCTGTCTTAGCTAACAAAAAAAAGAGAGACCATAAAGACATTATGCTGCAATAAACCAAGATAGGTTTTAAATAGCAAAAAAGTTTAGCACACTTTTTTCGATGTCTTTTATATTAATTGAAGAGTTACCCATTTAGATTTCAACAGAAGCAGTTATTCGTATTATACAAAGAGATAGGGAAGAAAATGCCTTATATCTTCTGTAAGCACGCCTGAAACACCTCAGACTGTCTGCTAAATCAATGCAGGCACAACAGAAATTTGATTATTTTACTATATAATCTCTATCATTTTTGAGCCGGTAGAAAAGTGAGGCAATTTTGGCTACATTCTGCTGATGAATTAACACACTTGGATATGTTTTGCAAATAGCTTTCCCAGCGATATTGAATAATCAATCTTGAAAACATAGGTTTATACCTTTCATTTTCTTATTTAGTGTTGTTGGGAGGAAATAACAATTTTTAATTTTGAATTAACTGTCCCATAACTATTTAAAATTCCCCTTAGAATTTACTGCAAATTATTCCCTTTTTTAACATTACTTGCAGGATTCAATAAAGTCCTATCCTAAAATAAGATCTATTGACAATCATTCTCTCTAAGGAAGAAAAAAACCCAAAACAATTAAGTAACCAAACAGCACACTGTCACCAAACTTTACCAAGTGAAACAGGAGAATAATTTGGGAAATTCCATTAATAGAGGCAGAGTTAATGAGCTGCAGTCCAAAAATCTCAAAGCTCTTTAATCTTTAGACTTCCTAGTTGTATGAATACCTTATCTAAAGATAATTTTAACCAATTTAACTTTTCTGTATAGATATCTTACCAACATATATATAACACACAAAATTAATCCAGAACATGCCCTGTCATTACAGTGCAAAGAAACGCAACTTATATTCCTGAGACTTTAAAATGTCTATTTTGATTTAGGAGTCTACTACTGCCATTTATTTTGTCCCTCAAGGAACATCTATACTTCTCAAATTGTATTTCATTTTAATTTTTGATGTGCTGAATCCATCCAGCAAAATGGATTAGACGTTTGTTAATAACAGGGAGATTTAACATTAGGTACTTCAAGAGGTAATGGGCACAAACTTGACCATAGGAAGTTCCATCCGAACATGGGGAGGAACTTCTTTACTTTGAGGGTGGCAGAGCACCGGAACAGGCTGCCCAGAGAAGCGGTAGAGTCTCCGACTCTGGAGACATTCCAAACTCGCCTGGATGCCATCCTCTGCAACCTGCTGTAGGTGTCCCTGCTCTTGCAGGGGGGTTGGACTAGATGATCTCCACAGGTCTCTTCCAACCCCTGTGATTCTGTGATATTACAGAATTACCAATAATAATATGGAATGGCAAGTTTCTTATTTTATTCATAAGAAATACATTCCATTATTTTTATTTCTTTTTCAGAAGGGCAAGAGGGCACCACTACTTAAGACCTGCTGACATTGGAAAGCTAAATGTAGGCTCAGAACAATCTCTTTTACACCAACAATATTTGTCTGATAACTGTTTTTCAGAGCTGTCTGAAAAAAATATTTCCCAAAACTAGGAACATGAGAAAGAAGGCCCATAATCACCAGCTGTCCCTGTATTTATAGATGAATTTACGGTGGTATCAGATACTTACATAGATAAGAGACCGTTTCCCTAATACACTGGAAGGCTTTTGCCTTGTTAGGCATAAAGTCCGTTAGCAGTTGCTAACATATAACAAAATCTTGATGTGGCCAAAGCAATGTGCACTTTCCACCAATATGATGTTGCTTGTACCCAAAACTAAAGGCTAGAAAGCCAATATTAAAGGCAAAAGGTCTTGCCCAATTTAAGACAGTTCCTCCTCCAGTTGTTCCCTAACCATCTGACAAGATGGTTTTGCAACGTTATAGCATGTTACAACAGCTTTCTCCATATACCTGTAATCACCCTTACTTAGAGATGAAGAAATGAAACAGCAACATATTAACCCCAAGGAAAACAGTCGCAAAGTCCAAGACCAAATTCATCTTAGTTACTTCTCTCAAATTTCCTCTGTAACTCTTGACAGACTCAGTCCTTAGAGATTTTTCCAGTAATGAGCTGCTTCAATATAGACTCTAATAAAACCAAGTTTTAATTCAACGCATTATTGTAATTATTAAATTCAGCTAAAAATTTTTACACGTAGATTTAAAAATTTACATACCATTAAAGATACTGAAGTGCAGAGTGAAATGTTTTGGAGTTTAAAGATACCTCTGTGATAGTTCAAACCTCACCCACACTAGCGTCAGACAAATGCACTTCAAATCCAACCCAACCTCTCTAGTGATTTAATCAGTCTAGAGAATTCCAGTTATTTACAGACACAATGCAGATGAGCGGCAGGTTCACCAAGACTAGTCTGTCACATTTCAAATCACGCTGGCAAATGCCAGACTGGATAGAAAACTCGCAACTGAGACTTGATTAAATATGGCAAAGTTCTACTTGTTCACATTTCATAGAAATTTCAAGATCGAGAGATCAAAGCAGTTGTCTGGATTCACATTTATTCATATGTACAAACCTGGCAAGAGCTCCAAGGATAAACAAGAGGGTTTTCACAACTTGCGAGTTTTCCACCAGTCTGGCATTTTAACAGCTCTGGGCAGGAGATGTTTTGTTAGGATAGCTATACATGCATCTCAAAAAACTAGAAGCTTGACTAGCGTAAAAAAGCTCTAATGAAACAGAATAAAGTGAATTTGTACTTCTTTTCATGAGAGAAAAATGCTTCAGGTGTCATAATACAACCACATGAGAACGTCACTTGAGTTTTTTTGAGATTGTACACAAGATTTTTCTTTTGATTCAGTAAATCACCTCCTCACAAGCAAAGAAAAGCATCAGGAATAATATTATTTCTATAATCTCATTTATACGAGAAAGATAATTCCTCATTATAATTCTTATTTTATATATGCAAGATTCTGTATTTGAGAAAATATACAGCTGCCTAGATTCATTAAAAAAATTCTATAAAGACCACCTATTAAAGAATTTGGCACATA
Organism: Burhinus bistriatus; assembly: GCA_013397275.1. Taxonomy (NCBI): domain Eukaryota; kingdom Metazoa; phylum Chordata; class Aves; order Charadriiformes; family Burhinidae; genus Burhinus; species Burhinus bistriatus. The sequence continues at coordinate 355,023 of VYXH01009387.1, read as the reverse complement.
GAAGTATAACATACTGAGTACTCCCTAGCCAACAGGAAATCAAGCAAAATCCTCAAACCCTCAATTACCGGCTACTTCTAAAAAGCAAGATATCGCACTTTATAAGATGCAACACTTATTCCTTTACAGACAATTACAGTAAACGTTACTCAAAACGCTGGCAGTCATGCAACTTTTATTGTAAATCAGTATATTCTTGCAAGATTCAGATTGGTATTTACCATCAGATTACTAGAAGTCACTTTTAATCCTTTCAAAATTGATATGTAAAATCTTTTAGATGCACAGTATTTCCTCAGTGCCAAGCAACAACTGTGAGCATGTCTAGTGTATGAATTACAGACTCAGGGAATTTGAACTAGACACTAGGTGTCTGACTCGCTTCGTGATAGGATATGCTGGTTGCTAAAGAGAAAGGAAAATCAGAACGATCAGAGAGCTATTTACCCCAAAAGAAAACAATTTTTTTTTTTTCGTCTATATATAAAAACATACACCATGTGGCTTTATCTTTCCATACCAGCAAAGCCTGAAGTACGTGTGTCTGAATCCTTTTGGGCAACATGAAGGAGATGGGGAAAGAAACCGCGCATTTTTGTGGCTCAGCTCTTTACAACACTGGTCAGAGTTGCCCCTCTACAGGGAGCTTAGTGCTAGCCAAAAGTAAATGTCAGAGGCAGGCCTGGCATTTCAGGGATACTCTCCCAAGTCCCAAAGCGTAGGAATAGCAATTCCATATTAGTCTTTGTTTTTCCGTAACCCTTGTATTGAAAGAGCTGGTGCAGTGCCAGCAATTTTGTCTTTTTTTGTCCTTTTCTTTCATGCTTCGTTACCCCAGCTGTCCCTGCTGTTGATATCCTTCTGTAAAGGAAACTATGCAAAACAAATGGTACAACAGTTCCCCCAGCAGCAGATTCTCCTTCAGAGAAAGGACTGAATGACTTGTTAATTACCTGACTGTGGTGTCATTCAATAATTCCACTAAAACATACCACGCCTTGTCTAAAGAAAAAGGCAAACCTCTGCTTTCACATCTCCACAAAATTAGCTGGTTGATATGAACAGAAAAGGGTGATTCTAACAAATTTTCTGGCCAGAGTTCTAGTAATTTCAGTTAATCACAATGGGTGATTAAGTCATAAGTTTAGCCCTGACAAATATTACTGTATGTACATACATTCATAATTTTTTCCCCTCACATGACCAATAAAACACCTCTGTGTGTACATGACCAGTGTAATTTTTTCTTTTGGAGGTGTCAGTTAAAATCTAGGCAGTCCTAGCATAGGTGAAAACAGTTTAAGGTCAGCTTTTTTAATAGGTTCAAGATTTTAAGTCTTCAGAGTTAACTTTGATGAGATTTAAATCTCGGTGAAACTCTCTTAAGGTAAAGACTTCTGATAAGGTAAGTCGTGCATTTGGTTTGGTATGTCAAGTTTAGATCTAATTGAACTAATTGTGAAAAAAGGATAGGTGAGAATATCTCAAGAATTTCAGTGTTTTCCGATATTCTGTAGATTTCTGTTTTCAAAAGCCATTGCAGGAGAAAAGTTTTTCCAAATTAAACATGTCCTAGATAACTGATAAAATAAACTCTGAAGTCAAGATATGCTTTTCAGAGGTGCTGAAGCCAGAAGTAACAGTAGACGGTTTTATAGCAAATTTGTTTTCGAAATTGCTTCGTTTGTAACCCTTGGAGACCTGTGGTTCCACGCGTGTTGCCTGCCTGCAGCCCCCTGCCATGAACACTCCTTCTCCCCCCTGCAAAGAGGGCACAGGCAGGGGCTGAGGAACATCGCCGGAGCACGCACGGACACGGAAGACGGGTCTGGGCGGCACCTCCAGAGCCCACAGCAGAGCTGCAACTGTAGAACCAAGTTCCATCTTGGTAAGAGATGGCAGGACCTGCGTGTCCCAGCGTTTCCTTGGGCCTGGTGCTGCTTTCCCTTACTCTCAGCATGAAACGATGCTGTAGCAGCCACTTTGGACAGGCAGGTAGAGCTCGATAGTTTCCTGTAAAGGTGTGAGGGAGAGATCAAAAGCCTTAGAACAACTGCCAGTTCTAATCGTCTTTTTTCCTCCTCTCCGTGCATACCTTTCTTTTTAAACACTAACCTCAAGAATTGCAATAATAGTAAGACTGGTTTGAAGTTAAAAATTGATTAGAGTAACACATTTTCAACACCACCCTAGTACCATGTGCCAATATTCTAAATTCTGGTCAAAAACCCCTGACTTTGCCCTTGTATTATAGTCCCTATAATTTTGATGAGCATCCCTTTGACCGCAGACACAGATCCCACGCTGCAAAAAAAAAAAAAAATAAGGCCAGATCCCTACATTCTCACTCATATTCAACAGAATATTAGAGGATATTAAAAATTAATTACAGCAGAAAATTGAACCAACAATTGAGGGTGTGCTCTTATCAAGAAATCATCATCTTGATTGCTGCCTATCATACAATTCTTTTTGCTCCCATAAGGGATATATATTACCTAGCCTTAGAAGAAAACTCATGCCTTGGCTACAAGCAAAATCAAACAATAAGACTCACAGATTTAGAAGTTCAGTGTACCCGAGATCTTTATCAGGCAAAAGAGAAACATGATAAGTTTTAATGACATACAAATTCTAAAGGAAAAAAAAAAAAAGAGAAAAAGGTAAGCATTTCAGGAAGCAGCAAGACACCTACAAACAGTATCAACCCTCATTGTCAATGTTAGTGAACGGAAAAGAACATTTTTCATAACAGAGACAAAGAACTATAGAGGAAGAGAAAGTTATAAAGCAAAAAAGGTATTATGTGCTGAAGTTAGGGTTATTCATTTGCATGAGAAAGGAAAAAGCTTTCAGGAACACAAAACTGAATAGCTTGGGAGGGAAAGATTCAAAACAGACCTAACTGCTATGAATTGTGTCATGTTTATGGAAAACCGCCCAAGGTATTTCGTTCGTGCTTAGCTAACCTAGCTCACCCAGTTCAGTGATAACAGCCTCCAAGGCAATCACAGACTCGAAACAGAAAGACTTCAAAAACCTAGCCAATGCCTGAGGAACTTAAGTTTCAGGTTTTGAAACAGAGACACCTAAGTTCCCTCCCAAGATGATCATTGCTACTGTTGAAAACATCTTTATCTCAGCAGCCAAGAGAAAGGAAAGTGGAGTTTGACAGGTTAGTGTCAGCAAACAGGGATGTTATGAACCACCCAAGTCATCAAGTCTAGTCCCCTGTGATCACGGGCAGACATTCAATTCCCAGTTTTCAGAGAAAGGCAGGGTGAAATAATAATTGAGGAACCATATATTGTATCAAAGGATAAGCCTTTCTCGACTCCTACAGGGCAAAAGATAATCATAAAATTACATGGTGCAAGCAAGCAGTGCCTGATCCTTTCACAAGCTTTTGAAGATATTGGGAAATCATATTTAAATTTAATTTTCTCCAGAAGTTCACCTATTCTGTTTCCCCCCCACCATGAACTTACCCAGCTGCTTCTCTACGTAGCTTGTACTCTGCCTCAAGTGCCATCTGAAATTTTATTCAGCTACTTGAAAATTTAGAACTAAGATTTCTAAATGGCATGATGAACAACTTCAGAATATTTATCCATATGACAATAGTCTTCCTTAGCATAAGGAGAGAGAAGAATTACTTAGTATACATATTTTTAATTAGCTTGCAAAACAATCTCCATTTTATTAACCCAAGATATATAGTCAACTATTTTGATTTTATATTTGTTCCATTTGCTTGCATCAATAGTTTCAGTCTGCATATAATTATCTTGAAAAATTTTAACCAGGCTGTACACAGTATTTCAAATCAGATACTGCACGTCCTCAAACAGCAGCACTAACAGTTCCCTGTCTCCAACAGAAGTTCCAATTCCTGTTAGTCTGGTGACAAAGTCACACAATATGAGATGATTAGTTCCTCTTGAGCACTGTAAGTATCCCAATATATATTTTGTCCACAGATTTCACGTGCGCGTACCCGCTTCCTACTCTCAGGTCACTAACAAACATTCGAATTCCCAACATTAAGTAGCAAAGAGTATCACTGATGATTTCTCTCAAGGTTTTCGTGCAACCTGTTGTAGCTTCCTGTCCAATCAAATCTTTATTCTCTTTGTATCCCTTTTATCTCCACTTTAAACAATAAATTCCTATAGGGAATGGCATAAAATTTTCTTGAATTGCAACACTGCATTTCTTATGAGAATGGAGTTAAAAAAACCCCTCAAAGTAGTCACTGTTTCCCTTTTGCTAAAACCTGGCTATAATTTAATCCCACTTTCTGTTCATTTCTACATGTGTAATGATTCTTTGCTTCAAAGCATGTTCTGATTTTTGCACAGCATTGAGGTGGATCGCCTCTCCCTTCTCTTCGCCTGTTCTTGACTGTAGTTACGAGGTTATATATTCCCTAGCCAGAGTACTGAGTCCAGTTCTACAGATTAATTAGAAATCTTTTCTTTTGGACTTGTAACACTAATTTTTTAATCTTGGAGAGTTAATAAGACCTCCTGGTATTGTCACAGTATGGCGACTATGTCCCATTCTGCCAAGCTGAAACTGCAGACCAATGTTATGCTTGGATTGCAAGAATTAAGCTGCCAAAACCAGATTACCTGCTTCTGCTAGGCCGGGTAGGTGGTGTAGCAAGGACACCCTGTAGCTGCCTCCCTGGGAGGTCCAGACCCTCCCTCCAACCCTCTGCCCTGGGTGAGCATCCTCCCAAGCGATGGGAAGCAGAAGGAACAGCAGCACAACCACTGCTAAGAAATAACGGATCATGACAGAACTCCAGTGATACATACCTCCGCTCACTTATGGTACTCTTTAGCCTGATGCTATCTGTGGACTCACTTAAGCTTATTGCCACAGTAAGCACAGAAGATACAAGTAAGGTTTTGGGAGGACAGAGCTGCATGCCACCAAGCCCCCACCATTTTCCTTCTCTCTGTAGGAAGAGTGCTTTCCTCCAAGGCAGAACACGACAGATAAGGACCAAGGATGCATGCTGAAAAAGTGGGGACCGTACTTTAACCTTACTGACCTGCGGAACAGTCTACTAAGTGACAGAATTTTTAATTTTTTTTTATGTTTTTCAGAATCTATAAAAAAGCCACAGATTTGTCTTTTCTAGAGCTGGGCTTAATATGACGAACATCACAATGTTGGATCAAGAGGGACAAATATGGAAGCAAAATTTGAAAGCCAAAGCAGTTACATGGATAGATCTACCCCAACTATATTTAATTAAAGTTTTGCCTTACTTTTTCTAGTACCAAGTCAGCAAAATCTCATTTGTTCAACCCACTGAAGTTCATATAGTTGCCACAATGCAAGAATGAACGTTCAGTCTGTTTTCCCTTCCTTAATAAATAACAAAAAGAACGCTGATAGGAAAGAATCTTCTACTGCTGTCTTGCCCCTTTCACCCACAGAAGAAATGTCAATATTAACAATCAAAAGTTGTAGGGGGTGCTGTTTAGGGAGGGTGGTCGGGGATTGGGGTTTGTTTTGGTTTGGTTCTTTGTTTGGTTTTTACAATAAGGTAGAAGTTTAGCTTTTAGTGAAAGAAGTCTAAGTTAATGATAATTTATAAAGTATCCGCATTTTTAAGGCTTCACTTTGTTACCTATAGCAATAGATTTGGTTTTGACAGTTTCTGGGACTTCATAAATTTTGAACATGTGAAAGATGACAGGCATGATTTCCCTCTAAAAGGAAAAACAAAATCGAATACTAAAGAATTCAAGGAATTTGACATATTCCTGATGTGCAGGATCTTTAAATGCATAGTTGTATTCAAATATGCATTAAACATATGCTTAAGTGTTGTTCTAGTTTCACTCTAACTGTAATAAAAGGGAAAAAACTAGCAAGATTTGTACATTTGAAGGCAGAAAAGAACAACTTCATGAACGTGTTTGTGAATCAAGGATACTACTCTCTTTACCATATTTCTCTAAAAAATTCTACTAGACAATATGTTGGTTTATTGTATCTATTTTTGCTCTAGAATACACTACATTCTTGTTTAAGGAGGTTGCAGAGCGTATCAGTGACTGGTTTAGATAGTAACTTCCAGTGCAAAGAAACACAGTGAAGCATCTACAAAGAAATTTGAGAATTCCATACTGCTTAGTCCTTAAAGGAATAAAAGATGAAGTCAGCCTACAAATTTTTCCACAAGCAACCATCATTGCTAGAGATACACAAACCAAATGGAAAAATCAGTAAGGTAGTTGTTAGTCCAAAATTAGCCTTGGTGTTTTATCCGGTCATTTAAGCAACCAAAACAGGTTATCATGCTGGTGCTTCTCCCTTTTTATTTCCCACTTTTTAGATATTTTTTGTTTAATTCATCTTTGTTTTGTCCCCTCTTTCAAAGGTTAAATTGTTCATCTTTAATCATTTGCTTTACAAATATCTTTTGCTATCTGTCACTGTTATTTGCTGTTTTCAGTGAGTGAGGTATTTCACATAGAAAACAGAGGGCATAACAACTCCATTTTCTAAATGTGAACTTAAAAATAGTTAATACCTCAAAAACATTTTGAATAGCTTGCCACTCGTGACTCATCTGAATCTTTAAAACAGCCATAATTTTATGTTAAAATTTTAAGTGTGGCATTTTTAATACCAGTGCAAGAAAAACCACCCCTCCTGATTCATCCAAATCATCTTGACTCATCCTAATGGGCAGTGACCACTCCTATCAAAAATAGTAGGAGTTATTGGCTATGCAGCCATTAAAGTTTACTATTACTGATCGCTGTGTTAACACTGATTATAAGCCCAGAAATTTGCCTCTAGTATTTGTTAGATACATTTTCTCTAAAAAATTTCCCCGTTAATGATTACATTACTTTTTTTGAAGCTGTAGAGTTAAATTTTTACACTGAAGAAAGGTATATACTAAAAGAGACAAAATGAATGCATACATGCACATACTATACTCCTTCTACAAGGGTGGTAGAAAAACCAGACATAAATACAAGTATTTGTTTTTTCAAATCCCTTATGTTGCTCCAGTAGTTTAACTTGCTCTGAATTCTGGTCATAACTGAATATATCAATTATTCTGACTCTTAAAATTCAAGAGTAAGAAACATCGAGGACTGAGACATGGGTTTTTTTAATAACCAGAGTTATTTGTACCTTATGAAAGCTAATTAGAAAAGGCAAAAAATCCATTTCACTTTTTTTCTTTATTTTGTTTATGAGCAACACCAATAGAAGTGAAGTCTGAGTATATGACTGCATTCTGCTCCCCTTCCTACTAAGTCTTTCGTTTCCTTCACGGCTTGACAGAGTCAATCCGTTGCTACCAGTATGTAGCAAGGGATGAGTAGATTCTGCAACCTTCCTGCGCAGTTAATTGTCACAGTGTAAGTCTGTGTTTCATTAAAACCTTATCTGTCCTGAAAAGTGATTTAAATTAATGCACCTGATCATATAATGCCAAATTAGAAATCTAAAATATAAATCAAATCCTGAGGAATGCCTGATTCCTGGCTGCCCGTGATGGCTGCATCATTGAAACAAACTGCCACATTTGGACTGGCAAGTACACAGTAAGGAATTGAAGATGCTTTTGGTTACAATTTTAGAAAGTTAAGTAAAAGTGATAAGTGAATGTCTCAAGTTGTTTCAGTTCACTTTGATATCTATACTCAGAGTATACTCAGGTGAAGATATTTCTTGGAAAGAAAACCGAAACTGATTTCCACTGGTTTCCATTTCTCTCTTAGATGGGATGATTTTTCCGTCTGAATGATTTCATTTTGCCTGTGTCATTTCTCAGTACAATATAAGCACAGAAAATTGCAGATGTCTTCTAATTTACATTACACATTCTTTAATTTGTACTTGTTTGAACTTTACCAAGAGAGCATATTTAGTGCACTGATATGCCTAGATTTCGTGCCTCGCTCATTCCACACACCAGTTTACACAAATTTAGCACCTTCTATTTTTTCTCAGTAGTATCCATCTCAGCATAATTACCTCAGAGCACAGATCTTTCTTATGCAATGCAATCGCTCCGTTAGAAGAGTTTAACATCCATCTTGAGTAATATTCAAGGAATATTCTCCTTCACAACACCTCTTAAAGTAACATTAAACAACCCAGCATGGTACTATCTTAATTTGAACAGAATTGCTGCTACTTTGGTCTCGTCTCTGACTGACGTGCTTCAGTTCTCTCTCATCTTACCTCCTGTCACAAGTATTCAGTGAAGACTTTTAACAAGTTTCTCACCCCCGCCTCTCTTACTCACCCTGACTTACGTTTTTTCATAACCTCCCTCTTATAATCCCTTTGTCATTATTATTATCATCATGCTCTTGTCATAAAATCTTATTCATGGTTCTTTTATTAGCAAGTAATTTGACTTTGAAATGCAGGGGTTTTTTTTCATCATTAGGCATTCAATGAAAATAAATCCGATACATTTACAAGTATTTCTGGAGGTTCTGTTAGCTCAGAACAATGCAAGAGACGACCTTTGTTTTAGAGAGCCTATCAATCATTTAGTATTACACTCGTCACCATGGTATCTAAAGGCTCCTTTTTACACACCAACTGTAGGCGCTATGGATGTACCAAGGGACAAAGAGGTATCATTGAAACCATTTTGACAGAAAAATGAATACTGAAGCTCAAAATTTTTTCACCACAAAGACTGTGGTTTGTGAAAGCACTCCATCTATACTTCCTGAAAATGGAAAATTTTTTTGCAAGTGCTGTTACTTTTTTGTGGCATAGGGCTTGAGACTCCCATGCAAGGAGCGTGCTAGTGCACTCCAAGACAAACTAAACACTTGGTTCTTACTACAAAAAAAAATAAAATAGTTGTTTCAGCAAGAACATAGATACGTACCTTTTAGAGAGTTCTTAGCAAACTGATAGCTCTTAATTATATTTAAAGTTAATACTCCAAGTCCTAATAGACCTCTCATGAGATTTGACAACAGATTCCACTGGGACGATCCAGAGTACAATTCTCAGTAAACTCACCAAGAGAAGAAAACACTGCTTTATAGTTCCGGTAGACACGTTATCTTATAAACTATTAATTAGCCTGTATCATATTTTTCAAATTATGAAAACGATTGATTCATCAAGAAATCACCATGACTTTCATTACAAGAGTCATCATCCGGCGATATGCTTTTCTCTCCCAAGATGGTCACACAGCTGTGTCTCGGGGGACATCTAAATCCTTAGAAGAGTAGGCCCTTGTCCAAGGGAGGTCTCGTGGAAGACATATGTGCATAATAATTGAAGTACCTATCTTTCAGGTGCCTTTAACCCCCTCTGCTGCCTCAAAACCTATAGTATTTCTTTTATTTGCCTTAATTATTTTAGAAAATAATGACAACAGACAATCAAAAAAATCCCAGGAACCCTGATTTAGACTTCTTACTCTAAATTCAATTCAGGAAAGCAGTTAAGTGTCCCAAGATTCAATACTCTGGACCCAATTCAATGGTCTAGTGTTGAATATTTCTCATGAAGTTATATACCTACATCTTCTTTCAATAACTTCTTTTGGGAGGGGGGTGGCTGGGTGTCAAACTAAAGACGAACTCGATAAAGGTTATACCATTTTTCCTCTTTTTACCTTCCGGCCTGGAGGAAGGACAAACGTCACCTAGTAGTTTGACATAACCGGGCAGCTATGCCTTTTCTCTCACGACAGTTTATGGTGGGGCATAGGAGTGGGCTTAGTCTTGAGGTAGGGTATAGGGTGCTGCCGTTGCCCCGAATGCCCAAGCCTCGCATCCCGCTCGTACTTCCTATCCCCATCAATCAGCTGGGAGCGGGTCTGCAGCGGAGTCCTGTGCCCTCCTCCCAACACAACCTCTCTGGGTAAGTCTGTCTGACTCCCTTCGTGCCCCCGTTTCGGCCATGCCACGGTGATCCAGCCATACATAAAACAGTATCAACTTTTTGTGAATTGAGTAAATAAGCTAGGGATTTGTGAATAATTGCACAACCTTTTTATGGTCTAGTCAAAAGTACATGATACAAAAAACCCCATACTACTTTGGATAACAAGCAGTCTATGCATGGGATTGCTAAACTGCAACAAAACAAAGTTATTTGAGCTGCGGGAGCAATTTGTTGCTTTATACACTCAAAGCTGAATATAATTATCTCATAAATAACCAAAATGAACCAAGAAGCAGCGACAGGCCTGAGAGCAAGATTTGTGTTGTTCGAAACGTTGGCATTGAATGCAGAACTTAAATTTGCATTCTTTTTGGCACATTAGTTCATCCTGGTGGCTTTTCACACGTTTCACCGCGAAAGCCCTGCCCAGGCGCACTCTTCTTTTAAAAAACGGTTCTGTGTTGTAACCAGAGAAGATTTCCAGCTTATGGAAATGACGACTTCTTTCTGGTTTGCTTTAGAAGTACTCATCGATGCTTTAGTAGCTCTAATGTGTTTCACATGAGATAGAGTTCATAGTGTTTGTGAGCGTGTATATTTGCTACAGTACTCACAATTCTTCATAAGACAGACTCTACAGCTTAATTTCTTTACAAAAGAAAAAATGGTTTTTGACTTGCAGAATTAATTTCTTCCTCACAATAGTAAAAGAAGCAGTAAACTAACAGCTACACAATCCCAAGGCTTTGTTTTTGCAGTAAATTCTTTTTAATCTGCCCTCTTCTTGCATCTCTGGAGGAAAACACACAAGTAAATATACAAATAGTCACATTGCAAATTCATCTTACTGCTCTGTTCCTAACTAGTACCGAATTCAGATGCAAGATTCAGGTGCAAGATTTTTACTGTGTTTCCCTACAGATATGCCAGATATTAAAACTGAGAGTTTATTTAGACCAAAAAACCCACAAAACAAGGAAATTGAAATGAATTCACAAGGACAGATGATATTTGTTCTACCACAACAACAATGTTTGACTGCTTCTCCAGGTACGGTGTGTAACAGACGAGCAGAAAAACTGTGGAAACAAAATTGCAGCAACCAAGCTACAGCTTTGCTTTTGAATTTCAGAGAATTAAAATTCCCCAAACCACACAAAAGTAACATATGAATTATGAGCAATTTTTCTCATTTTGCTCCATCTTAAAATAAATTAAGGAACAAATTTTCACCAATGTAAGATGTGCTGCAGCTGTCACTAGACTCTGGTTGTCAGATGAAAGTCTAAGTGAAGAGGTTGGGTGCCTAGATGGGAGCAGGAGCAGTTTTGAAAATCTGTGGGGAGTTCCGTAGAATATCTGTGCAACAAATGAAGTTCTAGATGACAGTACACAGATTTTAATTCAATGCAATTATTTGCAGGTACCAGCGGCGGAAGACTGAGTCTTGCACAAAACAGTTAACAAGATCAAGATGAAAAATGTTCAAAGAGGTAAGGAAAAGAGTGGAAAAAAGAAAGCGTTTAGGATTTGAAGGGAGAGGAGGGAGAATACTGCAGCAGGCCATATCAGTCTTCATTTGAATGAAAACGCTGCAGTAAAATCAGTACCGGCAGCAGTTATAATAGCTTGTCCCATCATGCGCTTTTAGTGTAGGTACTCATTTACAACCAGTTTAAGATATTATCTCATTATTTAGAATATCTTTGTATCTTTCTGTCAGATTAATCCTCCTTGAAGTTGTTTTAAAATATGAAAAAGCCAGGTATTATCAATAGTAATAAAAGCCAGATATGAATGCCGCAGTTTCATTTTTTAGAAGCTTGCTTAAAGTCAGGATTCTCTGGATTTTGCCTGTTGCACAGATGCTGAGAACAATACTCTCAGTTTTCATACAGTTGCTTAGTATTGTAACCATCAGGTTCAGCATCCTGGCCTGTACTTTTCTTCTCTGAGGTACAGTACTTAGCTACAACAGCATAAGAGGAAAACACCTTTCCTTTTTTTCCCTCTGCCATTATCAACAAAAAAGATAAAACATTAAGTAATACTCTTCACTAAAGTTTGTTGAACTGTTTAGCTCCAAAATATTTAAGATTTTTATATTATAACCCACCAACAATTTAAAACTTCTATTATGTAAAACCAATATTGAAAGTAATTTTATAGTTTTATTGTTACCTTTGTAGGCAAGGATTCATTTGTGCATTACTTAGTGCAAGAGTCAACATGCAATCAACAGTTCATTTGTGCTTTAACTTTTTTATGCACTGAAGAAACTAGGACATGCTAAGACAATCCAAATCTTAAATCACTTCTGCTGTTTAAACACCTATGCAGTATTCTCAGAAGCCTATTGAAAATCTTCCCTTTAAAACTTCAATTAATGTAGCAAACTCAGAATAATAATTTTGCCTGAGTAAGGACTGGGCAGATAATTGGGAATAACATCCAAAGGCCCATATACAAACTGTTGCATCTGTTTTCTTAGAGAACAAAACATGAATTTCACCATAGAATTATGTAACACAGGCTTAAACTTCTTTTTTTTTTTTTTTGCACTAAAATTGCTTAAGACTCAATCTTCTTTCTAGTAAAGAAGTGTGACTTCCACTGATATAAGCGACTTAAAAATTAGTCTTACAGTGATTTCACACTTCCACCAGAATTTTTTGGAATGAGTTTTTCATGTTCTTTCCAAGCAAGCTGTCATCCCACTGATCCATAGCTAACACATGCTTGGAGTTTCATAATAACTTTCTTACAGTATTGGTGTGAGGTTTTTGAGTTTTGTTTGGTTTCATTTGTAAAATTCCCTTAGAAGGCACGTTATTTGAGACAGGAAGGCAGGTAAGACAACTATGTCTGGTGTAGTCAGACAGAAGTTGTGCAGACCACTGAGTCTGACCATGCATTCTGTGCTGCAGCTCTCACGATCCACTAAGTGGATGGATGTTGGCATGCCATTTGTTAAAAAAACCCAAAAACTGAAAACCGAACATTGGAACTTTATTTCAGACTCTTCCTTGATCTGCAACTCTTTCCTGAAGCATAACCAATTGCTCTTTACACCTGTTTTGCACAAAGGAACAAAATTTTATTTTGATATGTGTTCTAATGAGAAACTGGGACTGCAGTCAGCTTTCTGTGGCTTCCCTCAGTAGCAGTGCAAGCATCCAGAAAAGATAATCTTGTGACAACCATTTTTAAAAAAAATTTAGCACACTGTATGCATAGCATTGTGCGCTCACACACATTGTGTTCATAGCAATCCCATGCACAAATGCAGGGTGGGTGGGGAATGGATTGAGAGCAGCCCTGAGGAGAGGGACTTGGGTGCGTGGGTGGATGAGAAGCTCAACATGAGCCCAGCAATATGTGCTCGCAGCCCAGAAGGCCAACTGCATCCTGGGCTGCATCAAAAGCAGCGTGGTCAGCAGGGCGAGGGAGGTGATTCTGCCCCTCTACTCTTCTCTTGTGGGGAGACTGCGTGGAGGACTGTGTCCAGCTCTGGAGTCCTCAGCACAAGAAGGACATGGACCGGTTGGAGTGGGTCCAGAGGAGGGTCGTGAAGATGATCAGAGGGTTAGAGCCCTCTGCTATGAGGACAGGCTGAGAGAGTTGGGGCTGTTCAGCCTGGAGAAGAGAAGGTTCTGCGGAGACCTTATAACATTCTTCCAGTATCTGCAAGGGGCCTACAAGAAAGCTGGAGAGGGAATTTTTACAAGGGTATGTAGTGATAGGACGAGGGGTAATGGCTTCAAACTGGAAGAGGGGAGATTTAGATTAGATCTCAGGAAGAAATTTTCCACTCTGAGGGTTGGTGAGGCACTGGCCCAGGTTGCCCAGAGAAGCTGTGGAGGCCCCATCCCTGGAGGTGTTCAAGGCCAGGTTGGATGAGGCTTTGAGCTATTTGGTCTAGGAGGAGGTATCCTTGCCCATGGCAGGAGGGGTTGGAACTAGATGATCTAAGATCTCTTCCAACTCTAACCATTCTGTGATTCTATAACATCCTGCAGTAAATTGTAAAAGTGAAGACAGGGAGCTATTCTTTCCCTAAGTCTTCAACACTTCCATTATTTACTCCCCTCCCTGTGTATTATTATGCAAGCAGAGATGAAATCATGGAGAAAAGTTGCCTGGCCTGAATACTACTTTTTCAAACTCCCATCGACCTGATCTTATGGAGGCTCTACTCCTCTTGCTCATTTCACCATTTTCCTACAAGCTTATTTGACACAAAGTACTTGTTGCCTGACTCTTCCTCAGCACTTGAGCAGCACCAAGTTCCTGATCAGCATTCACTTATCATTTGGTCTGAAACCTTACAAAGAATCAAAATGATCGTTGCCATGTCTGACCTGTAGGTATTTGGGCCAAAAGTAAACCAGAAGTAATTTCAGGCAGTTTTTTTTCAATATGTAATCAGGAAAAGACATGGCAAGGTATGTATCTGTAACATCAGTTGACATGTGAGAACCACCTGTCAGGTCATTTGCACTTACTCTAAACAATTTCCTATAAGAATGTTACCCCCCCTCATCCCCTTGGTTTTTTTTCCAGTAAAAGCAATAAAAGAAAATCAAATTGTGCCTACTCTATTTTTGCTGTAGAACTTTATGAATACTCTTAAAATTAATAAAATATCAGAAGTACATCAGGGATAAACATTTGGCAAACTATTTATTCATTGGAGGTAAAAAGACATTTCGAAAGCAGCCAAAGCTATTAGTGGATTCATGTTGCATTTGCCAAATAGTTTTACCCCTGGGAAAAAGGCAACAACATTTTAAAGTTTTATTTGCTGTTTTAAAAAAAAAAAATCTGTGACAGTGACCTGTTTCCCTCAGAATCCAAATTTGCATCTATAGTTGAGAGCAAATGTGATTCAAGCATGATGCTAGGAAATCATGTCATCCAGACATTTTTAGAAGATACCTATAAAACCCCACATCCATAACCAGAGAAAAAAAGCAAAGAGAGTTGAAGCGTGCTGCTGGTTTGCCCAGAGGAGCAGAATACAATTTCACTGGTTATCATATGTAGGAAGTTCTGCAGCCTCAGACCAACAAAGGGATCAATAAAGCCCCATTCCCAGATTTCCATATTTAAGAAGGCCGATAACTCCTGGATACAATGCTATTTAGCTTCTGTTTTGAGTTAGATAACACCTTAACAGCCATTGTGACTTTTTGACTTGAAGGCAGAATTAAGACACTTCTCATCACCATGAGTTTGAATAAATTGGATTCTGCCTAGGAACTTCCTGAGCATTTGAACATGTAAGTTCAAACCCCAATAAATAGTGGGGTATTCTGAAATAAGACTCTTTTGAGGCATACAGAGAAGGTTAAGTCCTTTCATGTGTTCCACTGATATAATAAAAAGAGGTTTATTAAGGAAGAACATTCAAATCTCTAATGGAACAACTTCAAGAGTGAAAGAAGGAATAAAGATAATATTGTTTTGCTAATTGAAGTTAAATATTTACACAGCCCTCATGTCTCAAATGAAAATTTCAGAGCCTAAGCTTGCCAAGGGCTTGGCCAGAACAGAAAATATCTTCCAGAAAATACAGGGAATACTTGAGGGTGCTATGAGCATAGAGCTTTATGCTTCACGCATAGAGCCAGGTACAGCTTTGGGCACAACCCTTTCGGGATGCTGAGAGGTGATCCCTCATACTGCCCTAAACACCAAGTCCCCCAAGTCCCCTCTGCTTAGGGAGCTGCATAGCTACAGCCTCGGCTCTCAACCTGTGACTCTGGCAAACATGCCTCTCGACATTCATAATTAATATGTTAATTTTGCTAAAACTTTCCCAGCTTTGAAGAATTCAACAAAATCCTAATGAGTTAAAAAAGGAGAAGCCAGGGGAAAAAAGAGAGACAACTCACCCACAACATCCAGCACAAATAGGAACAACCTAATGACAGGTGACAGATATACGTCAGAGCAGGCATATATATCCCATGAGAGGACGGCAGTAAGTGAACAGCAGCACTGGAAAACAGAGGTTCAAGATAGCAAGGTAGGCTCTTCTCGTTCTGAACAATTGTGTTTATCTGTCACCATTCCCCATAGGTCATTCACATACGAGAAGCACTTGTGCCTGTGCGTATGTGGGAAGGAAGTTTAAAGAAGGTTGTAGAAAGTAAGGTCATGCAAAACCAGAGAGATCTGGAAAAGCATCAACTGCTTTGTGAATGTTTATACTAAATTTGAAATTTGACGTTAAGTCATTTGAATGTGCTTCACAAAGTAAGATCAGTTTACCGTGACTAATACTGATATTACATCTTGGCTGAAATTACTTTATCGCCAAACACAATGAAAGCTAAAGGTGCCTAGCAATATAAAATATTCAAACTTCATTGTAAGCATTCAACTCCTAGAGCATAAACGTGCCTTTAATGCAAGTAAATTAGAGTCCAAACAAATGTTTAAGGGTTTTTTTTCAAGCTTATGGGCCACTCTGTTGCATCAAGACACAAAAGGATGAAACCTTGAGATTTATAGTTCTTACAGAAAAAGCAGACCAGGGTGTACAGAACAGGTCCAGAGGGTACACACAACTAGTTGAGCAGTTCATGGATCTCTCTCGCAAGGGAGTGTGCATTATGAGCTGGTGGCACATCTCAGCCGGGTAACGACTGGGAACCATTTCCCATTTCAATGGGAATGACCATTTCAAAAGGCCTATCTGAGGACCATCGTGCCATCAGAAGACCCCAGGACAAGGGGCAATGGGCACAAACTGGGACACAGGAAATTCTGTCTCAAGGTGAGGAAAAACTTCTTTACTTTGAGGGTGACAGAGCACTGGAACAGGCTGCCCAGGGAGGCTGTGGGGTCTCCTTCTCTGGAGATATTCAGAACCCGCCTGGATGCATTTCTGTCCAACCTGCTTTGGCAATGGGTTTGGGCAAGACGATCTCCAAAGGTCTCTTCCAACCCCTACCATTCTGTGATTCTGCTATGCCTCCAGATGCATCATGTCTCAGCTCAACCAAAGTCCCAAAAGCTGTCAGGGGAGGAATTAGACTGAAGATAAGCATCCACAGGGTAAAAAAAGGAAATATCAGAATACTTTTGAACACCTGCTAAATTTTAAATACCCATGGGAAGCAACTGATCTGAAATATCTGCCTGGACTCATTGCTTCATATATACAGTGCTATTACACATTGCCCTTAAAGACGAAATCTTGACTTTCTCCCTCACAAACAGCTTCAGCTAGCTTTAAAAACGCTGAGGCGTTACACCACTGGACGGTAACAATACTCGTGTTAGACCTCCTGGCTTCAGCAGAAACCGTGTTTGGAAGCTTTCTGAAGAAAGCGAGCTAGGGATGCCAAAGGTGCAAAGGCTTTGAATACATCAGTGCTTAAATACTTGTTTTCCTCCTCTATGGTACAGTTATGGGAATTAGATACCGGAGCATTCATTTCCAGAAGAGTTGTATTGATGATGTTGTCACTGTTTATAAACTTTCACATAAGTTTATGCATTGAAGCAAAGGTCTAATTGATTAGGTGAATAGCTGCTAATTACAGGGTGGTATTATGAGCTGCATGTGCAAGAGAGAAGCCAAGGGAAGACAAAATAACAATATTTAGGAAATGGAGAAAAGCTGCCACATATGGCAGAAGAGGAAGAAGACAACCCTCCTGCAGCAGAGGGGCGAGCAGAGCACTTGGCATCTCAGGTTGCTCATTTCACCCCATCTCTTATCACCAAGCAGACCGAGGGGGGCCGTGAGCTGCCTGTCAGCTTGTCCATCTCCCTTTATACCTGAGGTAGGATCACCAGCTCAGAACTGCAGGTGGAGGCTGGGAGCTCATCGTGGAAATAGCAGCAAAGTGAACAGAGTGGAGAGCACAGGGCTCTGTGCCATCAAATTCTAACCTGGAGATGAACAGAAAGAAGAGTGGGGAAGAAAGGGTGGGAAACGCAAAAGGTAGAGTGAGCAGTACTGGGCAGAAATCAGCTGGGTAACAAGTATCTGGATTATAAAATTGCCATTAAGAAATAAATCATAGGCACCAGAGGGAAGAAGCATTACACAAAGGCTATAAACGTGCTAAAACCACCTGCCCACCATGGTTTTTTTTCAATAGCCATTGTTCTAGAGCTCAAATCACCTTAACAATCCTCTGACTCTGCTGAAAGCTGCTATTTCCATTTTGTGGTTTTGTTTTTAACGAGGGTGGAATCAAGGGGATCAAATTTAATAACAAAAGTTACCTTTAGATACCCAATAGATAACAAATGTTAACAATTACCTAATAATTGACTGACTAATGAGAACATCTTTTAATCAGTTTATACCTCTTCACATACAGCACTGTCTTGATGAAAAATCATGAAAGAAGGATACATCGCCCTCCTCTATAACAAGTGAAACATGGTAGTCTTCCTTCTGTTACAATAACAAGTAACAAAAAGCAATTTCATTGTTTGTACGTGGCTTTATAATTTGAATATTAACATTTGATGTTTCTGCTCCCCCCAGAAAGTGGGCTTTCTTGATTTAAGATGCTGAAAAATGGAAAGAACAGGGGGTAAAGATGAAAAAGGAGAAAGGAACAGACTAGGAAAAAAGAGGGAACAAGCGAGACAAGTCTGCCGCGAGGGATGTACAGCACCCCGTGTCTTCATATAGCCAGCACTTCCAGAAAGCAGCTCCTCTCACTCTCTGGCTTTGGATGTATCTGCAGTTGTAGTGCTCACGCTTCATTAGCCCCCAAGCGACTGAATACAATTCCTCTGAAAAACACTGGGCCAGACAGAGGCAGAAAGTAAAAAGCACCGTGAAAGATTTTGAAAAGAAATTGCACCACAATCGCTGTAAAGCCCATAAGACTGGAAGCACAATGTAAATTCAGCCAAGGCCCCAGTGCTGACATTAACCGTTTTACGCATGCGGAGTTAATTGGGAGAAGAATAGCGATTTAAAAAATAACTTTCCATTATGAAATATGGAGTCATTATGGCAAGAGTCATTTGGTACTCTGCATCTTCGTTATCTACAACCACCCCACACAATACACTTATCACTGCAAGACAACTAGATCTTAGGAAGTATTTGTCAAGAATTTTTCTCGATTCCATCAAATGACAAAAAAGTAGTCATTCACCAGTAAACAAGACACAGCAAGTGTTAATATTTACTATTTTATCCTGGAGATAATATACCTGGGCAGTATAGATGCAATTATAATTAACAGAAATAAAAAACCTGTCCTGCCCTTGCAACAGTAAGGAAGAGGAGACTTTGAATCTTCAATTGTCTTTACCCTTCACAGTCTATATTACAGTTTATCCCTTCCACTGTGGCATCAATACTCTGTGGAAGAGATGCTATATTTTTCATTAATCTTAACTGTTTCTCCAGGCTCTCTAGCACTCTTATCAGTGTGCACAGAAGAATATATAGAATGTGGAAATCCAGTTTGCCTGATGTGTTAATAAAACTTTCAAATCCATATCTAAGCATCACACTTTCAGTTGGGTATAAATTCATTTTCTTTACAAAATGAGACTTGAAAACATGGTGTTAATAATTCTAATCCTTAAAGATATTGCACAAAGGGCTGACAAGTCAAGCTTTTAAGTCAATGACTGCATTGCAGGCAGACTTCCCTCCCCCTCCTCCCCAAGCAGAAGCAGCTGTAAAATGATTGAGTTTAAAACCATAAAGCTCAGCTCTCGTTCCAAGCAAAACATTTCTCATTTTTCACCATTCCTATATCATGACAAAAACAAAGTATGGTGTAACCTAAACATCCAGTTAGGAGTAATAACCACGAGTAGCCTGAACATCAGTACAGGAGGAAGCGACAAAAATCCTTGGAGAACAAAGCACTTTCAGTTTGTGGAAGATATGCTTAACTCCAGACTGCCCCTTCAGTCTGATATTCACGGCCTTGAACCTGCATGTAAGTGCTGGAGTTGATCTTTTACTCGAGACCTAAGGTCCCGTCTTCCTTTTCAGATGTGGTTAGAGGATGAAAGGCTGGTCATCTCTCTGATCTGCGCTTTCAGTGCCTGTCAAGAGAGCAGCTGATTTGGGATTTATGTGTTTTCAGCCTGAAAAAGAAATCGGAACTACCCAGACTGAAAGCAAAATGAGAAACCCTGCTCCTTCCAATGCAGCCAGGCAGAAACCAAACTGTGAGCAGTGAAATCACACGGCACTCAGAGACAGCGCAACGGTGGGCATGATACTGAAGAACTCGTTGAGGATGAAGCGAGGCTTAGATCTCACTTAAAACACACACCCCAAAATGTACAAATGCTCCTAAAATCCTCAAAACTTTGACGGTCAGGACTTACAGAGGGTTAAGGACAGAGTGAGTGAAGAAGAGCTAGTGAAACTCATCACAAACTGAGCCTAAACACAAGCTGTTTTTTTGCCTTTTTCTACATTCCGTTGGCAAATACAGCAATAAAATAATGTTTCAGGAACAGATGGATAACTGCCTGTTGGTAAGAACAAGATGACATAGTAGCACCTGGAACCAGACACTAGCCATACAACAGGATTCAAAACCAGCCTGCTGAACACAGAGCTGGTTTTCTTGGACATAATTAGTTTGTGGGTTTTTTGAACAAGCAAGTACTCTTGGTTTCCCTTCTGCATCCAAGAGATGATGCTGAGGTTTATATAAAGCTTGTGTAAAACTACAACATTTTAACTGGGGAAAAAGTCTCAAAAGTGCTGAAAGTTCAAGATATCCAATGGAAAAAACACTTAAATTGCTTAAAAAATTTTGATGTTTTCACCAGTGGTGTTTTAGTTTGACTTTATGTTGATCTGATTACAAACATTATTCATACTGTCCCAATTAATTTTAAATGGGGACTGCTCTGTTAACAGATCCTGTATTTCAAAAGCATAGATACTTTACTATACAAACTACAGAAAATTAATACATCACATATGAATTTGATTAAGCTATGACAGTTAACACAAGATGACAGGCAAGACAGTAGCCCATGAGACAGAAACCCAGGGCAGTGTTCTGTATATACTAATCATCAAGACCAACATAAGACAAAGTGAGAGGAGTTCGTACCATTGAGGGTAAAGGAAGTCCCATTGATCTTCATCCCTACAGACAACATCAAAAGGATTGCTACAGCACATACCAATTCAATGAGAATTAGCGTAAGAGAGATGTGTTTCACTGTTTCACCTGCAAAGTGTAAGTGCTCATCTGAAGAGATTTTAAAGGATTTTTTTTTGTTGTTACGACCAGTTTATTGGCTAAGTACGTTATTGTCGTTGTTAGGCAGAACTCTCTTCAGAGTCCTACTTATTATAACAGAAACCACAAGATGAATAGACTAATTGCACTTTTAAAGATGAAAACTGAGAAAAGAAAGAATTCTCGAGTAAGCCAGTTGAATCAGCCTAAATTCCCAAGTGAACTAGCACAGATTTTCCCAGCTTGCTGATACAGCTGAAGGCTCTTCAAATGAATTATGATCTCTCAAAATGAAGAGCTAAGATCAAGCAGAATTGCTGTCTCCATACATCTACTAATTCCATACAGACTAGAAAAGTATAAAACACAAATTGTAGAAAAGGAAACCACTTCTTTACACCAGTGGCTGTTGTACTTCCAACTCACCAGTTAGACAAGTCTCCTCTCTGTTACTCAAAAAAGTCTCATCTTCCGTACTGTGGCATCAATATTAACACAACGGATAATGCTCCGAGAACAACGTCTTGCACCATCTGTACTGGACTTTCCCCTTCCACCATGTATTTCTTTACTGTACATTGGTTACCTCCCACTGAAATCTCTTTTCTTGTTCTCGCCAGAAGGATTTACTTCACCCACTCAGAGTATTCTCCCCCACAATTATCATTGCCTCATGCTGGCTTGACATTCAGGCTTTCTGCAATTGCTCTTAATGAGATTAAATTGCAGTTCATTAAATAAGTTCATTTTATCCTAGTTGCACATTTGTCTAATCACCTTGCATCTTGATGAGGCTTATGCATAGGTGTGTGTACAGAAGTCATCACACCTATATAGAAAGTTTCACGTTCCTTAAGTCCACAAGAATTTAAGTCACTCTGTTAGAAAAAGTATTACAATATTTTAGAAGTCTTTCATTTCTAGGTTTCTGGGTTTAGTTTGGGTTTGGTTTTTTTTCCAGTTAAGATCACAGTGATTTCTGTCCAGGTTTTTTTGAAAAACTCCTAGTAGTTATATGCAAAAGAACAACATTTAGTTCAGTTTCCTAAACAGCATAAATTCTAATAAGCCAAGACATCTTTCATTAATACAGTTGCTCACAGGGAAGCAATAAAAAACATTCTAGGCAGAAATGAGTTGCATTTCAATCATACAACTTTTTACATCTGAAAAAAAATACCAATTAAAATATACATATCAAAGGAGAGTTATTGCAGCATAGCAATTTTTTTTCCCCCATAAGGCAGATGGTAAGAAACAGGTGAAAATTATTGGGTGCTTAGCTAGAATTGCAATGTTTTGTGGGGATGCACTATGATAGTTTTTCTATTTATTTTCCAAAGATCCAAGTAATTTTGTTGTATCTTATGTTAACTCTTATGAATAGAAAGTAATGTTGTGCGGGTTGCATCAAGGTGATAGAGGGCTTGCTCTTCTAAATTCTTAATTAAAAAAGATTTCTTTGGTATAAAGAAGCAGAGGAAATAGTAAAAGGTTCGACACTTGAACTTTATTACTGAATGAACTTTATTATCTCACTACCTAAAAGGAAAATCAGGACGTTTAAGGGTAAAACATAGTTCATTGCACTCCGTTTCTTCCTGCCTGATCTGACTGTTATCCGTAAGTCTCTGTTAACTCTAACTCTTATTAAACACCTTTAGATTTTTCCCTTCACTCTGTCCAAAAATTACCATCTGACATTACAAGTGAGGAGTGCCTGGGGAATACAGATTTAGTCTCAATATCCTCAAATGCCTGGAAAGTGGAAGCAGCCAAAACTTGTTCAGGTTAGAGTCTCTGATTACACATATGTGATTAGTATTTCTCCATTAAGAGGAAAACGTCATTGTTACTTGTTTTGACTAAGCCCTCATCTTACAGGGGAAGAACACACCAAAACCACCTCCATTTAACATATAAATACTGATGCCATAAAGCAACTGCAAAATAACTGGAGTCAATCACTAAAGTAAACAACAACTCGATGCTTTCCAGAAGTATATAACTTCTCTGTGACCTGAAGAAACACTGTAAAAATTAAAAAATACAGAGCTTTATAATCACAAAAATCTTGAGAGTCTCCAAATAAAGTTTGCAATTAGTATAGACGGCTTAGGGTGTGTCCTGTGGGTCTGCCCACCAATTTTTACATTATTTTAATGAATACGAGTTCAAGTGTTTCCTTAGGGGAAACTGGACTCTGACCTCAGCGTATTTTATGTGTTACACTGGTGTCATTTGACAGAAGTTGTGGTAGCTGTGTTTTAGGAGGCACTTGATTGCACTGATGAAAAAGTGAAAATATTTTCATTATTTATAACTTGCACAAGTTTTCAGTACTATTAAGGTTCTAATATAAAAAATGCAAATGACTGGATTTGTATACCTAAGATAATTACGGCAATAATGAATTTCACAAGCAAACTAGACTGTATGAGTAGAAAACAATTCAGTAGGAGTAGCACTTAATCATCTTCTGAGGTATTATCTTGCTTGAAAACAATCTAGAGTTTAAATAAATGGGCTAAAGCTTGAATAACAACCCAGTCCCTTCTCTCACATTTCCCATTAGTCTCGTATCTAAACTCAGAACTCGTTACGTTCATATTTATTAGACAGTCTATCACGCTCCAATTTCCCCAAAAATATCATTAATGAAGCATACATTTCCATTCACATTAATTGTAAATTAACTCTTTAAATGCAGTTTCAAGACTACCCAGATATATTTTGTGCAAAGCATGGTATTTAGCTGGTATTGTTGCTTGGCTCCAGTGCCACTCCTCTGAAGAGTCCATAACCGTACACCAATTTAAGAAGAGTTTAAAAACCACAATTTACTTTGTTAGTTATTTTCTGCCCGTTCAACCCAAAGACACTTGCATGAATGAAGTTTGTAAAATGTCTGCTAAATATTTAATCTCGCTTCTTTCTTTCTCACCCCAATGAGCAGAATTACTTTTCATTTATTATAAATGCTTTATAAAATGCATAATACTGTTTTTCCTGCAGGACTTCAGTCTGAGGAAATATATTGTTGTGGTGCCAGCATTGCAGTAATTTCTCCATATTAAGAAATGGACCTTCTTTCAGTTCTGTTATTAAAAACTTCTTTATAGCTTAAAGAGAAAAAACATTCACTGCTTCCAATCTCCGCTTGCTTTTGAGCTTCTTTTGCAGGTACTGTTTGAACTCCCTCTCAGTATAAAAGTCAGTAGTATCTTGTAGTTCTCCATTTCAAATGGCATTATAGATAATTTTAAGGCCACGTCCCCCATTTTTAAGATAGTTTCGAATTTTGTGCGACCTCTCATTTTGTGTCGCCTATATATTTCACAAGCAAACTCCTGGCCCTTCACCCATTTCACCCATTAACAACATCGCTCGACAGGAGCAGATCTAGGACAGGCCCCTGCAGAACACCGCTCTTGCTTGAAGGTGACCCACTTCACAAATTCTCTGGGCACCACGAAGCCAGCTGCTTTGTCAGTCATGCTGTAATGGCTTCATTAACACCACGCCATCCCCCTGGCGTTGGGGCTTAGTTTAGAAGCATCTTCACAGAAATAACGGTGTCTCCGAAGGGAAAGCTTAAGACCCACTCTTGCAGGGGTGAAGTTTAGGTGTTTTTGTAAAGCTAGACTTCACTTCTCTGGTGAAGAACTACATGGATAAATAGTTGTAGCAGAGGGGGAGCATGAAGAAACCGATACAGCCACAAACCCCTCCAATTGCTTGTTCACAACAAGGCCCTATTTTTGGTGGGGATTTTCTTGCAACCACACAACTTTTTCTTAAAGAATTGGGAGAGTTTCTTTCAAGGAGTCAGAGCTTACATACTTAGCTTTTTACATGCCATCTTGTCACCCCTCTGGTACTGGTTGCAAATACAGTAATGGGATTAAAGCACTTCTGTAAGATGTCAGCCTACTGAGCGCTCTACAAGTCATCTTTGGAAAACTGAATGTCAGTCGCATTGCACTAATTTGTCAAAACCAACATTAGAGAAAAGGAAAGCTTGCGTGAAGCTTTGCCTACTAAAATTGGTGCTGCACAAAAATATTTCTCACACAGGTTTTTAAAGGTGTTCCCATATTTAGAAGAACCAAACCACAATATAGATCAGTTAATTTCTGGGGTACTTGATCTCCTACTGAAAAAAAAAAGCAAGAAATATTTTGGCAAATATTCATTTAGCAGCTACCTGCAGGAGAAAAAAGCAGACCAAGTTGTTAACACTGAGACAGTCGCTTTGATACAGGTCCTGTGCAGCCAGAGTAACAGGGCTGATTCGGGGTGGGGGGCAGGAGGCTGTGTTAAAAATTGCCAGCGCCCCAAATTCCTCAAAAGTCTGCTTTGTATTTGTAAGGAAGCTGTACCACAGGGTTCTGACAGGCAGGTACGCTTTAGGCAGATTACTCAGACTTAATATTCACAGTCCTCACTTCTCTCAAATGTTTTATGAGGCTAGAGTAAAAGCATCATATATCCCTAGTCCAGAGCATGCAATATTTATGATGTGCTTAGGGTAATGAAATGGATTTGACTGACGTTCTGAATGTATATATAAAGTCAGGTCTGCGTTGAGGCAAGCGGAGGCTATCATATGTCAGCTTGGTCACCAGAATATCAATAGTGCGGTCCTCCCTTTCCAGAATAAATGAGGAAATGGCAAGGTAGTTCACTCTGTTTTTTCCCTCTAAAGTAGGACAGCAAAGGTCCTCCTTTCTCCTCCAAGAAGCTTCTTCACTCCTAAAAACTTAAGTCTTATCCTCTGCAACTACTGGTTAAGAGTGAATGGGAATCAAACACGATTATAGGAAATCATCTTGCCCAGACATTCTTAAAAGGCATAAAACTCACACGGCTACAGAGCCAGAGAACAGCTCCTCAAGTCAAATATTGCTTCAGTATGAACTTTTTTCCAGGAGCAGAATAACACAATAGAATTTTCTTTTTTTTTTTTTTTCTTTTTTAAAAAAAAAACAGCTTTCATAAGAGTGGATCAGTCAATATCCGTTTCTGCCACCCCTGAGACACTTCATTCTTGGAGTATTCATGACCCGATTCGCTATATCCAAGTTCCTCATCCATAATAAATAATAGTATGCTGCCGTATACTAAGTATAATAGGATTTATCCTAAACAGAATAAAAACACTGCTTGTATACACTTTTTTAGTGATCTTTTATTGAAGAAACTACTGTGTTTCAGAAGACATTTTCCTCTCAGACCCATGATCAACACTAAATGTTTGTAGCAGCTCTACTGCTGTTTAACGACTTGTCAAAACACCGACATATGTATACTTTCAGACAATCAAAACAAGCTTTTCAGTTGATATCCATTTATGAAACCAGGTTGAAAAGAGCAAGGAACATGCCACGTATAAAGTTTCTTAGTTATATCTTACAAAATTACAGGTGTTTAAGATTTTTTTTTTTTTTAATAAGTCGCACAACAATGAATGACCACATTGTGCAATGTCAGGAAGTTTTCTTTAAATCATCTTGACTCTCATACTAAAATGATGATGAAACATTGTAACTAATTGAGGAACTTTTAAGTTTATTTTTCAGATCTTTAGGGGTACTTCGCACCATGGATGAATATAAAAGCAAGGAAAAAACTTTTAGGAGGTACATTACATGAAAATATACTTAAAAGCAGTCTTCCCTTAAGTGCTCATTTAGGCTCTAAGAATCCACTATGAATAGCAATAGGTCTTTTCTTGAAATGATTTACCAACAAAAAAATGGATTTTTCAACTTCTAAGGAACAAAAATCAAGTTTTAGAAAGAAATAACTATATCTCGAGGTGTGTTTTTTGTTGTTTCTTCTTTCAAACTGCTTAGAAAATTATGAAATAATTAAAAAAAAATTAATTCTCAGAATATCTACGTTATAGGGGATCCTAAATTGGTGCTTCAAAGCACTGCACTTCTTGTCAACACTGTAATTTTCCACTGCAAACCAAAATCCAATTTCTAGCAGCAACTACTCATTAAGTTGCAGATATCAGTTAAAGCGCTCTGAAATTCATTTTGACGAATACCAACAGGATTTTCCCAAGACACTTTAGAAAATATATATTTCTCTATGCCATAATTGCATTTTATAAATTCAGTTGAGGAGAAAGCAGGATATGTTCTACATCCCAATCCCACATCAAAAATATAAAGGAATATAAAGGGC
The DNA here is from genome assembly GCA_013397275.1 of Burhinus bistriatus. Taxonomy (NCBI): domain Eukaryota; kingdom Metazoa; phylum Chordata; class Aves; order Charadriiformes; family Burhinidae; genus Burhinus; species Burhinus bistriatus. The sequence goes on along the minus strand of VYXH01009387.1, from coordinate 327,697 downwards.
TTTCACTTGCATAGTCAGTCCAAATTTTGCATACATAAAATAAAGAATTAACCCAGAGGCCTTTCAAAATCCAAGGGTATTTGTTCTTCTACACAGTTCCAGCCACAAAGCAGAATCTCAAATTTGAAATAAAATCCAAATTAGAGATTATTTTCTTTACTGCAGAGTATTGAATTGAGAAAGAAAAACAACTGTCAAGTAACATCCCGTCCCCCCATCCTCCAAAATCTAGTTTGAATTTTAAAATTCTACGTGAATAATATGGCACAAGTGGTGACATCAATGATGTTCATGTTTCTGCAGGCAAGAAACAATTACCTATTAAGTCCCCCCCTTAAAAAATGAAAGAATGAAATTGGTATTCATAGGTGTTTGTGATAGCCTCTGATTTTTTTTCATTTATTCTAGACTACAGGATAATTTAGGTTGGAAAGTATCATTGATATCACTTCCAGTCTGTCATCCAGTGCTTGTTCAAGCAGCTGCCTGGCTAAATTTTTAATAACTCCGAGGACAGTGTTATTCACCTTCTCTGAACAGCCTGTTCTGGTGTTTCACCGCTCTCATAGTTAAGAAAACCTTATACCTAACAGCAATTTCCCATTTTCTAAACTCTGCATCTTGTCCCTCAACACATTACAGCGCATTAGACAACGCTAAGGTCACTCCTTACATTTCTCTTCCCAAGGCTGAAGCCACCTGGCTCTCTCAGCCTCTCCTCCTGTGTAACTTGCTCCAGTCCCCTGAACATCTTGGTGGCCCACCACTGGACTTGCTCCAATGCGTCAATCTCTCACTGGGAAGCCCAAAACTGGGCACGATACTCCAGGTGCTTTTTCAGAACTGCTGAACACAGGGGAAGAATTACACTCCCTGTCATCTACCCTGGCTGATATAGCGTAATAGGCAACCAGCCTCCCTCTGTACAACAGTGCATTTTTGACTCCTGTTTGACTTGTTCACCACGACTCCCAAACTCCTTTCCTACAGCAAAACTTCTTCCTACCCAGACAGTACACTCCTTATTGTCACATGGGGTTATATCACTCCACACGGATTGACATTTGTTGAACTTTATGAGCTTCATGTCAGCCCACTTCTCCAACCTGTCAGGGTTCCTCTAACCAGTAGGTCTCATTTTGACTAGCAGACCTGAACTTTAACCACCCTCCCTCAGTTCACTGTCTGCAAACTTACTGTTTTTAAGGTCACTGAACAACATTGACCCCAGTACAGGTACCAGAAAAATGGCACTAGTAACCAGTTACTACTTGGACTTTCTAGCACTGATGACAACCCCTTGGAGCCCGACAGTCAAGCCAACCTACTATCCATCCTATAGTCCACCTATCCAGCCTATATCTCACCACTCTGGCTATTAAGATTCCGTAGGAGCTCCTGTCTAAGGCATTACAAAAGCAAGGCGTACAACATCCATGGGTGTCTCCAGTTCACATCAGACTGGGTAGGTACAATTTGCTCTCAGTAAATCCAACGGCAACTGTCCGGTTCCCAGTTAATATTCCTGCCATTCATGAGCTTGAAATGGCTTCCAGTAGTCCTTTCTATATACTGTGAGAGGAGACTAGTGTTAAACAAAACCGACACTTTAGGAAAATTAAGGTAACTGATAGCTTTGATACCCCTTCACAAGATAAGGGGACTAAACATTGAATAAACTGATAGAAAATAAATTAATACATTTAAGGAGTTCCTTTCTTGAATGTAAAGTAGGTTAAGAAGAACCACAAGTGACCAACAAACAGTGAAAGATAAGAATATCTTAGGAAGAAAAATTGAAGTTACAGAAACAATTGGAACTAACATCAAATAAACAGACAAGAAAAAGAACCCCACAGAAGAAATATACTATTTCCAATTCTACAATAACAGTGTTTACCTCTAGTTTATTAGAATTTTAGGGATTTGAACCTTGAATACCTTAAACAATCTTTATCCTTGGAAGTAGGAAAACACATCACAGTTGCTTTACTTAATAGTTCAGTTCATTATACATTGCTGCAGATTCTATCCTGTTAAAAGGATAAGTGGAAAACAAAAGCAGATGTAAAATGTGTTCAGTCTGTTGTGTAGTATTAACTAAAACCACCTGGAAAAAACTGAGTAGTACCTCACTCCATCTGTGAGAACTACTGAGTAATCAGGCAGTGAAAAACCTCTGATAAAAACAATGCAGCAGGGAACCTGTATCACAACTGGATCTTAAATAGCTGGAAATACAGTAATTTTTGTACTTCTACATTAGAGAATGCAGAAAAATTAAAAGCAATATTGGTCAGGTGTTTTTCACATGAATTATTACTCAATAAAACTGGATTTTTTCATTGTCACTGCAGAGGAATTAAAAAAAAAACCACAATCCATCATTTTGCTTAGGCTTATTTAGAATTATTAATTTAGTTGAACTTGAGAAACATTTCATTTTATAAATTTTCATTGTAATATTAACCTGCTGGAGTTTCAGTGTCGACGCACCTCTTACAAGACCAGCTCTTCCACTTTCTCTCCTGAGCAAATTGCACAATTCCATCTTCCCAAGAAGTGCACTTCATTATAGGCTTACCATGAAGAAAATCTAACCCTGCAGAAGAACGAAATGCATTGCATTCTCTAACTCCATCATAACGATGTACACTTGAACACTTAAGTGACTCAATGTTGTGTCCATTCAATGAAGCGTTTGGCTTTCAATCCAAAATTATGAAGAGGCTTTTATACTTTCGAATTAAATTTATTGGTGGAAGGCCACCTGAGATAAGGCTCAGCTTTAGATCAGATAACAACACTGCTTTCAATGTGATTGGTATGCAAGTTAATTAATTTATTCTCACCCACTCCCTAATTAACCTGTCTGGGTAACCTTTTGATTTGTCTATCTGATATAAAAACAAGGATTTGAAAAATACCAGGATAAAAAATACGATGCCACAAGACATCCACTAATTCCTATTGCTAGTTGGGATGCGAGTCTGAAATAGTTTCTCCCCCTGTTTGCAGCCCCAGACTGTTAATATGTCTTCTATGAGACTTATGAAATAAAATTTCACTATATTATTATAGATGTAAAAGTTTAATGCTGATTGGAGACTTCCGAGCACCCAGCAGTTTCTCTTATTGCCAATATAAGCCAAATAAAATTCAGAAGGAATGACTCTACATATTCAGGAATATATTGTCAGTAACAACGAAACAAAACTGACCGCCATTATTTAAAGAAACAAGGTGAAAAGTAGAGGTAGAGAAAAGAGGAAAATCAACCAGCTAGTTTAGTTCACCTATACACACAGCACCATGAGCTAAGACCGGGATGCTCTTTAGTACATTAGCGTGTGGACACCTCCAAGTAGCACAAATTCCGCTCCTGAATGGACAACCACTGACCCCCTCCAAAACTCACACCCACGCGGGCAGAGCCTCTCACAGGGCTGATGTTGCTGCTCGGCAGAGCCATTGCATACACCAGTAAGAGTGAGCGCAAAGTCTGACATGGTCAGGAACAAGCTCCATGACAAATCATAAATAAATCAACTTAACAAAAGGCAATGAGATTCATCCACAGCTTCTGCTCCAGACACTTTGCGTAATATAGTAAAAACGCATTCTTGAAGATCTACAATGAAAATTCTCTTATCTTCCCCCTCTGAACATTATAAAAAACTGGAAATGCTGTTTATTTGGTGATTTCAGATAGACAGTTTACAAGGAAAAAGGAAAACACTCCAATAGCACAAGAGCTGCATCAAAATTTGCTAACAGGTGTGTTCAGAGCTTCTGGGTGCTATAATGATAAAGACCTGGCACACAGAACAGTCAAGGCTATCAAAGTAAAATTTTGCACAGAAATGTTTGCGTTTGCCAGCAAAGGCAAATGTTCCCCTAGAGTAAGAGTCAAATTGGAGCCGATCAACATGTAGTGGTTTTATTTGTGTGNTTTTTTTTTAATAGAAGGAAGGAATTATTTGGATGTTTGCTACGCAGGACTCATAACTGCTAAGAATTCGCTCTGGACTAGGAGAGTGTGCTTGTGGCCTGAAAACCCACGCTTGTTTAGATGAGTACCACCCTTTCCACCTGCCATTTGGATACAGCCTGTCAGTCGCATACCCAGTCCTGCCATAAAACATCCCAGGCCACCTGCCTGGTGTGATACTTGGTTCTAATTCAGTACAGACAGCGTTTCCTACCCCAAAAGCATTTCATGCTATTACAATTTTAATTGCAACACTTAATAAATGTAAAAACACTCTTCTAGATTTTGTTGCTGTATACAAAACGCTGCTGCCCATCATAAGAGAGTAGCTGAGGTATTTTTAAATGTAATATCTTGATTGGCAGGCGCTAGCAGAGAAGCACGGCTAAATTTATGCAGCAATCATTACTAGAAATCCACACAAATTTTCAAAATAACATAGAATGAGGCAAAATGATTTTAAAGAGGAAATCAAACAGAAAACATTCATTCAGTTAATGCAAATGAAATACCACTGCTTTCTATTCTTGGAAGATAATAAATACAAAAGCCTATCCATACAAATTTTTGAAGGATATGTCAAATATATATTTCTGCATGACATCCATAGAGTGTCTTGCTTCAAAAATATAACTTTGTTACACAAAGTTACACATCTGTGATGTTCACGTATGGTTTGCTTTTCATGTTAATCAGATTTCACTATTTCTACTATGACAACTACCAGTTAAAAAACAGGGAGGGGGGGGAAAAACCAACTCAACGTGTCTAGGAAAGTTGTTGCAGCACAGCCTGCTCGCAGGTATCAGACCCCTCACCACAGGCACCTGTGATCAGTTTATTACCATTTCCACAGCTGCATTTTGAATACTGTTGAGATCAAGCTCCGCATCAATTAATACAGACAGTGAACACCCTGATTTTTCCCTTTGTAGTGTAAATCTTTTTTTCCTCCAGAGATTTTTACTACCTACCTATCTGCTAACTGGAAGGCTTTTTTTAACCTATAAAACAGGGGGAAGAAAAAGAGATTCCTCCCTCCCTTCTTTGTCCACCTACAAGAAAAGCAATTTATTCTCCGCAAGATTTCCCTGAAACAAGCGAAGCTCACATATCAGCAACGAGGAGATGTGGGCGAAGACCGCAGAAGAACACAGCAAAGAGGACACGTAAAGCCAAGCACCAGGGACATCAAGGAGCCCAAGGCAAGCCAGGGTCCGGGCAATGAGCAGAGGGGAACCGGTCACAACTGAACTGACAGAAATCAGCAAAGGCCCCCAGGAAACAGGAGAGCAAACTTCTCTCCGGGACTGAGTGAACACCGCCATGGGCTTACAACAGCAAAAATGCTAAAAACAACTCCATTACCATCACCAGGCTTAGTTTGTTGTACCTGTTTGCAGATGAGCAGCCAAAACGAGCCTTTGCAGAACCACGCTCCCCATCGGTCCGGTTAAAGGAAAGCCTGAAAACACCGAGCTCAAAAAGTCACTTCTGAAATCAGAGGCAAAACTACAGACTCCCACCAGAGGCTCAGCGCCCTGCTGCTCCTCGGCCAAACGAGAGCTGTGTCCCAGCCTCTGTCTTTCATGGGCAGGGGGCAACGCAGGTGGTGGCGCTTTGCATGAGGGGTGGCAGCGGGGAGCGTTGCACCCACCTGGGCAGCACAGCTCCAGGTGCTAACCAGCCTCCGCTCATCCTGGTTTTGTGCTGCTTAGGAGGGTGAAAAAGTAAAAATATAAGAACTTAAGAAACGCTCCCCAAGTCCATCTAGGCTTGTGCTTTGTCCCCAGCGCAGGAGATAGCTGGCGGTGCTCAGGTGTTTGTGCAGCACGCGTGGATATGGTCTCTCTGCTGTCCCTTTTCCCTCTGTGCCTTCACAGTCCAGCGTCACTGTGAAGGGACGTGGGAGAGTGCACCCCGATGTCCCTTTTCAGTATCTCTGAATAACCCTTTTTTTGACCCTGCTGACACTGCCTACCTCCACAGCAGCCTCCCGGGGCAAGTAATCAGTGAAACTCGTTAAACACTATGTACTTCCTTTTACTGGTTTGAAACCGAGTCGCTATGATTTGGTGAATATCACATCACTGTCCCTTTTCTGGCTCCACAGGGACCTTCCTGAGGTGAGAAGACCAGAGATGCTCGCTGTGTTCAAGTCACGAGCACACCAAGGCTTTACTCAGCAGCAGAGTCATAACTTCTCTCGTTTTTCATATCCTTTCTGCTGGAGTCCAACATCTTGATAAGGGAAATATCTAATCAAATATTGTCTTCTAGATGTAGGACAGTTGCTATTTCTTGGGTTTTGACTGAAAATGTGTTGTTTGCCTGTCGTTCTGCTCTGCTCCCTCTCATGCAGTGGACTGACGTGTTTAGAGCTGCGCAGCACACAAGTTGTCAGGTGCTGTTTTATTGGTTTAGAAGATAAATTTCTAGTACCCCAAATGATAGGAAATTATTTTTTCCCATAGTTTAACCTGTTGACATCAATATTGTGATTTTTAATATTAACTTAAACTCTAACCAGCTTCCATAATAAGACTACATGACAGATAGGTCTAACCATTGGAAGAGCAAAACTGAAGGCAGAGCTGGAGAGCCAGTTCAGCCTGGCTCAGCACACAGAGCATTCCTCTGAAGCGGGAGAGAAAGGATTCAAGGCAATATTCTGTCCTGCCCAGAACAGGAGGCTGAATCTAGATCCTCCTATCTCAATCCCAGAGCTCCCAGATCTTTGAGCCATAACGCACACACGCCCCTTTCTTGAAATCAGGGGTCACATATTCCAATGGAAGAGACAGAAAAAAATAAGTAAAATTTGCACAGCAAGCCTGCTTATGTCATACTTCCACAACCAGCAAGACTGGTACAGTACAACACAACTGCCTGAACCTTCTCAGAAAAATCCAGGTTGTGATAAAGAATTAATTGTCAGGATGTGGTGTGGACCCTTGGATGCCCGTGACTCCAAGCAATAAACCAGTTAAACCAAAATACTTAAAAGAAGGAGAAGGACTTTGCTAACTAGTAACCAGTACATACTGTTTACTTGAAGAGACGTGAATAGGAATAAATGGATTAAAATTCCCGTACGGCTCACAAGAGCAGGCACTCACAGAATGCCTTTTTGCAGGCTGTGTGCCAGAACACGCAAGCCATATAGAAATTTTGCTCACTTATGATCACAAACAAAAAAAATCTAGCCCCACTTCAATGTGTGCCTCCTGATGCATTTACACTGCATATTAGTTCATTTGATGCAATGCCAAAAATTCTTCTTTCTTACCTGTCATGTAAAACCAGTGTACAGTGTAATTAAAAATAAACAGAACTTGGTGGTTCTTTTCTTTTTTTTTTTTTTTTTATTCTTTTTTATTTTCCTGGTAAGACCTTTGGCTTGCATTCATATGTTTAGTTTTCAATATTTTTCTACATTTCAATAAGTCCAGTAGTTTTAATAAGATTTTTAACTCTGGTATTGGCAGGTAAAACATAAGAAAGATGTAGCGAGTCCATTTTTATGAGCTAGCCACTTATGACAAAATTACATGTATGATGCCACATCTGAGGATGATGTCCCCAGCTAAATATCTATCAGATAACTTACAGGGCCTAATACAGTATGTATTGCTTTTAAACATACTGAGATTAAGATAAAGCCCGCTGTGGTTAAGGTTTCCTGGCAATGGTTGGGGATGTCAGTCTTTTAGCTTTCTAGGAGCTGACAATCTCACCGAGTCATTACTTGGCTCCTTCAGATTTTCCCAGAGCTTGTATTTCATAGCCCCTAGGAACTGTGAGCCTTCGTATCATGACAGTATACATATTTTTTAAACAATCATCTGTCCCGTTTCATCTTAGCTATACCTTTGAACTTCCTACTCCTAAAAGAGAGTTTTTGTATCCTGAAGTTGCTATGAAATCTTTTAATAAATAAATTGTACGAAGGTGATTTTTTTTTAGTCTTTTAAATAACAGTTATAAGAAAGTTAATAATTTAACATTAGCCTACAAAGCTGATAAGAAGAACTTTGTTATACCACTTTTCAGGGATTTCTTGCTCTGACAAGTGCTGTACCAAGGAGTAAAGATAATTAAAATGTACTTGCAGCAGAAACAAGCTTTAGAAAGGAGATCTCTGATGAATTTTTCACGGTAGGACTCTGCTTGGACCTTGATGCCTTCTCAGCTGCTTATGTCTAAAACCAGAAAAGCACAATTCAGCTAAGTTTGTCTGTTAAGATGTCATTGTTTTTAAAATGGTGTGATTATCAGCCATGAAAAGCTGAAATCAGCATCCCTAAGGCCTGAAGAGACAGGTTCTGAATAAAACTACAAATGCAAATGAAATCACACTTAAGCTTAGTGATAGATTGCTTAACATTGCGTCCACAACCACCTTGGCTTTTTCATTGAAAAGTTGTGGGGTTTTGTCAAATATTGTGAAATAAAACAAAAAAAATACATAGATCTGTCCTTCCTGCTGAGAACAGGCTTCTCATTCTGATCAGTTTTTTCTTAGGATCTTTTCATTCAGCGCTTCTCTTACTTAAGTGTTAATACCATAGAAATACTCACACATAAAGACACTCAAATGTAACTGAATTTTTTGACAAATTTACAGTGGCAAGTGAAAAGTGGAGGAATTGTAAAACAGGTTGAGAGTATTGTTTGTCATTTCTGGGACGGCCACAATGGACAAGAATTAGAGCGGCACTCCGCTCTAAATGGAGAAAGCAGTGCCTGAAATCCCCTGGGAAATCCGTATACATATAACTCCTTTCAAAAATTAAGATAGTAACACTTCTCTTGTTGGTACACGCTAATCTCACATTGCATTAAATCAGGTGTTTTCTGTTCTAATTCTTTTATATACATCCAAATTCTTTCCCTAAAATATTCTTGAAGGAATATGTGTCCCTGTGTAATGGATGTATAACAATTCCTGCAATTATAATGTAATGAAATAATTACTCATTCAGTGGAATCACTGGATATTTAGTCACTGGAGATTAAAATTCTGCAAAATAAGATACTTTCCAGGAAAAAGGGAAGAGTGGATAAATTGGCACGGTTATAGAAGAGATTGCTAGTAAAAAAATCACTATGTGCATTTGACAGAGGTGAGCAGGTTTTGACAGCACTACCCGACTCACCGCTAAAGGAAATTTAAATAAACTTCCCCCAGGTTGAGATGTCACTCACTGAAAGGACACAGTCATAAATAAAAAGAGATTTATTATGTTTTTCTATCTTTTGAGCTGTTTTTAGGATGTGTCAAAACCACAATTTGGAAGAGAAATATTATTATGAGATAGTCCTTCACGAAGAAAAAAGATATTGCTTGTCAAAACTCTTGTAAAAAATCTTTTAAAGAATCTTAACATTTTTAAACAGGGAGTGAAAAATATATGTGTAACATTCTCTCATAGTTTTGAAGTCCATAGTCTCAGGAAAAGAATCTATGAAAAGAAAAATAAAACAATAACCTTAAGACTTTCATTGTTTAAGTGTTCTGGTTCTTGAATTATTCAGTTTACAACACATATAATTCGTAGAAATTGATGTTACACTGTTAAATTAGACCATAAATGTGGTAAGGCAGATATATTAAATCATGATAAACACTCAGACAGAAGTGCTGAAATTTATTAGGTTACTAAAATAACCAGATGGATTTACAGATTTTCACTTTAATAGATTTCCAGCCACTGCTATTGTGGGTATTTTCTGGCTTAGGTTAAAGCGCGTTTCAGTTCTAACTCCTTTTTTAACCAGGTTCTTAAACTTTATTTTACTCTTCTTTCTAGATCGCATTTTTATATGCTTTATATTAATTAAGTGTGGCTTTTATAAACATCCATGACATTTTAAATAAAACAAGTTCATGTAAAGTTAGCCTACATTCTTCGACATTTTCTAAAGGAGAGGTGTAAGTGAACAGCGTAACAGATGTAGCTGCAACCATTTTTGTAGGTGTATCAAGCATGGCTTAGTTTATACAACTGTGGTATCTAAGCTATTTGGAGAATTAAGATACAAAGAGCCCCAAGACAAAAAAAAATACAATTTTCATTTTGCTGTGTTCCGTGGGTAATGAGCTGCTTTCTTCTTCAGAAGTAATTTCTTCTCTGAAACGCAACAGGCTTGCAAACAACATCAACTGTAGTGACAAAGTACATGGCTAAACGAGAAGAAAAATACTATCGTCACACTGCAAGGCAAAAAAAACCCATCAATGCAATTTTTATTAACTAACATTACAATAATGCTCCACAGTAGAGTACGTGCTTTCTCGTTAGAGCAATGAAAGCTTGTGTGCGGAATATAAATTCACAGGTACATCTGTAACTTAGCCATAAGTGTAAATCTGACTGCACCCCGCCACCAGCTATAACCTCCTGCCAGCTGTTCCCTCTCACAAAGTACAATTTTATTTTCCAATAAAAAGGGAGGCCTCTTTACTTCTTCACCCGCTCCCTTTTCTCCATCCTTAGCAGCTGCCCTGAACGCAGGCTGGTAGGATGCAAAGGAGTTGCAGTGGGATGGGTAGGAGCACTGAGGAGGAACGTGTTCCCTCCTAGCAGCACCTACAGTTGTGGACCAAACAGCCTCGGCTGTGCTCCAAGTCCAAATCTGTCCCAGAAGCATCCACACCTTTTTCTGGGTCCACCACCAGTGTCATACTCGCCTTCCACGGCAGTGAAGCTACTCGCTCTCTGCATGGCAACCTGTGAAAAGAACTTTGAGGAGAACGAAAACATCAGCAAACATTTTAGCCACAGAACTTATTTTGGCCTACATGCTGTATCCAAACTTCATTTTATTTACGGGTACAGCAGAATTTGAGGTGGAGGATTCACTGCAAAAAGTCCTTCAGAAGCCAGACGAATGGATTTGGAAACCAAAGAATATTCATTAATTTGAAGAAGGTGAAGATGTAGAAAGCATACGGCAGTACCTAGCATGGCAAAAAAAAAAATATCTTATTCTTTGAGTGAATTAAAATTAATTCAGCCAACAGCATTGTCAGTCCAGTACCTAAAGAACAAAAAACCCATGTGGTTCCAGTTACGCCAACCAAATAGATGTAAGAGCTCTGTAGACCTAATTTCTGTACTAATCTGAAACCAATCGGAAATCGGTGTTAAATGCTGTCACCTGTGGAACGGGAAGCAGTTAACTGAAATTTTCCTGTGAGGTGATGCTCTGGGAAAATGCAAAGTGTTTTGCAGTATACATTAAACATGCGGGAAAGAAAGATGCGAGGCAATGGTTAGAAGTTGCAGCAAGGGATATTCCAGTTAGGGAAGGGAAAAAAAAATATCCAGAAAATTACAAGGATTCCTCAAGTGCTGAGACAGGTTTCCCCAGGAGGATTTTCTCTTTTGTGCAATCTCCATTTTGGAAACTCAAAATTTAACAGGAAAATGCTTTGAGCAGCCTGAGCAGCTTTCACGTTGGCCCAGATTTGCAGATCAGGCAGGACCAGATGACTCTTCAAGCCTAAATTTTCCAAGACTCGGTGAAAATATGCTGGGTTACTGATCACTTATATTTAAAACTAAAGGTCACTCTTGCCTGTATGTGCAATTCCTATTGCCAAAGAAGGCAATGTCAATAATTAAATGGTAGATTTTGCAGTTTAAACTGCATCCACAGCTGCTTGCATTTTGATTATTACAGATGACTTTTATGGCTCATACCAAAGCTGCTGCATTCATAGCACTGCCTTGCAATATCAATAAATAAAAACAAAATACCGTGTATTCTCAAGTGGATGTACTTTGGTGCTTCAAGGTAAAATTAATGAGAAATATATGCATTTCTTTTGTTATGAATAACTTAATCAGCATATCGAATCACTTTAGAAGTTATTTATGTGTCAGGAACAAAATTGCTTTCCATCTCCTGTTGACTGCAACCTTAATTGGGACTGGAGATGAAGTAGAAATATTTTATTAAATAGCCTATCAGATAGAAAATTACAGTTTAGCGTTGTATTTGATGTGTAAAGCCCTGGTTGATGTGTCTTGTTTAAGCGCTACTGAATTATAAACACATTGAAGACTGCAGCTGGTATTACTTCTTCATTTAAAGAACCACTGATGTAAACATTTTGTTCTCAACTTGTTTTTTCTGTATTCTGTTGGCACTTGCTGAGCTGGTGCCAATAACAAGTTTTAGAAGCCAACACCGCTCCATACTTCCCAGAAAAAAAAAAACACCTTCATATTTTAGTTCTTAATTTAATAAAAGAACCACTACACTTTCTCGCTGGCTTGGTTACCTTTGTGCGCGTTTCACCCCCTCGCTCTGTTCTTAGTGTGATGCATACCAAAGGAAAACCCCTGCAGACTGAAATCGTGTGTTTATACACAGAGCAGTTAGAATACAATCCATCTCTTTTATATCTTTATTTTTAATATGTCCAGGAGAAAGAAAAACCACAGGAGGGAGGAAATACCGTAAGTGCTTTTGTTCTGTAGAACTCGAGGGAGCAGGGGAGTCACGGGCACCCCGAACTGCGAGCAGGTCAGGCTCGTGTTGCTCAAGGGAGATGTCCTACTACAAGGAATCAGGAATCTTACTCTCTCCATGTCAAATAAGGTAAGTATCTGTAAAACTAATTACTTCTATGCCTAATTTCTGTTCACTTTTCCCACTTGTACAGCAGTGTAGAGATGTCAGGCAGTTGCGACTTTGCTTTGAAGTCTTGGCTGTTTTAGATATTTAAGATGAACATTCATCTCAGGTATTTTGGAAATTAGACTGATGGCTGGTTCTGCTTTGAAATATAATTTTGGAGGTTGCTACCAGACTATTTTGTGAGAGGAGGCGTCTCTTTACTGTAGGATTACTCAGCCATCTGAAGCCGTAGCCCTGGCTGTAGGCTGCTGCAGAGCTCAGGAACACAAGGCTGTGTGCACCCTAACCCTAACTCTAACCCTAACCCTCTGCCCTCAACGGCACTTGGGGCCAGGATGTGGTGGAAAATGCTTGTTTCCAGGATAGAGGATTTGCTAATGAGACATCAGTCTAGTTGGCCTGTGTACATCCCCAAGGTTATCCTTCCTGAGCACGTACACAGCACGCTCAGCTTGCGCTGACAGGAGAAACTTCTTGGGGCTGGAGTTCAGCAAGTAATTTTCTTCATTAAGAAATGAATTTTTTTGTCCAATGTTCCTCAAGGACCAAAGGATTCAGTTATAGGAGCTCATTTTCCATGGTTAGTATTGAAACTTCTTTTTAATCCCCGCATTGATATGCAAATTTTTTATGCAGAAAAAGAATCTGTGGGAGGGTTGAGTGGTAAAAGAAATGGTCCCAGATGACCTGTGAGACATACGACAATTGCATCTAGTGTGATTTAAGGAGATTTTGGGGATTATATTCTGAAACCTGAGATCTTTAGAAAGGAGCTTTTGTATTTGGCTGTTCCTGCAGTACCTGATCTTGCTGTCCCCGCTTCTTCTCCAGTTTAGTAGAGGTTTCACCCTCCACAATTGATCATACTCTGTTGGTGGCTTATTATTTTGCCTTTTACTTGTGTGTCTAGACTCCATCTTGAATTGCTTGAATTCACCCTGCCCAAACCCATGTTGTGGGGCAACGACCTCTGAAGGGAGGTGAGGCTGTGTCCCCCTCCCGCCCTCCACTGGGAGCGTGCGACCATGTGCTTTTACCAAAAAACAGCTCCTCGAAGATTTCCTTCTTCAGCCAGCTGAGGAGTGCATCCTGACTGTACTAGCTTTAGCCGTTTGCAGAGGAGAAGGCGGGGGAAAACAAGCACAGACGTCTACAGCAGCAACTGCAAAGCACCGTACCTGTCACCCCTAACCAGGACGAAGAGCTGCTGAATCCCAGAAATCCCAAATCTTTCCTGTTGCCTGGGGAGGGGGTTAGTGCCGTAGCAGGAAAATTAGGTGCCTCATCCACCCTCTATTAGCTGCTTCACTCAAGAATTCTCTCTTCCCCCTACCCTGAGTACAGCAACTGCCCATGTCCCCCTTCTGGGAGATTCTCTTCTGCCTTTCCTTTTTTTTTTCCTGCCCTCCAGTCCACCACTGGAAGACAAATTGCTAAGCAAACACTTCTGCTGCTCTTCTGCCTAATCATTTCCAGCTTTTCTAAATAAACATCAAACAAATACTGCTAACACACTCTTTAAGTCTCAAGCAGCTATCTCAGCAAAGCCCAAAGTCATTTTTGTTTTGCTTTGTAGCAGGACTTCCAGTGATTTGCTTCTGGTGCCTCTCAAGCCCTGATGAGAAGCCTCCCTGATAATATTAGCTCTTTTCTTGGTCTCTACTGGCACCTCGCCTCCTCCTAATCAGGTCACTTGGGACAAACATGGTTCTTTATGGGCAGGTTGGCTCAGGTAGTAAATAAACACACATCCGATGTAAATTGTGAAACCAATTAAAACTGTAGTGATTTACAGCACTCAGGTTTCCAATGCAGTGAACCCAAGCATAAGTCTGGACGATGATTTCCAAATGCAATAAAAGTCTGCTAGAGAAGAGTGTTTGCCAAAGAGCAGCAGTGTTGACAGCAGAAGGAGGTCACGCTTCACCACCTCTCCACCAGTCTGATTACCTTGCTGTAAAACCTGTCCCTGGCCTTTCGCTTATCGACTGTTTGCATTATCTCAATTAAACCTAAGTTTTCTGGGTCAGCAGGATGGGTCCTAATTCCAAACTTATAGATGTCACTGTAGCAGCAGATGCAGTAAAATATGAAAAGTACCAACTGCAGTAGGAGAAATGATAGAGAGAAACACTCCCTCTCCAAGGGTATTCATTCTTTGATCCTGTGTCACCAAACTCTCCTCCGTTGGCATTCTTTTATATATTTAACACCACATACTGAAAATCCGTCTGTGGTTGCTGTTCTCTTTTTAATATTCACTTTTTTTGCACAGCTTTCAGGGTAGGATCCACAAGGTTCAGACATGTACCTCAGGTCTGAGGCTGGCTCATGTCTGGCACCCCAGACAATTTTCCTTAAATCAACTGAGCTTCCCATGGACACAATTTTCACACCCAACCTAGCAAAAGCTGGCACTTAGGTGAGAGAGTATCAGTCACAGCGTGCGTAGTGCCAAGCTAAGCACAGCCAGATAGAAACTGGAAACATAAATGATGCTAACATAAAGACAGAAACAGTGACTTTAACATTTTGGGGACGATTCTGAAGCGATCATGTCTCCACAGGCAGCTCCTCCTGCTGCTATTTCAATTCTGCATGCAGACGTTCTCACCGAGGCAAAAACTACTCCATCATGTCACAGGCACCGCTCTTCCACAGTAAGAGTATGGGGAAAATTATTTATCCTCATGCACAGGGTGAGGTTGTGTCAAGAGAATATCTGTTTCCTCTGAAAAAGGTTTCTGTCAGCGTTGCAACTGTCAGAGACACTGGATGAAGAACATGGTTCATACGATTATCAATAACAGATGTTACAGCCACACTTTCCGAGTCTAATCCCAAATCCACTAAAATCCATGAGGGTTTCAGGGGACATAAATCAAGAAAAATAAGCTGAGAATAGATATATAGATAATATATTACAGTTGTTTTGGAGGCTTAGACTAACAATGTAAAACTTTTATGCCGAGCATGCATGCATGCCTGTAAACAGACATAAAGCAATGTGCAACAATCCTTGGATAAACACCATATTTTTATTTTATGTCTGTTAAATGCTTTTTTATTCATTAATAACATGTAAGAACACAAAAGTTAGATAAAAATTTACATCTTTCTATCCCACCCTAATAAAATGCCTTGTTTTTTAGTCAGCCATCCCTTTGATGACACCACTGACGTCCTTAAACACATAAATATGCTGTAGGAACAACTGAGATTTGGATAACACATAGCCTCAGATGTGTTTTTTTAATCACCACTGTCACCTGTGAGAGAATAAAAATTAAAAAAAGTAGTGAGAACAATGTGACATCGCTTTATCATGTTTATAGACTTTCTCTCTGATGGATTCAGAGCCTCTGCTGCGCTTACAGTAATTGATATTGGGTGTACACTGCAGAATAAACAACAGAGACTCATAAAAAGTAACCTGACCACAAAGCACAATTCCGTTACCTTTTCTCTTTTTCCTGCTTGGCAGTTTCCACTATCAAGGAGAAAAATTCACAGTAGCGATATATAAACTTAGGCCCATAAGGGCTTAAGCAACTGCCCAAGACTCTGCAAAACAATTCTGAAAAGCAGAGAAAATAACACTGATCACACAAATCTTTTGCCTGTGATACCTTTCTGCTGCTCGGCCCCCAACTGTCCCTTTAGAGAGGATGAATTGCCATCTGTTACCCTTGTCCTTTTGACATCAGTGAAGTGCAAAGCAGACCAGACCATACATTCAGACTTTCAAGAGCAACTTGTTAGAGATTGTGCAATTAAACATTTACGTTACATGCTTCTTAACATTACAGAGGTCCACACGGACACACGACACACCGAGAAAGCCCTTGTTTTGTGTTGCGCTGGGACGTGGCCACAAGCACCCTCTGATGCTGCCATCCTTTTTGACCAGCAGAGCTGCCTGGACGGTGATGGGCAGCTGAGAGCAGTAACCTCCTGCATGGTCCCAGGCTCCTGTGGAGGAGGACACGTGTCCACCCCCTCAACGGCAGCACGGCCAGTTCAGCTTTGATAAGTGATAATGGAGGAGGAAGAGGAAACAAAATTGGGTACGTATATTGAACATGGTGAACAACAGACTTTAGCCTGACGTGTAGAGTGGTTCCTTTCAACACAAAATCACACAGAAATGTCAGAAAGGCCTTTCTAAATTGCTTTTTCCCTCTTTGCAGCTACTTGCACCAGTTAAAAGCCCATCTTTGTCAAGGAAAAGCCTTCTGCTTTCATCCGCTACCTTCAGAAATACTTGCTCTAGTATGAATAAATGATGTGTTTTCCAGGAGCTGAGACATTTTGTGGTCTGTTTGGCACATAGAGAACAGTGGTCTGCTGTGGGCTACGTGCTGATAAGACACTCGGTTATCTGACCCATCTTTAAATGGAAGACCTTCATTATGCACCCTATCAACAGTCCTGTGCAAAAGCAAGACCTTTACACTAGATATTAGGGTGATTAAGTCATCTTCAGGAACAGTAATAGATAAAAGTGATGTACCAACGTTTAGGGTTTGAGCATCATTTAGAGAGGAAAATAATAGGTGTGATATTGGGGAAAGGCCAAGAAGCAGTTTAGGTTTAAGATTTAATGAAAACCCATTCATGTTCCACAGAAGGCTATAAGCTGTATTATTTTCTGGAACTCAAAAGTATTATCAGTTGGCCTTTTGCAAAGCAGGGGTTATAAAGTACTATATAAACCGGCTGAGACCTCCTTTTAAATGTCATACTGAAATCGGCATGTGATCAGCATGATAGGAGTAAAATTAAGAGTGCAGTAAGTTAAATTAGATACTTTGTCTTGTTAACAGCTGTTTGCATAATGGTCTCCTGATTTAAAGGCATCTGTTCTTCTGCAGCCCATCATCTACCACTAATACCCACTATATTAGAAATCAAGCCTGCTTTGTACACAGTTTGTGTGTCCCTCGTTTTTGTTGCTTATTTCAGTGCTGCTATCTGATGTACTAGGGAAAACACACTGAAATTCTGATCACATACACTGGAACAACATGAAGCAACGACCATTTTTCACTTTCCGATCAGCAGAGTCTAATGTGTCTTTGCATCTAAATAAACTATTTGCATGATAAGCAGACATCTGTATGAAATTGTTAGCATCCAGTTAGCTAATATACTTTTTCTGCGGTATTTCAAATACTGAATCTTCTGTTTCATTTTAGAAAGACCAAGCTGGTGCAATAGATCTGTTAAAAATGGATTTTTATGAATATTCACCCTATTTGAACAAACAAAGGAAAAAAAACCTGAATGGAAAAGCGCTTAGTTTGCTTTTAAAAGATTATGCAAATGCTCTCAGATCATAGTGCATATTTTTATCCGACTTTCAATTCCCTTCTCACTGCTGTAGATCTTAGAACTGTTGAACAGTTTATTGTTACGTTTTTGTTAGATCATGTTCTGCCGACTGACAGCTCCTGGTTAATTTATGGGGCTTCAGCTGGAGCTGGGGTCCCAGCTCACCAAGTGGGTGTCCTGAGCCCTTCAGGTCTTATTCCGGTGAGTAAAAATCACCTGGACAAAGACTTGAATTAACAGGGAGCTGAAAAGAGCTCCAGCCACCGACTTGTATTTAATCCTTAGAGGAAATGTCTTTCTCTCTAGCATGTCTGCATCTCAAACCTTTGCCTTCAAAACTTTAATTAACCTTGAGAGGAGCTTAATGGCTGAATCTCCACATGCTGAGATTAGAGTGTAACAAGAGGCGGTTGCTCCAGTTTTCTGGGGAGAGTAAGCACCATAGCTTTCACTTGAAATGCAGCCCTTGAAAGCAGTGACAGCATACACTGCAAACTGCATATGCTGCAGACCCAATTTTCCATAATTTCACCTCTGAGATAACTGGCATTATAGTCAGGACATATCACAGAAAGAAAAAAAAAAGTACAACAGCCATTATCAATGATAAAAGTGTTTTTCTGCTTGTTATTCAGGAAGAGACACACTAAAATGAATAAACATTTTTCCTCTGGGCAAATGGTCAAAAAACCCAAACATGAGGTACAGAGGCGTCTTTTTTTTTCCCCATCAACTGTGTTATTGCTGAAGCGTCATTTGGCTCCAGGACTTGCCCCAGTGACACTTGAAAAGCTGCCTTTCAGTGGGCAAGCACTGGGGAGGTGAGAGGAAGGCAGCGACCTACCCTGCCGCTGGGAATTCCCGACCTCCACAGCAGTGCACAGGCACCACGTTTTGAAAAGGGGCAATTCACTAAAAACAGCACGAGCATCATTTTTTTTCTTGTTTGAAGCAGTTTGCAATTGATTCTCTAACAGGTTTACACTATGTATCAAATTTCCACGTTTACTCTTTCTGATCTCATGCCCTTCCCTTTTTTCCTTATTTTAACCTCACCGCTGCACTGTGCTCTCCAACACGATTTAAGTAAATTTATTATCCGTACGCTACCTTCGAGATGAAGGCCAGAGTCTGACACTGACTTCCCTTCTCTAGGACAGCCTGATTCAACACAAAAAAGGGTGATCTCATTGTTCTCCTGAAGTCTAATCTTCCATCTGTCCCTCACCTTCTTTGCTACCCAGTTAAAATACAAAAACCAATTTACTTCTCAACAAAAGCAGAGCAAATATCTGAAACATTTGATTTAAAGTTGTCCTAAGGCCAGTATCAGACATTCTGTGCTGCAGATTTTACCTCCCGCTGGACCTGTGGTTCTGCGTGTAAATGTCGGAAAGCAATTCCCTTTCATTCATAAAGTGAGAGTTGTTGTATCCTACAAATGTTAGAGTCCGGTGGCCTGCGAGAGAGGACAATTTAGCTTTCCCATTTAGTGCACACTCATCAGCAATGTCCATTGCCTCCCATACTCCAACGCAACTCCACCTGAGACTTGTGTTTTCATATATGTAAACGCAAATTTTCTACCACAACAAAATCTGAACAGTGTTGTCCTGGATTTGGATGGTCTTCCTCTGATCGCCGAGAAGGGCAGGCTGACGTTCAGAGACACGCTCAGAATGTCAGATGAGGTTTTTTTCCTCATTGAACAGCTCAACCTTTTTTTTTCTGCCTTCAAGCTCTGAATTAGTTTTACATCAGCTTCAAAAAGAAATAGCAATTGAAATATGTTCTTGTTGTCAACCTTAACGTGTTTGGCGGTACTCGTGAACAAGTGGGCTTACAGAGGTATGCAAATCAAAATTTATGAAATGGTGTCTTGTGACTCAACTATGAAAGACTGATGTATGCTAAAATCTGCTCAGTTCCTGTAGTTTAAACTAGGTCAAGACTGAAGCAGTTTATTAATGACATAATTAACAAGCAACTGGGGAACTAAACATTTGCAATCCATATCAATAATGCAACAGATAATCCATAACGGGAGACTTTTATCAAAAGTTTATATGCACCTGCCAGTTTCTCAGTGCCCCTCAGCACCCCACCTGAGAGTTTCTGCTGGCACACGCCCCCCAGAACCTGGGGGTTTCCAGCAACCCCACCAGCAGCCCTGGGTCCCTCGGGCTGCGTATGGGGGACATGGCATTGCACATGCCCATCCTGCGGCCAATGGCCCCCTGACCCACACCCACACTTGTGCTTTATGTCAGCCTCAGCAAAGTGCGGTTCCCTCGCGTCCCTTTAACCTGGTCGACATTTGTCTTCCTCTTTTTAAAGGATGATTTTGGGGAAAATGCTTTCCCAGACAGTTGGCTGTCCCATTCATAGTCCTTATTTTTTATGTTCTAGGGTTTTTTTTTTAGGCTAGTTTTACAATTTCCTTTAAATAATGTTTGAATTTAAAAGACCTTCAGTCACCAAGCAATGCTTTGTAAAGATTGTAGGCCAGATTCTAACAGGGGAAGACCGAGTCTGTTCAAGTGAATAAATTAATGAATAATTCCATGAGCTGTTCTCGAGAGGAAGAGTACATGAGCAAAATACACTGGACAGTGCTGCAAAGCAGAGTACAATACATAGAGTGAAGTGCAACATCTTCTGAAGTTAGGGTGTCTTCTGGAACAGTTTTGCCTGGAAAGCCTCCAGCTGGTGACAGGACAATTTATCACCAGCCATCTACTGCAAAGGACAGCTCTACATATTTCCTGGGTTTAAGTATTCTCTGCTTTACCAAGACCTGATAAAAGCTTATGCTCTGTGTCAGGCACCAAAACGAATAGCAATGGGGGAGTTCTTTTATTTTCTTTCCTTGTCTTTCAAGGAAAAGAGACTACCTGGATCTGCATAAATCTGCTTTCAAGGCATGTCTGTACCACTTGTTCTGGTCACATCTGAGTATTTTGTCCTTTCACGTGGTACATTCTTTGAAAAAGACAGACACTTCTCCTTTCCTTTCCTTCATATTTTCTGTTTCCACGTATTTAATGAGACAGAACAAGGAGGTGGATGTTAAGGTGCTACATCGTTATATCACATATCGCTGGGCAGTGCTGGAGGCCCTACAAATGAAATGCCATTTTGTGCATTCATGGGAAAAGCCAGGGGTGCCCATACAATAAACAGTTTAGATTTACATTGTGCCTCTGAATTTACATGTGAGTTTTCATCCCAGAGGCAGAGGGGACAGCACATCACAGTCAGTGGGAAATGTTAGGCAGTTACTAGGGAATAAGAAATCTCCTCATTGCTTTCATAAATATATTGTGAAAATCCTTTTGCCTCAATTCTCTTTTACACCTCCTCAAAATATATATTTTTTTCCCCAATATCCTCTATATCCATTTTCTGCCTCTTCTGAAGTTTCTTTCTACTTCTTCCTCTTTTTCTGTTCCCTCACCTCCATGGCCGGAAATTTTAGTCTCGCCCTGTCTGCCTTTGAAGTCAGCGGCTCCCAGCACTCAACTCTTTAAACTAGCTCAGCCAAACTGACTTTGTAAAAGTGCCCAGAAATAAAAGTCTGAGAATTGTAAGGGGTCATAAAATAGACTGTTTCAAACCTTTGCCTGACGCTAGTAACAGAAGGCATCTTTGAAGTCTTGTAAATAACTCATCTCACCCCTTCTCTTTACAGAATGAACACAAATAGCAAATATCCAGTTACTTTCAGGTCTTTAGAAACCTGCTCCCTCCTCTCCTCCAGTCTCTTTGTTCAGTGAAGCAGCAGTTTCCCAGGCAAAATCTTCAAAATGAGAGTCAGCATCTCAGTACACCAAGAGGAGTGCGATGTGTCCCTGCCGAGGAGCTCTGCTCTGGCCCCAGCAACCCGTGCAACTTCTCAGGTGCACAGGGCCAGAATCATCTCCTCACATTGACCATTTATGATTTTCCACTAAGAAAAAAAGTCCTTTCTGTTCAGTTTCGGATAGAAATTAAATAAGCATAAAGCACAGGCAATGTCAGAAAGGTGAAACGTAGGGAAAAATACATGACTTCAACGGTGGGAAAGACTTGACCTGCCTGCAGTTCTGAGCAGTGATGAGAGATGGTTTGTTTTCCTCAACTCTTCCCCCTCCACCTCTGTCTTGGGCAAACCCCTGAACGTGGCAATACTTACGTTCCTGGGGGAACCTGCCATTAATAATTACTCTTACCTCTGGCTGCCTCACGTAGCTGGAGCACCTCTGCAGTAAGGAATACGTATACTGAGCTCGTATACTCTTTAAATGCTGGGTGAGGTTTAGGCTGCTAATTTAACTAAAAAAGTTCAGTTACTTCAGTGAAAATTTTGGGGGCATTACAGTTAATAAGCAAATAGACATTTTTCATTTCTATGTTATGGAAGAAGCACACACAGTTCTGGTGATGTTTACTGTTTATGTTAAGGCTGGAGGTTGGCCCATGGCGTGTGTTGATCACTGCAGAGATCACCAGCACCTTCAAAATACTGGTAGAGCAAACTGGTATGTCCCAGCTCCGACCAGCTATGGAAATGTTTAAAACATACCTGGCATGATAAAATTTGTTTATATATTTAAATAATCAATTAGAACTGTAACATAGTATAATCTATGAAGGGAACTGTCTCATTCACAAATAAAACTGTTGCTAAAAAACATGACTTTCCTCCCCTCAAAAGCAGATGCATAAAACCTCCTGAGCAAGAAACTTCTTACGTTTTTCCATATAAACTTCTTTCTTGCCGCAGTTGTAAGTGATGTGCTTACGAGCATTGAATGTTCATTACAGAGCATAACATGATTACAAGCTGAATTTCTGGTTTATTAAAAGAAAATAAAATAAACCCCAAGTTTCAAAAAACGAATAAATATTTAATTAACCAGCTTTAAACTGGAATTTAAGCTGAACTATATGCAACTATTTTGAAAAGAAACAGTGTCTATGCAGATTTAAGTTCAGAGAAGCCGCATGGCTGCATATGTTGCATGAGCACACTTTTTTATCATCAGGTCTTTGAATATCTCCATGCTGTCCACATACACATTTTGAAAGCACTCCATATGTTTTCCAATTTGTTTTAAAGACTTTCCAATGAAACATAATTCTAAGTGAAAACACTAAAAAACTAATTATTACTAAGTTCATTTCATGAGTTTTATACACTCTAACAAGCATAGCACACTTTTCATATTAACTTTACAGTCTGAAATCAGTTTATAATTTGCTGTATATAATCATATTCAATGTTTGACTTCAGAAGAACTTTGTACAACATTGCCTGCAATTTATATAAAGTTCTGCTAATTCCCATCTACATAAAGATAAAACCATCAAAACCAATTTCTGCCTTGCACCAGGGTAAGATATAAATTACACTGAAATCAGTGGGGAGGGACAGGAATAGGATTATAGTGAAAGTAAAGAGTTTTGCTACATGTGGAGAATGTGAGAAATACCTGTGGTGCTTTTAAAGGAAAAGCAGATTACTTGGCACAGGGGGTCCGTTTGTATTAATGGCATTCCAGAGATTTTACAGAATCACAGAATCAGCCGGGCTGGCAGGGACCTGTGGAGATCATCTAGTCCAACCCCCCTGCCGGAGGAGGGTCACCTCCAGCAGGTTGCACAGGATGGCGTCCAGGCAGGTTTGGAATGTCTCCAGAGTTGGAGACTCCACCACCTCTCTGGGCAGCCTCTTCCAGTGCTCTGCCACCCTCAAAGGAAAGAAGTTCCTCCTCATGTTGAGATGGAACTTCCTATGTTCAAGTTTGTGCCCGTTACCTCTTGTCCTATCACTGGGCACAGCTGCAAAAAGACTGGTCCCATCCTCCCTGTAGGGGAGTCCTGGTAAGGAACTGGACATTTAATATAGGTTACTAGAGATTTCTGGATTGATTTCTAGGACAAATTAACTGTCAAAAGTTGTTTGTATTTGTTGTCTCAGATTATTTTGAGAGACTACACTGAGGAAAAAAAAGAAATCAGACAGAACATTCAGAACCTGAGTTTGAAACAGCAGTGTGCAGAGCCAGGTAACTTTGATGAGAGACCTGCCAGGGGTACAGAGGTTGGGGGCATCCAGGCACGTGGGAGCCAGAGCAGGGCCGGACAGCCAGGAGGGACCTGAACCTACAAGTTGCCGGCAGTGGCTGGATGGATTCAGTTGCCATTCCATCATGTCTCACATTAAAAAAGGATGTTCTGCAAACTTGAAAACATATGTTGGCCTGATTGCTGAAAAAGAAACTCTAATCAGACTTCCAGTTTCTAGAGGTGGAGGATTCCCTTTATAAAAAATGAGCTTCATGCAAGGCTTGAAGAGTTTCACCACATCTTCCCTCTGCCTCCTGTTCATCTTTTCCTGTGAAAAGAAACTGCTTTTCAGCACTCGCCACCTCGCTTCCACACAGTCCCTTCCACCACCTCATCTGAAGGCACTTTCCAGCTTCTTCGTACATATTTTGGGGCACAAGTATGCAACACAGCTAAGAAAGGGGGGAAAACTGTCATTGTTTGGGCCGGATTGGCCAATGAAAATGAATGACAGATGCCCTCCCCCACCTCTCCCTTCGAGGAGAGGAGGGAGGGAGAGAGAGAAAGAGAGAGAGTTAAGAGTTTAGAAGGAACTAAACTACTTTAATGAAATATTAATAATAAAATAATAAAAAGAAAAATAATGAAATATATACAAAACCATAGCAAGCTCCCAGGATGACAATCACGTCACCAGCAGGCACTGGGGAAGTCCCAGACTGGACTCAGTGATGGACGAGAACTGGATTCCGGATCTGGATTCAGGATCGGGATCAAAGGCAGACGAACAGACAGAGTCCTCCTTGGACACCGGCCATTGAAGAAAGAGACCCGACCCTTTGATCCCTCAGCGTTTATACTGAGCATGCGGCAGATGGGATGGAATACCCTGTTGGTCAGTTTTGGGTCACCTGTCCTGTCCGCTCCTCCCCGCAGGTGTGACCCCTCTACGCTTTTCCGCTTCCGACCCTCCAATGGGGCAAATACCAAAGTTGGCTGGCCTCGGGTATTATAGCAATGAGGATAAGCAAGAGCCTCTCTGCATCCCGTTCCTTGGCATCAACTATAAACATGGGTCTTATCACTCTTGAGAGTGAACAGTTTTCTGCACAACATGCTGGTAATTTCAGCAGTTAGAAAAGGCCTAGCTAAAAAGTAAAATTACTGCACAGAAAATTGGTCCTGTTTTACCTCAAACCAGGACAACAATTCACTCAGCAATGGCTCAGTTTTTGATCACTCCCCCACAGTGAGCCCTATACTATATACAGATCTCTCTATAGATAGTTGATCCCTTCACGCTGATTTGTGAGTCTACACCATGTGCTCACAAAAGGCTGGACTGCCTTGGGGAGCAAACCCCGCTCAAAACCCCTTTCTTCTACTCTTCGTTTAGCAGACACCTTCCAGTTTAACGTATCTTTCACGTTTTCGGGTCTGTTACAGCGCTCTGCAAGTCACCCAGAAGACGTAATAACCCTTAGTCATACATAGCTCCTCAGGCCCAGAGCTGCTAGGAAGCTGCTTGGCTTTGCACAGAGGCTGCACAGATCGGCTGAGTTCCTGGCTTACTCCACCTCTCTCCTTTCTCTCGCGTTTTTGTTGTGAGAGGCTGCTAGGATTACCCAGCCCTACAATGAAAACACACGTTTTTCCAAAGACTATACAAAGATTGGGTTACCTCAAGTGTCTGCAAAGGCATACAAAATGTATCCGGGACTGCTCTGAGGAATAATTTAATGTCATGAAGTTCCTTCTGATCATGATCAATCGTATCAAAATTGGTCCATTGGGTTTTGGGTCAGTTTTTCTCATCTGTGACATTCTCTGCTTCTCTGAATCGTTTTCAGTCGTATAATTCTCAGCCACTTTCATGCATGGGGATAGAACGTATTAGAAAGGATATTGCCCATTAGGTTAGCTATGTGAATCTTAAGTTAAAATACCAGTCCTGAACTTACCAGGGTCTTTACTTTGTATGCTACTCAGCAGCGACAGAAAGTACGTTATTTATTTCAGATTCTCATGGAAACAGCTGCAGCCGTTTCAGTGGAAATCTCTATTGAATAAGACCTGAAGCTGGATCATTTCTTTATTACTCAGGTTAGGCTACTTGTTCTGCACCATTGTTCATCAGATCAAAAGACCTGTCTGTTCTGTTTTGAAGGCAGAGTGAACGATACTGAATATTACAGTCAAACGGCGTGTTGCTTTTTTAAAACGTGCAAGTTAAAAGGAAATAGCTCTATAATAAAAAAAAAAAAATTCATCGCCTTTACAAAAGCCTTCCTAATGCTATGAAAGTAGTGGTTTAGATGTCTATAAATGAGGGTTCAACCAAAATGACCTAATGCTACCTGTCTGCATCTTTACCCTTCTGCTAGGTTGCAAAATCATTTTCATTAAACATATTTGGCAAATTAAAGTTCTTCCAGAAGGTGATAAGAGGCAGAGCTCTGCTAATAATTTTAATACAGCATGAATGTTCATGTAACTGGATAAAGAATTTTCAGAGTATAAAAATGTATAAAGCATTAAAAATAAAGCAACTATGAAATATAGACATCAACCGTGCATGCAGCCCTTAAATTTTGCACAATGGTTTTCATACAGTTCAAACTCCCCTTTTACTTTATTCATAAACACAGCGTTTGAACCAAAAATAATTCTTGTTCAACACCAGTTCATTCCTTTTCAAAATAAGAGGTGTTATTTCAAGCCCCTTTAAAGCTCTAAAGCGGGCTATTATAATGCTGATAGCATGCTAAATTTGATAGGATTGAACCTACTCATAAACTAACTTCATTGGCTGGCAAAGGTAAGTTGAAGACACAAATATGCTTCTTTTTAATCACCACAAATATTGCTTAATTGTAGATGCAAATCTTAAAAACATAACCTATATCCAGCTGGCTGAACATTCACAGCTTAACACTCTCATTAAAGAGAAAGGTTTACTTCACTGGATGGAGGAAAAATCCTTGGATTGGAAACTCCCAGAGAATTTTCAAAAGTCTGATTTAAGTTGCACCATTTACTCATTCATCCTCTACCGCTTTCTGAAGAACATAACAAGTCTCCTACTGCAGGAGCCAACTGATGGGTCTCATTAGAAACATCTATATCACCATTTTAGTTCACATCAGGAAGATACTGTTAATGTGAATCTCCGAATCACCTGTCCTCATGCTGCACAGTTTACAGAGCTGTGTCATCTCCAAACACAACAGCTGGATTCATTTTGGTTGAAACTAAATCATTATATTTCTCCAAAGGAGGCACCTACTGGGAATTCACTCCAAAGAATCAGGTAAAGAGAATTCAAAATACGGTCCCTGAAAAGCATGGAGAAGGAATGAAGTCATGCCAGTGTTAGCGTGGTAACCTCTACTTTTGCCTTTGACAGGCGCTTGTACCAAAGCTTCAGAGGGCACATAAGGAATTTCACGGCTGACCCCAGGAACGATCCACCTGAAGTCTCTTATTGTAGATACGGACCTGCCTATGACTGTGACATTCCCTAATGACAACTTCTACATCCAAGTGCACTGCACCCGCTAATGGAGAGGGCAGGATGAGGAGAGGGTGTTTTTTCAGCATTACTATACTCACAATTTTCGGTGAAATAGGTAAAATTTTTGCATGGAAAAAGAAGGAGGAATATTTGTTCTAAGTTTTACCAACACTTTAATTCAAGAAAAGTGCCCGTGGGAGCTCATGTTTACAGAGGTTAAGCAATGAATGAGTTGTATATTTCTTATCTGAATATACTGGAATCCCTTACACTCCGTGCATTATACAAGAGTTGATTGCAGGAGGTATATTTAAACAAGTCTGAAGAAAAGAATTTACTTTATAATTTAGAACAAGATGATTAGAAAGTACAACAAAGCTTGGAAATTGGGTAGAATTTGTGAGATAATGTAAACATTCATTATTTTCCTTTGATGATTAACTTCTTACAAAAGCCAACTGTGAATACCAAGGCATCTGCAGAAATGTGAAAAATATAGTGATGTTTTTTTCACAAGCACCGACTCCTTAAAAGAGCATAATAATTTGATAATAAGCCATTGAAATGTAGGATAAAAGAACTTCATCCTCTTCTTTTGCTCACTGATGACTATAAATTTGCTTAGACAAAAAAAATTTATATAGTGAATAAAAATCTGTAATATCACAGTAGCTGACGAGTAAATGTACATTCTCTGGTTTTACAATGCAATGCAATACAAAGAAATAAAATTGCTTGGAGAGACTTAATTGTCATTTGAACTACACTATTAACATTTAACTTGTAATTGACTTGACAGTATAGTGGTAGCCATGCTCTGAAATCCTTTCCTTAGGCCTCTCTGATGGTTGTGAGTTTTGATCTGCAGACCACACAGTGGCAAACGACTCGATGTCCATTTTTACACTACCAAAGAAAAGGCTGTGTAGAAGGTGGCAGAATGACTAGGGTTAATATGGGAAGAATGGCAGGGTGAGACATGAGGGATTTGAACTAAAACATCTGACTTTCCTGGCCACGGAAGTGAAAATACTCCATGATGCAACTGATCTCCAGCTCTCACCCTCTTCACTCTTGCTAGAAATGTCAAATGGAAACAAAAGATTGCCTTCATATTTCCAACTTAATTTCTCCTTGGCAAGAGAAACCCAAAAACTTTATTTCAGGTCAAAACCAAACTGACATGAAGAAATATTGAAACAAATTCTGGCGATGTTGCCAGAATATTCAAAGGTGTTTCACTGTAGTGGAAACATCCAAATAAACAAGTAGTTTTGAAATAATGCACAAATTCCCCACCTGCCCATGTAAGAAATCACTTTCTACCAGAGTCTGGCTACTTGGTTTTGGATTATTAGAAGGGAAATGTTTCTGTTTCTTATGTGTATATTTTAGACTTCCACATGCTTTCTCTCCTCTTCTCTGTATGTCCTTTTACCTTTCCCCCCCCAGAACTCAGCTCAAAAGAACAAATAAATTATTCATTATAGCATCAAACCCAAGAAAGCTTGGTTGCCTTTGGGTCTGAATTGGAAAGCTGTTTGACCCTTGAGTACAAGAAGGTGCAAACTTCCATTTAACCTCTTCTTCTTTTAAGGCATGTAGAAGAGTTCTGCAGAGATTTCAGGGGAAAGAGGCACACGAAAGCCCTCTGAACAGTTTGAAACTTTCCCTCCTGTATCAGCTGATTCTGCCCCTCTACTCCGCTCTCATGAGACCGCACCTGGATTACTGTATTCTGTTGTGGAGCCCCCAACATAAGAAGGGCATGGACCCATTGGAGCGGGTCCAGAGGAGGGCCACAAAGATGTTCAGAGGGCTGGAGCACCTCTCCTACAAAGACAGGCTGAGAGAGCTGGGATTGTTCAGCCTGGAGAAGAGAAGGCTCCAGGGAGACCATATTGTGGCCTTCCAGTATCTGAAAGGGGCCTACAAGAAATCTGGAGAGGGACTTTTTACAAGGGCATGTAGTGATAGGATGAGGGGTAATGGCAGAGGGTAGATTTAGATTAGATCTCAGGAAGAAACTGCCCAGGGAAGTTGTGGAGGCCCCATCCCTGGAAGTGTTCAAGGCCAGGTTGGATGAGGCTTTGAGCAACCTGGTCTAGTGGGAGGTGTCCTTGCCCATGGCAGGGGGGTTGGAATTAGATGATCTTTAAGGTCCCTTCAAACTCAAACCATTCTGTGATTCTATGATTTTCCTAACACTTACAGGAGTTTTAAATACCTGAGTCCCTGACTTTTCCAACAAATTAGTCTGAAATGGGCCAACAGGACCAAAAATTTATTCAGCAGATATATAAAGAGCTGAAAAAGCATGCTTCACAAGAACCAGCTAAATACCTGGCAACTGAATACTTCTTGCTTATCTTATCCAGAAAACTTTTTTTAAAAAATAAGAAAAATCAATATTTTCATGTTTTTAAATGCTTTAGCTGAAAAGCATGAATGTCGAAAAAACCCTCTAATTTCTTCACTTTCCTTTTCTTCTAACCTTAAGAAATTACCAACTAACAAAGGTAAGCTCGAAGAAAAGAGCTTTACGCTGCCCATCTCATAAAACAAGAACACAAATTTTTAATGAAATGGAACAGTAGACAATTTCAAAATGTAAACAAATAAATTAAATATGTTTAAAATTTATGGACTGTCTCTTCAGTAAAAATATTTAGAGTAACTGAACCAAGATTTATTCTGGTATTTACAAACATATTCTTTTGCATTCAATTAAATTGCCAAGTAAAATAAAGAAAGAAAATTCTATTTCTCCCCAAGAATTCAGTTAAAAGTAAAATTTCTGTTGATACTAAGCAACCGAGAGCTTAAGAACTAGTATTAACTCTTATTTCAAGATTCAAGCAAATCTTTGACAAATGGTACCAGTGGATTATCTAAAACATGTAGTAATTTCCAGAGAGAAGTACTATTTGAAAATCTCTTGCTCTGTTCTTTGAAGCATCTGATTATGATCTTTGGTCAGTGACAGTAGTTTGTGATAATAAAGGATGCTGAAAAGATAATCCACAGCAGCTCTCTGTTCCTTCAAATTTCATCTCCCTCCCTGCAGTGGGTCCAGTATACATAACCTTGAAAAAATTTAAGGTATCTTTAGAGAATTCCTCGCCCTGCCAGAGCTGCTGGCCCAGCCAGTCTGGCCAAGACATTAATTGTTGTGAAATGTTTGATATGTGCACTGGGAAATTGTACAGAATATCTCCGCAGCTGTGCATGTTCTCTCTGATAACGTGCTGTCGACCTTTTGTTAACGTTTGTACTATAGAAATACAGCTATTTTCGTATCTACAGCTCAGAGGAAGGCAGGGATAAATATATCAGATGTAATGCTTATTTCCTAATATATAATCAAGATGAGCTGTTATTATAATTGTCACAGATTCTCTTTCAACACATTTCACGTTCAGTCCCAAGCGTTATAGAACAGACTCTGCAAAGGGCTGACAGGATAAAATTTCATTACTGATGTTGCATAAATCCCATGTAAACCAAGACAAGCTCAGCCCTCCTAGTGTGCCATTTTGGGGAGCAGAAAGAACAAATTCCAGGTCCTTTAACTGCTACAAAACATAAAAGTTCTTGAATCAGAAAGGGAAGAATGCATGAATTACTGCTCAGCCTATATACACTTCAACAGCACAGTTTCCTCCTCGCTGGTATGTGCAATACATGGCAATTTACTATTCTTTCTCCACTCCTTTGCTTAATTAACATGAAAAAGATGTTCCTTTCTATTATTTGAGAATATTCTTTGCTTCTATAGATGAGACTGTAATTAACGAGACTGCAAGAAAGGAGAAAAACAAGAAATACGATTTCTAAATTAATGAGATATTGCAGATATTATGGATTAGAGCTGTTCAACCTTGCCAGCTAGAACAATGGCAGGGAGACAATGTCTGCTTTCTTCTGCTTACATAAAAATCATTTTTAATTAGAAGAAACAGATTGAGTGGAGGGGAAGGCTTTTCTTTTATTCCCTCTCCAGTAACCTATGATTCTGTTTTTTTTTCCTTTTTCTGCTCAACACGACACGAAGGATGTTTGCCTAGCAATGCAGTCGGAGGTGACAGGAGAAAGCCGGCACTCAAAATTACCAGGTTTGCCTTTATACTGTATTTCATTGTAACATCAGTCACAAGCTGCCTTCCACACTGCTGTCTTAACCCCCCGCCAAAAACCACACGGCTGGTTTCACAGGTGCTCTCCCCTCTTCCCCAGCACGGGGCTGCTGGAAAGCAGACGAAAAGCCGGCGTCCCGCCAGCTGAGCCATCCTCTAATTGAGAGAGATACATGCTAGGACAGCAACGAATTGAAAACAGCTCTTCCCGACTACAACAGATGATGAAAGAAAGAGAGAAGCAGGGTGTGCCTAAAACCACCTTGAAAAATGACAGGGGATCTGCTTCTGAGGTACATACCTACTGGGAAACGACAGTGGGAATCACCTTGAGGTTCTTCTGTGGATT
Organism: Burhinus bistriatus; assembly: GCA_013397275.1. Taxonomy (NCBI): domain Eukaryota; kingdom Metazoa; phylum Chordata; class Aves; order Charadriiformes; family Burhinidae; genus Burhinus; species Burhinus bistriatus. The sequence continues at coordinate 295,670 of VYXH01009387.1, read as the reverse complement.
GAGAAACATGAAAAAAGAATAAAACAGGTCCTTCAAAGATGCAGAATGAATATGAAAAGAAACATTGCCCGTACTTTGACACCTGGTTTTAATGTCTCATTGAACAGTAATTATAAGTACCAGACTAGAAAAAATGGGCATCCTTTTTACCATGCAGAGATGGATTTTTCGTTTTGACTTTTTTCTTGTCTTCTCTATATTCTGCCCTTGTGCAGCATGTTCCCTGAGACCTATCTCTTTGCTGTGCAACTGACAACAAGTCTATTACTATGGCAGGTCAAATCCACTGCTTCCTGACTAACATATCCCAAGCGTATCCTGCTCAAGACATTTCATAAGGCTTCCAACTCTCATAGCTGGAGACAGTGAAATTCCCTGGAAAAAAAACCCAAACACACAAGCTGATTCCTCTCTCAAACGCATCATACTGGGGGGGGGGGGGGGGTGGGGGGGGAGTTGTGTTGTTTTAGTTTGGGTTTTTTTGGTTTCCTGTTTTTCTCCCTTCTTTAAATACTTAAGAAAAAAAAGATCAGGAAAAAAAACCCAAACCACCTCCTTTTTCCTTTTTATTTGGACTTCACCAGACAGCTGAAAGGGCTAATTCTGTCTATAGAAATTGCAACACACGTGCAACAAGCACCGTCTTGCAAAACGTATTTCACAGATTGTGTTGAGGACAACCCTTTTGTATTTTGTTTTAGTACTACCTGCAGCAAAATAAGTCTCCAGTATATGCCTAAGGCTCCTGCGTCCTACAGTGGGAAATAAGAAAAATTGGCCACGCCAGTTGCCTCATCCCTGGAAGTGTTCAAGGCCAGGCTGGATGGAGCATTGAGTAACCTGGTCTAGTGAAGGTGTCCCTGCCCGTGGCTGGGGGTCGGAACGAGATGGTCTTCCAACCCAAACCATTCTATGATTCTATGAAGTGAACTTGCTGTCCATTAGCACATCTGAACGCTCTCCTAGCCTTGGCTTGAGGAGCATTTTATAGTTTTGAAGCTTGGCTCTCTTGATTTCAGCTAAGCTCTCAGGAAAAGGAGGCACAGTAAAAGCACACACATCCCACGAGTTTTGATGCATTTGAGCTTTACTTTTTGGAGGAAGAAAATATTCAAATTTTGAAGTGGATCCAAGACCTCTTTACTAATAGGGGGTGTAACCAACATGAGAGGTCCAGGCCTGCAAAACCGGAAGGCCAGGATACTTCTGATGAGTATCAGAGCACAGCAATGTTTTCACAGATTAAAGGTTGGGTACAAATATTTAAGGAACCTGAGAAGGGGAATAACAGCACCAGAAAAAAAATTATGACTAGAGAAAAGCCTTCAAGGGCTCCTGTAATAGTTGTTGATTGAATTTGCAGCCTGGCAAGACCATTTTTTACTGTGGTGTCTGCTAGGTGGGTTGTTTTCCTCTGAGATCACTAAGGTATGCTTACCATGTAAAATACTTCCAATCCCACTTCAAAAGCCGATTTTTGAGAGACAAAAATCCTATCACTCAGCCTATGATTGCCTGTTTAAGTCTGTGTTACTACATTACTTGCACTCTCTTTACCATAGGAAGTTCAAAAGGGTTTGTGGGTGGGTGTGCGCACGTGGTTTAATGAATCTATTTATGAATTAAACATAGATAGCAAAGTCTAAAAGAAATTAACTTACTTGCATGTGTCTACACTTATGTTTCACAGTTCTTTTCTATAGTCCTTCGAGCTTCATGGAATATGGTAAATAGATGAACATTGAAAGATGTAATATACAGAATCCCCGGGGTTGGAAAGGACCTCTGGAGATCACCTGGTTCAACCCCTCTGCCAGAGCAGGGTCACCTACAGCAGGTTGCACAGGATGGCGTCCAGGTGGGTTTGGAATGTCTCCAGAGTCGGAGACTCCACCACCTCTCTGGGCAGCCTGTTCCAGTGCTCTGCCACCCTCAAAGGAAAGAAGTTCCCCCTCATGTTGAGATGGAACTTCCTATGGTCAAGTTTGAGCCTGTTACCTCTTGTCCTATCACTGGGCACCACTGAAAAGAACCCCTCTCTTCGGCACCGTGAATTAATCTGTCCCTACAGGCATCTAATTACAGGAGTAGTTGAACCTTTCATGGTTTTTTGCTTGCAATAAAAACTATGTCCTATCTGACTCCCAAGTGAATAAACTGCTTTACAAGCTTAAAAGAAAATGTTCTTGTTGTGGTAAGAACTGCGTATCCTGAAAAGGCTGTTGAACCCCCAACAACACTGTTACCAACTGCTACGAGAAAAGCAACGCACACATTTTGTCGTTGTTGCTGTGATGGAGCATTCTCCTTACCTGGCTGCACTCTAGAAGGACTAGAGCTATATCAATTGACAAAACAAATACTTTTTCGCAAAAGCCACTGTCCGAGTTATTTTCCGTGGTTGCAGTTGTGAAAATAAAGGCAAAACAACTCCATAAAAATGAATCCAAACTCATTATTTTGCATTTCAGTCATTAAAAAATATAGGATCACTGAGTCATTGTCTACATCATCTTTACTGTTCGCCATTCAACAATTAAAATTCAGATCTGCAAGTTTTGCAAACCCAGGGAAATAAAAAGATTTTCTCAGCCATTTTTTTGGGTTTGCTCTGGCAGGCTTTTCTGAGTTAGTGAATTATTTTTCTCCACATAATAATTCAAACGAGTATGTTTCTCAGAGGATGTTCATTTCTTTTTTTAAGCACATTTTTTCCTAGTTAAAATGGTATTTGAAAAAGTGAGAAGGAAATGAGGAAAGCAACGAGACAGATATATCAACCACGGAACAGTTTTAAAGAGCACTGACTGCATTACTTCCAACAAATACATTCTGTCCTGATTCAGGAATAATAAGAAATTAAATCTCACGTATTATGCATGAAGTTAATCCAGCTTCAACCTCCTTTTTGATCGCCCAGGTCCATCAGGAGACGAGAAGGGTGGAAAGGCGTAAGAAAGCACCTTCAGTGTTCTGCAGATGCAAATGCAGAGCAACATATAAACTAAAAAATCAGTTTTATTTCATCAGACTTTATAATATAGAGCTGTCATATGTTCACCAAGGACTGGCAACGAAACATCCATTTCTGATGCAGTACCATTTGCCCCATCAAACACAGCCCTATGATATTAAGGTTATTATACCCTGAGAACAAGACCCAGCTGGCACCACTGAATTTAGCCGAACATTAGGCCACGTGGGAATTTCTTACAGATGGCAGTCATCTCATCTGCACTGGAAAAGGGAAAAGCAATATAATTTCATTACTTGCAGCGAGCCTTCGCCTGTCACATCTGCAGAGCAATGACACCACAAGACGATTTTTTAAAGTGTTAGATTTTGCTCAAATAACTTAAAACGGCTTCCCTCTGCATGTGAATAACCTAAGAAATGGGTCAGTCTACCAGCAGCTAAAGCTCATACATTTGAGTATGTTAACTTTGTAGGAGTAATGGATGTTTTATTATGAGCAATCACAAATGTTATCAGAGCTGTAAAGCCATTATTTAGCTTAGTGTTGTTCGTTGATTAAGAAGCACTTTTAATTAAAACTACCAAAATTCTAGTCTCCTTCATTAGTGACATAATGGAATTAAGATGAAAAGGGGACAGTTTGGGGATTATTTTGTGAGTATTAATTAATTCTATTAATTAACATTACTTAACAAATTCTGTCTTGGAAATGATAGTTAATAGAGAATTATAGCTAAAGTGGGAATCTCATATTTGTTTGGTTTTAAATTTAGGAACCTAAATTAGAAACCTGATTAACAGGAGGTAAATTCTACCTGCCTAACTCACATTGAATTTTTGAGTTAGTTTGCATTCGGATTTTGAATTCTGCCGCTCATATTAGTAAGACATAAAAAACCACCCACCCAGGAAATCCTGTTCTGTCTTCAATGACCCATGATGAAGAAAAATAGAGAAATGAGGAAGGGTTCCAAGTACGTACAGATCTCCAAAATCAAAGACCTCTCTTGCTCAAGGATATAAACACCTAAGACATTTAAATGTTGTTGTTGTTTTTTTTTTTAAATCTGTAAACCCATACGTATTAATCTGCAACTGTAACCCCCCCATTTTTTAATGTTACACATTAATACACATTGTATTGTTTTAAAATAGTTTGAAATTGCATTTATATGATCCAGTTTTACTCAGTTTTACCCACATGTAACATAGGAGTAAATCTACCATGAATATTTGTGAGACGAGATACTTCTTTTTGAAATGTGGTATATAAATATATACACGAGGCAGAGGAATTTCCCTTCTCTTTTGTAAAGGTTTTTGAAAGTGGCAGCTTTCTCGAGGGCTGCTCTCCAAAGCGAGAGAGGAGCCTGCACTTCCAAATTATCTGAATTCTCCTGAAGTTTCTGCTGAAATCAGAGAATTGGGAAATTTTTTCTTTGGGAAAAAAAGTATCACAGCACCAAATCCAAGACAACTGTCACTATGAACGTTATTTGCTTTAAAGGTACTACTTGCTCTGAAAAGTAAGTTTTCTTCATTTTCATTACCACTCTGAAAAACTATAAGACTGTAAGCTGCTACCAACTAATCCTGGGCATGACTAGAAACATCCAAAAATTTGCAAACTATTTTTCAGTTTGAAAAACTACCACTCTACCCAGTAGCTATCTTAATTAGTAACCATTAGAAGAATCTTAATTCATTTTTCTGTATATAAAATCAAAATCTCAGTGGTGAATTTCAAAGGACTGGAAACATTTTTCTGCTTTTCTTCACCAGGGTTCTGCAATAGCTACAAAAGTGATCCGACATTTAAAATTATTTTTCATAGTGAAAATAGTACTATTTCAGAAGATGCTTGGAAATCAATTCCTGGTTTCTGTTCTATCCTGTTCATTCTGAACAAGTGCAAGAAAGATAAGTGTTTACTCATGCAAATGGAAGAAATTATCACCAAATAACTTGACATATCAAATGTTGGGCTTTACTTGTCCTCACTTATAATTGGCAGCTTTAAAATAGTTCTGAACCAGTCTTAGCATTAGTTTTGCCAAATAATAAGGAATAAATAACCCATATATATGTTTTTTGCTCTTTTATTTAACAGCTGTATTTTAACTTATTTTTTTTATATCTCTATAATATTGTCGTGGTTTAGATGTATACAGATACAAATCCATAAAGAAAGGAATTTTTGACACTACACGCTATATAAGAATATGTTATACATACTCTAACAGAATATACTGTCTATAATATAATATAAATTATGGATGTTATATAAATACTATGTATTATAGTAAATATGTTACCATATACTCATATATAATATAAATTATTGCTGGACATATACATACCATATGTATATGTTCATGCTAATTCTATCTAATGCATGTACTTCCCTTCAGGTCATCACAGAATGTTGTCCCCAGAAGCTTCATTGAAATTATATAGTTAAGTAATAATCTGGCCCAGGGATCCTAAAACAATCTTGAATTTTAAAACCTACTTTATGTGGGTCCTATTTGAATCAGTAATCAACTCTTTCGTTGACATTAATAGGTCTAGATTTTGTCTGGCGTTTTTTTGCTTTGTTTAATTTTGGTTTATTTTTTATTTTTTTTTTCTTTTAGATGATATCTTCCACTGCATTTCTCAAAAATTCACTAGCTTGAACATCAACTGAGGCTGTGATGAATTATGAATCCATAAAACCAAGAGTAAGTCAATAATACTTTTTAAACAGCACATTTTCCCATATCACAGGACAGATGTAAGTAAGTTCTCTTTGTTTAATAGGCACTAAAGAAAGTGTGTTAAACACTTTTTGTTAACTTTGCCAAGGCTTACAATTCTGAAACATGCAGTTACGTGTGGTGCAATTTTAAAGGCTTTCATAGAGAAGAACAGCATGGAAACTACTGCTTACCACATCCAATTCTCTTTAACGTTGTCTTTAATTACAAAGCAAGTGCTATAGCCGTATTTGCTCAGAAATGTGCCTGCCACGGCGCCCGAGATAATGCTGGGGTTCAACACGAATGGTTTGACACAATATCTCAGCCAGGATGTCAGCTGCTCATCCAGCACCGTCTGTGCCAAAGCAGTTGTCCAAGTTCAGTGACCTGAGGAATACGAATAAACGTACCTGCAGAAAACATCTTTTGTCAATGGGACGTGACCACTGTATTGTGTTAGCCCCTACTGTAGCAGGATTTAATAGCGACATAATCCTTGAAACCGACACTTCAGCTGACAGGCTGACAGTAGAAAAGACAGAAAGACAGGAAGAAGAAAGTGAGAGGATATTGTTCGACGCATAAAATGAAATCCTTCTGAATGTCACACCACTTTATACTACAGGTCAATATGGTGGATGAGAAGCTCAACATGAGATGGCAACGTGCGCTCACAACCCAGGATGCCAACCATATCCTGGACTGCATCAAAAGCAGCGTGGCCAGCAGATTGAGGGAGGGGATTCTGCCCCTCTACTCTGCTCTGGTGAGACCCCACCTGGAATACTGTGTCCAGCTCTGGAGCCCCCAACATAAGAAGGACATGGACCTGTTGGAGTGGGTCCAGAGGAGGGCCACAAAGACAATCAGAGGGCTGGAGCACCTCTGGTATGAAGACAGGCTGAGAGAGTTGCGATTGTTCAGCCAGGAGATGGGAAGGTTCCGCGGAGACCTTATAGCAGCCTTCCAGCACCTAAAGGGGACCTACAAAAAATCTAGAGAAGGACTTTATACAAGGGCACGTAGCAATAGGATGAAGGGTAATGGTTTCAAACTGGAAGACGGTAGATTTAGATTAGATCTCAGGAAGAAATTTTTCACTCTGTGGGTGGTGAGGCACTAGAACAGGTTGCCCAGGGAAGTTGCAGAGGCCCCATCCCTGAAAGTGTTCAAGGCCAGGTTGGATGAGGCTTTGAGCAACCTGGTCTAGTGGGAGGTGTCCTTGCCCATGGCAGGAGGGGTTGGCACTAGATGATCTTTAAGATCCCTTCCAACGTAAACCATTCTGTGATTCTATGAGTATTGGACAAAGACAGGCACCTAACCAAGCATTTCTTGATATTCCAAAATATTGTTTGCTTGTCATCACGTTAATCAAAAGTAATCCTATTAAGTCACAGCTACAATATGACACAGATACATGACAAATATCCAGATTTCCATTTGTTTGCTAACTATTATAGAGTTTTAGTTAAATACCCTCCAATTGAGCAGTGTATGGAGCAAGGCAGTATGTTTGCAGTGTGCATGCATATACACCTATGTGCGATGTTATACCTAGAACATTGATCATCTGTTTTCAGGTGCACCAGTGAACTGGCAGGACTGTCTGAATAAAACAGCAGACCTGGTATTAAGTTAATCTCCAGTCCTTTGGAAAGGAAGAATTGCCTGTTTCAGGAGCACTTAACACTTCCAATTATAAGGCCCTGTTTCTAGAAGCTCCTAGCTTTCATTATTTGAATTATTATTTCCATTTTGGACTTCCACCCCAGGTACAACCTTTCCTTTAATTTCAGCCAAAGCAATTTAACTCATGTAAGCTCAGGAAAAGCAGATTATTTATTATTATTTTTTCCATACTCAAAAATAATTAAAAAATCCTAATGACCTTTCAGTTCTCTATCTTAGTAAGGACTGGAAACATGTCAAGCATATACATTTTGTCACAAGTATGTTGTTGGGGGTTTTTTCGCCGTATCTGCAAGACTGGAAAATTTACACTTTGAAATCTGTGGCTGGTGGGATCAAAGTCCAGGAGAGTGGATTTTGTCTGTGTCCACCACTTGTGATGCTACCATAGATTATGCAGAGTTAAAACAATTTACTGAAATCAAAGCTGCCCTCATTTTCCAAGAGGAAAAGGGAGCTTGATGAAGCTTCAGTAGTGCCAGTTGGGGGAACACAAGAGAAGAGAGAGCGAGCAAGCGTGCTTTCAGCTGGTCTGCAGGGCAGGCAAGGAAAAGCCTGCCGCAACGCACAGGGAGCAGCCAACAGCACGGCTCCTGGATGACAGAAGACTTTTCTGGGTGAGTTGCAGAGGATGGCTGTCCACATTTGCACATTGCCCAGGTATCAATGGAAAAGGAATGGGCTGAGCACAAGTGCAAAGGAGAAGACACAGAAGCAGCAAACAGACTTGTTTTCAAACTCTTTCTCATTGTATCTTATTCAGGGGATATGATTCTCTGTATTTAAAAAGCTTTTTGTTGACCATTTGGAACCAAACCTAGCTTTTTAGCTGTACTATTAAGTAGCAAAACCTAGATTTTTGGCTGTACTATTAAGGAAAGCGTGCAGGCAGATACATCTTAAGCTCCCATCTGAGTGGGGCTGATGTAAATGCATGCGTTTAGGAGATTCTAGCACCCACGGTTTATGTAGGTACCCAACTACAGACTGAACTGCTGGTTTTGCTCATTTTGGTCTATGGTTTCTTCTGAACGTCTGTGAAGTGTCCCGTATCTGCACATAATCAGCAGGCTTTCCCCCCACCTCACCCGACCACTACATCCATTTCTGACAATGATTTAAAATGAAGAGTCATTTTTGTTTACTTTCATTTAGTTCAACATAGCTTGGTCACTAGGTACCAATACATAATTCTAATTTCTTGCAATTAGCGTTAATTACAGTAACTGAATCTGTAAAATTGAAGTATTAATCATGATAAAGTACAAAGAGATCACTACATCAGTGCTGTAGCACAAGGTTGCACGTGCTTTGGAAAAATAAAACTCTCCTTTCTTACTTTTCTGAATCAGTGTATGAAGAATTTTGGGACACTTGTTTCACTGTGTAAATCAAGGTGAAAGCATTAAAGTAAATCTCTAATGCTACTGAACTTGAAAATAACTTAAAGACATTTAAGGAAAAGTATTTTCATAGAATCATCGCATGGTTAGAGTTGGAAGGGATCTTAAAGATCATCTAGTGCCAACCCCTCGCCATGGGCAGGGACACCTCCCACTAGACCAGGTTGCTCAAAGCCCCATCCAACCTAGTCTTGAACATTTCAAGGGATGGGGCATCCACAAGTTCTCTGGGCAACTTGTTCCAGTACCTCACCACCCTCATAGTGAAAATATCTAATCTAAATCTCCCCTCTTCCAGTTTGAAGCCATTACCCCTCGGTCCTATCACTGCACGCCCTTGTAAAAAGTCCCTCTCCAGATTTTTTGTAGGTCCCCTTTAGGTGCTGGAAGGCTGCTATAAGGTCTCCGCGGAACCTTCCCATCTCCTGGCTGAACAATCGCAACTGTCTCAGCCTGTCTTCATACCAGAGGTGCTCCAGCCCTCTGATTGTCTTTGTGGCCCTCCTCTGGACCCACTCCAACAGGTCCATGTCCTTCTTATGTTGGGGACCCCAGAGCTGGACACAGTATTTTCAGTTAGAGAACACAGTTAATGACTGTCAGGAAGGTTTTTTTGGTCTCATAATTCACATACATAATTTACTTTGGGCATGAGTTGTTCCATGTCTTGAATTAAGGCAAAAAATTATGAAGTTAAAATATTACAGTAAAATTAAGTTAGTGTTTTATAGATCATTAATTTATATAGTCTTGACTCACAGCACCATGAAGAATATTTTGGAAGAATAAGTGAGTGGTCTCTGGGCAAGGCTAATATTTAAGGTTTGTTTGAGTATTTTTTAACTATTAATTTAAATAAATCAATAATTCTTACATAACAGTACATTTTTAAATATATTTAATCACGTGTGCCAAATACAGTTGACGGCTTAGTCAACTTTAAAAAACCCCAAAATCTAAAAGTGAAATAAAATGGCAACTACCCAGCAGGATTGCAAATGCAGACTTGTCTCTCTATTTTCATCATTAAATGGTTTTCTTTTGTGTTTTTAAGTGGAGCTAAAATGGGAATTTTTCTTATAGACACCTTGTCAACGTATATAGAAAAAAGAAATGCTCAAAATACATAAAATGGAATACAGGCAAATAAAATAGATATTTCTAGCTATTATTAACTATTTTGAGATTTTTCCAGAAATCCACCCATTTCTGGAACTTCCCTTTAAGAAATCAAATTTGAATTTTTTTTTCAACAAGCAAAGAAAATGTGCTAATATTTCATATGTTTCTATAAAATTTTTTAATCAGAGGATCTGGCTGAAAAAAAGAAAACTATCTTATCCCACAATGATATATTCACATTATAGAAAGTAGTACATTATATCATTTGTACTGAAGTAGTTACAGAAGTGAGACAGCTTTCCCAAAGCCACAAGGTCAGGTGGAGACACAGAACTCAATGTATCTTAACTTTAATATTGTAGGACTCAGTGACAGCATCCTCTGTTCATATTCAAAGAAACTCTTGTTCAGATAGAAAAGTCAGTCCTCCTGACCGCTTTGTAACAGATGCTTCTGAACTGGACTGCCATTGTAATTTTTGGCTTTTCATGGCCCACTATTACTGAAAAAAATTACAAACTTCACAAGTTACTGTATAATTGAATGCAAAACTCTGTACATAAAAATCCATATGAAAAGTCAACAATGGACTGGATTTCACTATCTTAATTCTCAAGGAGGGAAGCACCAAGACATCCTGATGATTAAAACAGAAATCAAAGCTAATGAAACACATATGTTCACTTTAGCAAAATGTTCTGTCATGTTCTGCTGCAGAAAATGACCCATTTTAAACACAAATAGGCTTAAACATTTCTACAGCTTTTCAATAAGAAAATTAAAGGAATTTAGTGTTCTACTTTTATATATAGGGCATTATGTTGATCTTTGTAATTCTGCTAAAGTGAACACCTCAGTTACAAATTTTATAACACAAAGTAAAATCTGACCATGGATGAAATTTCACTCGAGACTTTTTAATTTACATACACTCATATATGTATATGCATATTTACAGGTAAATGTATGTATATACACATATATAATATACATTTATGATTACAAATACATATGCGCATAGGTACAGATGGATAGAAAGAGAGATTAATTCAGAGAAGTCTATTAGGCAAAAGGAAAACCGAAATGGAAGTTGAAAGTTTGAAACAATCTCAAATCCATCTCATTCTCTTACAAAAGAGAATATGCTTGGCCTGCTCCTAAACCAGAAATTAAATTCCTTTTAACTGCTAAACTTTGGAATACCTAATAGAAAAGCTTTTTGTGGCCTTCCGTGTAAGGATACGGTCCGTGGCCTGGTTGCCAGGCAACTACACAGAATTACAAAACATTTTCTTACGATGTGCTGCTGGGTGGTATGATGAGTCCGCACGGGGAAACGGACCCAGTGACACGGTTCTTTCTGAATCGGAGCATAAAAGAGTTTTAGAGTATTCTAGAGAGACCAAGTAAGTGTGACTTCAATTGTATAAACTGAAGTTCCTTTATGACCATGTTCTCTATAATGTTGGGTAACTACAAATCGGAGGAAATAGCACGGTCTGTTTAGTTTCAGCCCAGCGCTGGGATGTGAAACTGCTCACCCTTACAGCTGGAATGAAAGAATGGTTATCAATCCATTGAGTGAAAATAGACACACGTTTGCTAGCAACAAGCAATGTTAATCCTTGAAAACATTATTGTAAGGGGTTTTTTTCTTTCTTTTTTAAATCCTTGACTTTTACCACACAAGCTCTTATACATTCCAATGTCCTCTCTAAAATACTTTTTTTTTTTCTTTTTTTTCCCACGTATAAATTGAAGCAGTTTCCTCTCAAACTGAAAAGATCTTAGTATTTTTTTGAACTGTAGTTCTCTAAGATACAACCATCCAGGAGGGATTTCACTTTAGATGTGTACCAACCTCCTGATACAAGACTAGAATCTTTGGAATAGCAGTATTTGTTAAGCCATACCTACAAAATATATCAGATATAGCTACACCATATACAGATAAAAAATTAATTTATCCATCATTATTTTTCTTAATTCTGTATCGTTATGTGGAGTATTCTAAAAATAGTAGCTATGAAGATAAGCAGAGATTCCCCCAGTCATCATCTTCAAGAAGTGAAACTCTTAATCACACTGAACACCAGTAGCAATCAATGTCCCATCATAAGGTAGTCAAGTAATCCTCAGACCAGACATAATTGATTTCTACACCTTTAACCAAACCAGGAGGATTAATTCTCTCCACTAACATGGTTATATTCAGTTCTGTCTCACTTGATCTTCACCATCGCTTAGGAAAAGGGACGTACAAAAGCGAAAGCATACATGCATGCAAACATACCCCAGATCATGATCCCATGGCTAAAGGACAGCTTCTAGCAATAAATCTCTTGGAAACAAAACAAAAAATAACCTCACAACACCCCATCCACCCCGATACTTTGTCTTGGTTTTCTGATGGTAAACAGATTTATTCCATTAATTATCTGGTGGTGAAATACCAGTTAAATGATGCACATGCTCACAAAGCAGAGGGCTGCTCAACCGTTCACTGGTTTCACGTATGTTAAAATAAAAACAAAAATAATAAAAAACCAAGCTAGATTATTGCTGATTTATGAGGTACAGTTTTTTCATGTTGTGGACACCGACCCCAAGCCCTCTTTAGACACAGCAGCAATAAGCAGTTATAACAGCAGATGTGTTGTCAACACTGCTGAATTCTTCAGAAAGGTGAAATGAATACCAGGTGGGGGAGCTTACCTCATTCCTCTGGGACACGTAGGTGAAGACCCATGTCCTTTATAGACAGATGACCGAAACAGTTGCAGTGACCTTTTCAGCCCATACCTCGGATGCTTCTGTTAAGGTGTGCCATATGCAAAGAAATGTTGGTTTTGACACGACTAGAAATTAGCACCAGCTGTAGATATGATAGGATCACAAGTCCTGTGCTCACTGGAAATCATGAAATACAGCAGACTCTCTTCAGCCAGGTTTGCTGTGGCTAGAACGGAAATGCAGGAAATGCCTGCTATGTGGCCCACATTTGCCTGAAACAAATTCATATCGTATTTGATAGGTATGCTTCGATGATGTTTGATTTTAGGATCAGACGTGAAAAGCCACAACTCTTTTCTGATTTTTTTTGTGGCCAGGATTTCACTTCTGTTGACACTTAACACGGACAATCTTTTCTTTGATAGTAGTGCGACTTTGTTGAGCAGTACTTTGCCATTATTTGACCAGCTCTTTCTTTTTAAAATTGTCGCAATTTCTCCAGGCGGAGAAACCTACCATTCTGCAATATTTACCTTTGAGTAGAGGAGCATATACAAGATGTCAGGGTGAAATATTATTCACCCCAGCAAGGAACAGACAGCTATTGGATGAGACTGGTGAAGGACAGGTAAAATCTTAAAAGCTAAAACTGAAGCACACAGTACCACAAAATGAAATACAAGATTTGTCTATTTGCTTTCTAAAGTGATTCAGAAGCAAGAAAAAGCGAGCTAATATAAGTGAACTACTTTCAATCTCGTTAAAGTTGCAATGTGCTGCATTGCATCAGGCAGTTAACTGTTCCTAAGGCACTAGTTCTTGAAAGACTTGCATCTCAACAAGATGAGGCATACAAATTCCTAAATTAGACCAATAATGACATACACACAAGGAAGCAAAAGCATTCTCTCTTCCTTCTCCTCCCTTCCTTCCTCATCACAGAGTATGTGACCCATGAGAAACTGGAAGAACCCTTGGAGTCACAGAGCTTACCCCAACCAAAATGTTCCTCTGCTGTAGTGACCAAGGGCCACCTGTAGTGGACAAAGTGGGGGGTTTCCATTTAAATTATATTTATCCTGTTGAGGTCAGCACAAATATAAGGGATGGAACTGACTTCTCACAATTGGTACCCAAGCTATAAAATTTTAACTCAGTTCCACCTGCAAAAATTTTTGCATGATTCTAAAAGCCATGATTCTCTCTATCTCAATCCCTTTAACTCCGCATTTCTGTCAATGTTTCAGTGCTCAAAAACGGACTATTTGTGATAGCAGTTAGAAAACAAACAAACACACACCTTTTATTGTTTAAGTAAACAGATTTGGAATGGTATTACTGAAAGGTAAGTATACATGGACCCCCACTGTTCCGTTTTTACAACAGTTGCTTTTATGAGTTGTGTTGTACTTCAACTATGTTTACACAGATATTTTTTCCCCCAGAATAACTGCCCCTTAATTCTTAACTTCATTTAAAACCTAATCTGCCATAAAGGTACAGGAAATAGAACAGACTGAGAAAATACTTGAAAATGGCTGTTGTTACAAAGAAAATAATTTATAGTATGCAGTTACTGATCAGGTAGAACAATAGTTCAAAAACCGGACTGTATTACAAAGCATTTCTTCAAACATCCATTTTGGATTATTGCTGAAAGGTACTAATTGGTCTATTCTAGACTAATTTACAATCATTCATAAAACAGTGAAAAATGCATGCTTTAGAAACCTGGTACATTTCATGCCTCTGGACTAAAAAGAACATGAAGACGGAAGCAAGTGATGGGCATTTTTAGTGTAGATTAGTAGTGCTTAGAGTTTTTTTTCTTTTGTACTAACGGAATCTTCAATTTTTTTCTCTTTTCTTTCAGGCGATTTTTTATCTTCAGGTTTAGTCCACGGAGGGTTGTGCAACTTCTGTCGAAGGTGAAAATAGCATCAGTGTAAGCACTGCATACACGATACACACTTATCATAAGCACTTAGAAAAGTACGTTAAACATCCACAGCAATAGCTCACACAGAGCTGTATTTCTGTAAAACCGATGTACCAGTCTTAAACTACAACAACAAAGTATAATATTCATCAACTGTGTCTCAAGAAGGATTCTGATCTCTACTAAAAAAACACCCCATATTTAACAATCTTTGACAGTACAAAACCATACATGTCTGATGTCGCTTTATAATTATGGTGATTTTTATCTTTTTCTCTCGGTCCATCAAATAGCAATAAACCTCTTGGAAACAAAACAAAAAATAATGAAGAGCTCAGGTGTACAACTTGCTGAAGACTTTTCCATTGGTAACACGGCTGCATACAGCTTCACGTAATTGCAGATATAGAATTATTTCGGAAATCTCTCCCTTCTCCTGTTCCCAGGGCTCTGGACATCATATTATTAAATTAAGTCATTTGACTACTAGGAGAGGCCAGTTCTTCAAGTATTAACTGGTTTTGCAAATTGTTACCAACCAAAAACCATTTTGAACAGATGAGTTGCAACCAGGTACAGTCAAAGTCTGAACTGAGTAAGTAATTCTGTTTCAAAAACATTAGCATAGAATGCATAAACATATTTCAAGTAATTGCATACTTTACAAGACCTTTTAATAAAAGCCTGACAATTACTCAGAAACAGAATACCTGAAAGCTTGTCTCTGTTTCTGCTGTCTTCAAACGAGATGTTGAATTACTGCGATTCCCCAAACATGTCTTGCCAACCTGTCAATACAAATGTCAGAGATAACTACTTTGTATTTTTTCCTAAAATATTCATGATTTTCAAAAAAAAAGAAAAATCACAGTGGGTTTTTTTTAGCCTAGTTGATGAAATGGAACAAAATAAAGTTTTCATAGCTAAACTAATCCCATAATCCCAGCATCCCTATACCAGTCTAGTGTGGCTGCCAGTTTAACAACTTAACACTTATCTAGCGCTTTTTTTCCTCGTGTTTTAATCTCATCACAAATAGTGAAGTTTATTCCTACAGTGGTCCCATGGAACAGGTAAGTAATTATAATCGTCTGTTACGGGTGAGGAAATAGTAACAAACAGCTGAAAACGATCATTATAGTTAGGACTTCTCTATTACTATTCTCTTGTCTAAACTGCTAGATCTCTTAGGTATAATAATCCCTGAGTGGGGATATGTGTAATAATTCCCTGAACTGGGAAGTCAGATGACTCTCAAGGTACAGAAAAACTTGTATGGAATCTTCATCGCTGTCATTTTATTCCAGCAATAACATCATTTTCTTTGCCAATATGCTTTTTAATATCGAGGAAAACAGAGTTGAACAGCATAAATAAAATTAATTACACAGTAGATTTTTGAACCAAAGAGATCTCGTGTTATGAGTCTTAAGTAGAGATTTACCCAGCACTGAAATTTCTGCTGTAATTAAATTAAAGTCCCTTCAGGAGTGGGATTAATGATGTCATAGGTGAAGAAATTAAAACGTGAAATACAGTAAAATATTGATAATCTTTGGTCATTAGTTTAAAATATGTTCACATTGGAATATCTGTACTTGTTTTGCTATTGAAAGTGACACATTTAAATTGAATGAAAATAAATGAGGGTATTTTTTTTGTTTTAAGTCACCCAACGTAACAGTAATTTTATTTATTTTAAATTTTAACATAACTCTTCCTCTGAAACGTTTCCAGTTTAGCATAAGCCCTTGAAGATTTCTGAAGCTAAGTCAAGCCTAGATAGAACATTTTTTACACATCAGACATTATCCAACATACTAATGAAAAAAGGTGAAAAGATCATTAGTATATGGACATGAGCTTTGCTCACAGGAATACGAATGTAAACGTTCCTTCAAGAAGAAACTCCCAATAATACCCACTACAAGGTTTGCTGGCATTTCTGCAACTTTTTTTTTTTTTTTAATATTGTCTTTGAAAACATTAGTTTAGGATAGAATAAGTTATTTGTGTTTAGGACAGCAAAGGAATCATGAACAAAAAGAGAAAAAAAATATCTCTAAATGCTATGTTGTGCGGCCTTTTTTTCACAGACTTTCTTAAGAAAATGGAAATTAAATGTGAATTCATCCTACAGCAGCTTAAACTGCGACATGATAAAAATTACCTCGCTCAGCAGAGAATGCTGAAAATAAATACCCTAACATGTAAATTAAATATCAAGGAATTGTATAAATATCCTTTCACTATAAATGACATTAGATGGAAGTTAATTAAAAAGTAAGAGATTGACAAGGGGAAAGAAAATTCATTAAGTTTTTGCACTTGAGAAATTCTGACAGTCCCTTGCCTGTGACAAAGTTGATCTACGAACAGGTGTGAATACAAAAATGAAACATGTTATTAAGAAAACTACTTGGAGAGGAGACAGCTGCCTCCCTCTTGAAAGCTTCTAGAGAGACACTGGTACTACCAAGGATTTTATAGTACTTCAGGGGGGTTTTAGTCATGTTTAAGCTACTGAAGTGAGCCTCTGAGCTGGCACAATTGAAGCCATTGGTGGTGGGGACTCTTTTTCAAATTTTTCTCGCTATACACAATAGCTAATAAAAGTTGGATTAATATCACATAATAGGGAATAATCAGTGTAGTATTGATTAAAAAAAGCCCCTATTGATAAAGCACCTAATCCTCCTCTTATGAAAAAAATGAAATAACAGATGGTTTATGTTCTAGATAAAGACTAAAGAGTGAGATGACAAAGAGTAGAAATTTTTAATCAATTTTTAATACTTCAAAGCTTAAAAGTGTGGTATTGGTAAAACTTGTATTTAAAATATTTACTAGTCAGCTAGATTAAAAAAAAAAACATTTTCAGCTTAATCATATTTAGACAAAATTGAGGGCTTCAGAGACTTCTAGGTGAGCAGCTTGAGGACAAAAGACGTTACAGGTCAAAAAAGGAACAGCATTTCAGGTTGTGTAATGAAGAAGACAGAATAACACTAAGGAAATATGACATCATTTACAAATCCATAATTTAACTGTATATACTGAGAAATTTCAGGTAACCTATTTCACCAAGACAATACATAGGAGATAGCAATCCAAAAATATTAATGGAAATTAATAAAAATATAGGTCAACCATTTAAGAAATATGCAAAAGAAGGGCGAGGGGGGGGGGTTGCCTTAGAGAAAATAAAAGCTAATGATAAAAACAATGCTTTGTAAGTCACTAATCTCTCATACTCTTTTCATAGACCAGATAACAAAGGCCATCTTGGTAGGAAAACAGAAGTGAAGATTTGTGTATGTAGTATTTCATGGTTTTTCACTCACAGTTGTTTTCCTTCTTAGTAACACACCGTATGGATCGCCGCTGCAGAAAGACGGTAGACCAGGACGTTTTTCTAAACAAAGCAACTCCTATGTTTTTATGTCGTTGAAGCATAAAGCGTTCATTATTGATTCCTTATCACAGTGAAACCTTGTATATCATTAACGAATAAATTACAGCTCGAAAAACGGCGATGATTTTCAATATGCCATCAGCCAACAGCCGTTCAATAGCCAGAACTGTAAGCAGTCGCCGCGGATGAGCTGTGTCCGTCCACCGGCTCTTGGCTTTAAGTCAGTTCAGTTCCTAAAGCTGCGACAGATGGGTTCAACAGCATCTTCTGCTCTAACCGTAAACTGGGTTTAACACAACCTAAACTGAATCCCATACATATACACGTGTGTGTATATCTATGTGCTTGTATATACATACACACACACAGGTTTGTATACACGGATGCACGTATATCTATATATAAGCACATAAATACACACCTCCTTTCCCTCAGCTAAAGACCACCTCAGACAAATGGGGAAATATAAACCCAATGCACTACAAAACCTTTCACAGCCATGAGTCCCGTACAGGCGAAAAAAGCCAAAAATTAAACTTTTTTTTTTTTTCTTGCTAGTTCCCTCTATGCCAAGTGGTGGAAAGATCGTTTTGTTTGCTCTTCTGTGTGAGTCTCTCTTTCTGTCAGTCACTCCTCTGAGAGGAACACTAATTGCAAAGATACAGAATGATAGCTTGATACGGTGGAAACTAGCAAAAAGCAAAAATAATTGCTTTTGGAAAATAAAGGGGTTGAAATGTCAGTGTGTTTTTTCTGTTTTCATGAAGATGAGATTTTAGAACTGCTGGCTGGAAGAGCTACTGGGATTTTGCCAAGCTTTGAATTGAGATTTCAGCATATCAGGGACACGAGGGCCGACTCGTAGCTGTGGGTTTCTGCCACAAGAGTGGGCATTCCTGCCGCCCCGTTTGGAGACATGAGGGTGAGGAAGGGGAGAGGAATGGGAAGATGCCAACTGTGAAAGCCTTTCTGCAGGACGCTCAGGTTTCCAGCTCACGCACAAACCCTTTAACACCAGGGAATACCCTTAACACCTCGTAACTCGTTCCCTTCACAGCTCGCACCACCAGGGAGGAGGAAGCCCGGTACAACGCGATACCCTCCTCAACGTTCGCTTGTACATAGACACCTGGGTGAAAAGCAGCTTTCCCCATTTCTCTCAGAGAGGATCAACTGCTTTTTGTCCAAAGAATGAACATTTTTTGGAAAGCTTATTACTAGAAAAGCTAATAAAATTCTAAGACTACAACAAAAGACTAAAAACATCCAAGTAGAAACAACATCCAGAAGGTTAAAAAAAAAAAAGGCAACAAGTCCCAGAAAAGAAGGTCTCAAGTCAGTCTTGTTAGTTTAATGCACGTCCATTGACTCCTCTTGTACCGTCATAACAAAGCAGGTTGCAATTTAAAATCTTATGAGCATCAAGGATGCTCTGGTTTTCATGCCAATGGTAGCATGACATTTCACAATACAGACTGTTTCCTGAGCTGTCGTGCAGAAAGCTGCGTGGAGAGGAGTGGGAACATCCCACAGAGGATGAAAAAGTTTTGTCTGTACATAATCTCTATTGGTATTTCATAATATGAAATCCTTTTTTCCTGTCCCCCTTCTTAGTGCTTCCGGAGTTCAGCCAGGCTCTTAAGCTACTTAACAAAAATTAAAAAAAAAAAATAAAAATTTCTAATACCCAAGGGAAAATCAAGGCACCGTATCTAGATGATTGCCCTCTGTCCCTTAGCTAATGTCTTTCCAGGAATCCAGGAGTGTAGCAATAATACAACATAATAACCTTCGTTGTTTTCTTGTTTGTGCCTGAAGTGACAGCTGGATAAAAAATACAAACCAAAAGGCAAAGGACAAATAGCAGAGGTGGACAACACTAAATACCTGGGAAGCTGTAACGTAAGAAGAAGATAATATAACATGTATGCTTTGATCTAGCTGAAGAACACTGGGTGACCAAAACCTTGCAACATTTTAAAAAGTGCACATTATTGTTAGCATGGTGAAAAGATGTCTTTTAATGCAAGATTGTGCAGCGTACAGGTTTTCATTTATGAAACCGACAGCAAGAAAGCTAACAATATTCTCATATTCTAACTTCATTACCTAAGTCTATTCCCTGCCATTGTCATTTAGGACAAAACGGGCAGTTTATCCTTAACTACTTTCTGTCCTTTCCTCTGCCTTCCTTTAAGGAGCCTGAGGGTGGCAGTTTCAAAGGGAATGGGGATGGCAGACTAACTCGCGGTCCCATTCAGAAGCACAATCCCCATGTTCCCTGTATCAATACCCTGCTGCAATTCCAAACATTTCACAAAAACCCAATGTGGCGTACAGGCTTTTAAAACACAATGCAAACTAAATGCATTTTTACACTAAATTCTCAGTCCTCTGAGTTCTCGTTATGCTTTAAACTGAAGTTTTGGAGATTCAGTTAGTATTTGCTCTGTTCATCGGCCACAAACAACGCTTACATCACCAGGTTGGAAGGCACTTTTAGACCATTTCATTGCCTTCCACACCCAGCTAAGCTGAACATTTATTAAATCTTTAAATGTAACTGTCACATTTATAGGTTCATCAGAGATGAAGAGGGATTCTGCTATTGATATTTTCTTCAGTTCCTAAAGCCTTCTCAATCAAGAACATTTCATCCTAACTTTATTAGCATGTGCCCACACAAGCAACCCCCTTTTTCTAGATTCAGGAAGCAAACCTCCAATACTTATAATCACAGCCAGTATTTATCCAAGGACATGGTTATTAAGAAAATGATGACTAGTCCTTGAAGCAGTTTTATGACTCAGCACAATGAAACAGGACAGAAAGATGAATTTCTCTGAAACTTAGTCCTGCCTTCTCTTTTTTTACCCCTTTCCTAATATTTCCTTATTTTAATAAAAATTATAATAATTTAATGTGTTGTATCTAACCATTAACAACAGATCCTGGAATTTCACCCATAAATAAATTAATTTTACATAACAATCTCTATATTTTATGTGTGGAAGCATCCTTTACCTTGAAATTAAGTTGCTCCCACTGATATTTCCAGTATGTCTGCCATGCATTTTGTAACTATGGGCATATTTGTAAGATAAACACAACATTCATTAAATTACACACACTGTATTTTTATCATAAAACATCAAGAAGGATCTAATGTTTGAAGACTCCAATTTAGAAGTTCTAGCACACAGTCGTCAGAATTCTAAGTAGTGAAATCTAAACCTTTCCCAATGAAAAGGCTTCAGGAAAAAGAAATTCTGCAAACTTTTACTCAAGCGTGTTTGATATTTCTTGGCCATGCCATTCCACTGTTACTAACTCTTTTCAAATTGCATAGTTTCTTCTTAACGTCTCCTTAATATTTAGCTTGGCCAACATTTATAATTTTTATGACTAAACACAAGAGAAGTCTTATGATTTTCTTCAACATGGTAGAGACCATTAGACCAAATCTAGTGATGTTGAATGCTTGTTACTTGCTCAACATAAACTTTAAGAAACACATTAATGACCTATTTGCGTTTGTAAAATTTTCATACAAGTGCATTTTGCCTTAAGCAATACATTTTTTACATATAAGAGGAAAAAAAAATATCTAGAACACTAAGTGGGCATTTTAACAAGACAGGAAAGTTGAGGTGGGTATTTAAAAGACGGGTAGATGTGGTGCTGAGGGACATGGTTTAGTGGTCGTTTTGGCAGTGTTAGGTTGACGGTTGGACTCGATGATCTTAAAGGTCCCTTCCAACCTAGACGATTCTACGATTCTATGTGTCCTGAAATACTGTGTTGCCTTTATCAGTTTAGTGTGTGAAATTCTGGTAAGTAAAATATGCAGGTTGATCAGTAAAATATGCAAAATTTCAGATGTTGCAGTATCCAGTTCACCTAGTGAATTACACAGCAGAGCTGGAGAGGCTCACAGCTGGATGTATGAATTATAAAGGTGGATCAGCCAAGTGTGCATCTTCATTTAAAAAGAATTTTCAAGAAGCCCGTTAAAATTCAGCATATCCCTTGGCTATTAAACTATGCAATTTGATCTGCAAGCTGCTGAACAATGTAACTAGAAAGGTATTCCACGGCATCAACGCGGTGAATAAGAACTGGCTTTATTGCTCAAATAATCATCCAACGTATCATAAGTGGACAGGAAATCAAGAAGTTTAAATAAGTGATATTATATTCAGCTTTTACGGTTAGATCATACAGATTCAGCAGACCAAACGCTGCAGCTTCAGCATTTCTTCACCTCACTACAGCCCTCCTTCTGGCTTCAGCAGGCACTAAAGCAGAAATGTGGGATATTTCCTGAGTACAATGGAGGAGAAAGGACTCACCTAGTTCTGAAGAAACTAAACCAGGTACGGGGGAAAATGATGGCACAATTAGGTCAACTGACAAACTAGACGCCCTCACGAAAGTGGAACTCAGCTGTATCATTCCTACTGTCACAAGTCAGTCTCCACAGCTTCACAAAGCACTAGGGCTGCTATAGGCAAAAGAAGCACGGTGATTTGTTCATCTACCCTGGCAACGATTAGCTTAAACCAGTGTAACTCAGCGGGAAAAGAAGTTGAACACGACTGAATTTTGACTAAGCTTGGATGAGATATCTCTTTGGAAGTATTCAGATAAATTTGCATTTCCAGATCTTTCTGTATTTCTTGTATTACCAGTTCAAATCACCTGCAGCCTTTAACACTCAAACTTGGTTAAAATTAACTAAAACTAATTAAAAGTGATAGAACTTAAACAATTTGTATTTAAAATAGGAATAGGCTATATTTCCTCATGAAACAAAACCTACAAATTCTATAAAACTTTGCAATGAATTTGATGTTTGAATTGTTATTAAACCCTACTTTGACAATAATCACGTGTGCCTGTTGGTCTACCATATGTGCTGCAGACCACTCCTATTTTGAGAGGGCCAAGTTCTACTTGTTCATATAACAAATTGTTACTGCTTCTACCTTAGAATGACTGCAATTTTTTGAATAATGTGATTGTAGCTCTTTACTACATGAAGTATACGTTTCTCCGACATCCGCCCCCCCC